>JARHVA010000683.1:2045000-2642500 GCA_037957365.1 Torreya grandis | reverse complement strand
TTTATATCAGTTATCTACAATAATTCCCTTGTTTGAACTATAAAGTAAGTTCATTTTTAAAAAAACAACATTTAAACTTTATATAAAACTATAGTTTTTTTTTTAAAAACATGATTTTGGGTAGTGGTGGTATTATAAAACCATGAATTTCAAAAAAAATGTAGTTGTATGTCTTTACCAGTATAGAACATGGATTTGAATTATTTTCATGGTGAGTGGAGAGTGATTATGGATCCTCAACAGTTCCTTCCACTATCAGTCAAAATAGCCATCGTGTCAAAACTTAATGTAGAATGAAAGATTATAACCTAAGTATGATAGATATAGTGAGGATTGAGATTGAAGTGAGGTTTTTGTGTAATGTAAAGTTCATACCTTTTAAAATTCCACTTGAGATGAAATATCTAAATGAAGGAGAGTATGAAATGGTAGTCGATAGGCTATGAGGGAAGCCAAAGATATAAGGTTGGAGTGGTTGTATACTATAGTCAAAGTTATTTTGGAAAAGGATTTATAGAAAAGGAAATACATTTCCACCTCAATGTGAAATCAAGGTTGATGTTCTTGGACATGGAAATTGAAAAAAATTGTAGAAAGTGGTTTCCTCATATGTGCAAATCTTTGCCTATAATATATGGTGAACTAGATCTAAATAAAAATATGTAGATCTATAAAAAATAATTTACATGAAAAAATCCAATATAATCAATATAGAAATAACCTCTTAATTAAAAAAGTAATAGAAACATAAACATCAAATACCATAATGGATTTGATACCATATAAGGGTGTTTTCAAAGATCATTAGATCAATCAATTGCATCAATTAACTAAATTTAATATAAGTAAATGCATAATGTTAATAAAAGTAAATAAAATCACAAAGGATAACTATTGCATAATACTAGAACCAACCATTTAACACACTCTATGACTAGCTCAATATCTTAGAATAGGGAGTGAAAAAGGTAACTCCCCCATGAAACTAGGTATAATTAGCTAAGAATAGAGATTAACTCTCATACCCAAAATAGTTGGTCAACAATAATTCTATATAATAAATAATGAATCAATCATGTAACTCATATGACAATGTAAAACTAAGAAAACATCTCCCACAAGTGTAGGTAAAATACAAGTGAAATGGAATAACCCATGTGTCATTTGTAGGAAATAATCCTCAATATAATAAATATGAGGAAAATAAACTCACTACACTAACTCCCCCCTAAGTGCATCTTAGGTGGGTAAAAATAAATGGGTTCAAAAAAATAGGCCTGATGAGGCACCTACGTACAAAACAACTTTCATAAAGTGTAGAAAAGGAGGAAACTCATAGGAAAAAAATCATCCCTAAAAAAGAGAGAACAAAAGAAAATAGGGATAAAAATCCTCACTAAAGATGATATTGAAGCATCTAAAAATATAAGTATAACTCATAAGTTGACTAATGTCAATAACAAGATCCTCTACTTAAATAATAAAGAAGCTCCATCTTCATAGAATAATATTTCTTCCATTTTTTGAAGGAATCACATGATGTGTGTACTAAAATTTTCCCTATTACATAATAGAAGATGAAGTTAGTAGTATTAATATCTTTGAATATGTTCCAAATTTGATGTGTGGCATAGGTCTGGTAAGTTCATGCACATGAATTGAATGTAATGCCACCAAATTATACCTATAATAAGGACATGGAACAGCCATTAAAATAATGCCCATGTGCAATGGATAACATGGCTTAATAACCCTCAAAACTAAATAATTAATTATAGATAAAACATGTTAATTTATAAAATGAGTATCCAAAATAAGAGATGAGTCATTGATGATCTCAATAGGTACACTTATTTCAATGTAGATAATATGATCTTATAATGTACATATATATGGAGGCTCTATAAAATCAACATCCTACATGGGAATTGATGTAGGTTCTGTAAAGAGACATCTCAGGTTTGGTAGAAACTCATCCCATAGTGGTGGCTTGACAAATAGAAGAGGGATGTCCAATAGGAATGTGTCATCATAAGAATGAATAAGAAGAGGAGAGAGTAAAATATCAAAATATATTACAAGAGGATAAGTTATAATAATCTCAATAAGATCTCTAAAAAGGGTCTCAAGAATGATATAAATAGTGTAAGGACACTCTATGTGCTTTAATAGTGGTGTAGATATATGGAAATATACATAAATAAATGATTAAAAAACACACTCACATAAATTGGCCCAATCATTTTACTAAAATGGGTTCATATGATTGGAAACTCATCCATACATAAATGGTAGAAGGTCCAGTCAAGTGATCAATCATTCCATATACAAACACCATAAAGTATTGTTAGTCCTTACAAAAATATCTACTAGAGTAGAATGTATCCTCAATCTCTCAAATGGATTTGATATGATGAAGAGTAGAGATACCAAATAAGTGAAATGAGAAAACACTACATGATGCAACCTATAACGACCCCATAATTTACTAAAATAATTCACACTCAATCTGAGGCTATCAAACTTAGTTGACAATACATCCAATAATGAGAAATATGTTTTAGGAATTGACAAGAAAAAGTGAACACTCTAGAGATAAACTTTAGACTAGGTCAAAAATGATTCCACACAAGTGAGAGAAAATAGTGCACAAGTGACAAAGTATGTTCAGTGAATGGACATCATGCTTAGCTGACAGTGTGTCCACAAATGTGAGAATAATATGTGCAAATGACACCAAAGTGGCACCATAATTCATAGAAATTAGGTGCACACAAGAGAGTAGTAAGCCCACACCAACCCCTTGAGACAATTAGTAATGACTCCCATAAATTTTACAAGTACACATCATGCTTAAGTGTTATGCATCAAACTTGGCTAAGAATGCATCCATGAGTAATTAGTGGTTGTGATGTTAAAAATATAATAACACACATGATACAATCAAAAAAAGCAAAGGAGAGATGTCATAGTCTACCAATAATGTGTCCATACAGGGAGAATAAGTGTAAAAAATGAGCCAAGAAGGAGGAGGAAAATTGTTTTACTTATGAGGGGGTTTGGCCTCATACCAAATTGGGCCACACCTTCTATATTCATTCAGTAAACATACAAGGTATGCCAAAAAAATTAAAACTCTCCTTATAATATCCTCCTTTAAAAAATCTCTCTTGAGCTTTTTTTTATAAAAAATAATTAAAAAACTATGCCACCATTAATAATGAACCCACTTAAGGAACATGAAACCCACTACTTATGATAAATACCACCTCTCCATTATAAGGGATATCCACCTAAATTTTTATCAAAGGTCAATGTAATAATGTTGTTTTTCAAAAAGCAATACATATTTGACCAAAAAAATTTCACTTTAACATAGTAATATCAATCATATAAATGACATTATATATGATAAAGTAAGTTCATTTTTAAAAAAATTTAAAACCTTGTACAAATCCATATTATTTTGCCAAAAACATGATTTTGGGTAGTGGTGATATTCTAAAACCATGAATTATTAAAAAAATAGGTATTTTTGTGTCTTTACTAGTGTAGAGCATGATTTGATATATTTTGATGGAGAGTAGAGTGATTCTAGATCCTTGATAGTTGATGCAAAGCATACACCAACATTCCTTTCTTACTTTCTCTTTTCAATGTTTCACTTCACTTGTAATGGCTCATTTAATTCATTCATTCAATATACAACCATGGTTATAGGGTTCAATGGATCACATATAGTTTTAGACCTTTAAATAATACTTAATATAGTACTTTAGTAATCCTTATTCAACCCATAACTTTCTTTAAGAAACAACTCACTCTCAAACCAACTCTACATACCTTTTACACAGTCCTACTAACCCTACTTTTAGACTTATTTTATGAGTATGGAATTATAAGGATGCATATATAAAAACCAATGACCATTTAGGATTCCCTTTATGGTTATTCAAATATACATGAAGTTTTACCTCATAACTCTTCTATTTGATCTATTTTCCTACTCAATCTCGGCCTCTACTTACCCCTATTAGATCTCTTAGGGTTCCTTTTGCATACAATCTTGGAAATCCATACATATATATACATACACACAATGAAAACTTCAAAATCACTTCAACCACCTTGATCTTAACATTTTCACAAAGTTTTACCTAAAATGGATGGTGTAATCTCTTTATATTCTCCAAACCCTAGTTTAGTGTTTTCTTACCTCTATCTCAATCGAGAGCATATAATATTCACTTGTGGGTGTTTCTAAAGATTTAAAGATTAATTTGAGGTTTTTTAGGTCTATCCTAACTTATTAAAAGTTATCCAATAATTTTTTTCCTCTTTCGATCCCTTATCACAGGGTCCCTATGAAAGTTATACTTGACTGTGTAGATAATTAGTGCATCTACAGATTTCAAAGAAAAATAAGATCAAAATAACTTCACACACTATTTAATTACTTACCTCAATTCAAAAAACACTTGATATTAAAAGTAAGGTTTATTCTTTTCCTCAAAACATATACATAGTTCAATCTAACAAATTATGCTATAGAAATAGGTCTTGACTTATAGATAGTTGTGAATATATGGTTTCTTAATTATATGGGAATTATTGAAGTCTTATTACACTTCCAATACAACTTCAAACATGTGAAATATAGTCTACCATCCTTAATTATTAACCATCTTAATAAGCATGGTCTGAAAATAGAGAACTCACATTAAAATAGGGGTCTATTTTTAGTTATGTGTGATCACAGATGTTTTCCACAATATCCCTTAGAAATTTTAATGTAAAATAGAAAAAAAAATCATATCAAATTTCTTTCAAACACATTGGAATAAAATTACATGGTCATTTATTATCAACAAAGCACATATATTTGTTAATCACCATCTTTATTAGCCCAACACAGGGGACTGTATGAGAAATCTCCAAAACATGATTCTTGCCTTCTTGGATTCCTTCAAAGTATCTGTTCAAACACATATGCATTAACCTAGAAACACACTTAGAAAAAATTTCAACTTCCTTCTTTCCTCAATCAAAACACATGCATTCAATAAAAAATAATGACCTCAAACAGGGTTTGCATTAATTTTTTCAAAACATAGATCACAAGAACATCACAACTTACTTTATAAAAAACTTGTTCATTAATCTATTATTATTCCTCTAATTTATTTTTTCCTCTAACCTCAAAAACTGACTCTTACACTCCTAAAAAGGATACATAACTGATTCTTGGCTCCCTTTCCTATGTGGAGGTCTCTTGGTTACATCACATTTTCTTGATTTTTACACAACATAAGGTGTATTGAACCATGAAAATATAACCATGACATTTTAAGGACATATTACAATGATAAATACCCTTATAAATGTTTTAATAACATCTTACCACCTTCACAAGTACATGATATTCCTTACAAAGGCTTACGAGATTCAAAATTTTCAAAAGAGACCTTTTTTGGTGGGAAAAGCTAAAATTCAAACTCTATGCACCTTTGGACTATCTAAACTCCACATATGGACTGCTTATGACATATAAAAACTATAATAGACCTAATATACAAACTTATGACAAAATTAAATCATTTTTTGGGTCCTTATAGGATGCACCTGCATCATACTACCAAGATGGAAAAATGTTTGCCATAGGTTCTTGTTGATGCACTTGGTGTATGATCCTATCTAACTATAATAAACCTATTTATAGAAGGTATCAACTTATACTTTCCTATCATATATGTTAACATGTTTTTTGGCCCAACAATTAGGCCTTCTTTTGTTTCAATTATTTAATGGTATACCTTAACATAAAAAAACATTGTTTAGGAAAACATATATGCTATTATCTTCTTCTTACATTATAGGTGTATATCATTCTTCCTCCTTTAAAAATTGATCTACCTTCTCCTTATTTCCATGAGTAAATCCTTATGTAACTATATATTATTATTTTTTCATCTATACTCCTTTATTTAAATTTATTACATGACTATCTTGGAAGTCACTTGATTTTCTTTCATGGGCCTATTTCACATTACCCAACTCTTTGGCATTGTTTTCTTATTCAAAAATATCAACCTTTATTTATTTGGATTCCAAAATCATCTTAGGTTATACTTTAATCTCTATATTGTATTTTTCCTTGTCTTGTTTCACATATTGGTTAAGGTTTTCTTGCTCCTTTCCTATACTTTCATCACAAAACAACATGTTAAAAATAAAATTTGGAACATTTATGTCTCTCTCTTAGGCTGCCTCCTTAGACAATTTAATCTCCAATCTCTTAGCTTTCTTGGTATCAATCCCAAACCATTTCTCATCCATCGTAGATGTAATTTATATCACTATTCTTCTATCTTATCTCTCATAAGATTGGTTTCCCTTCTTATTTTCACTATCTTCTTCCTTGAGAACTCTCATTGGTGTGTCTTCGTCTCTTTCATGACTAATTTCTATCACTTTAAATTATTGATTATCTTCTTTCATGTCCATATTTTTAGACTCACAACTTTTCACATGAACTATCTCAATACAACTTACTTTTGCTTCTTTCTTTGGTGCCTTGCCAAACACAAACTTTCTATGGCTTTGCTCCAATACTACCTTGTTACCATCATCATTATCCTCTCATCTCTTCTTTCTTCTTCACCCTTTAATGGGACAATTATGTGTACCTATCCATGTTGCTTTATGGTGTATGTATTTTCTTAACCATCATGAATAACATGCCTATCAGACTATAATGGTCTTCCTAATAGAAAATGACAAATGTCTATAGGCATAATATCACACAACACTTTATCTCAATATCCTTATATCTTGAATTCAACCCAATGTTTCTCGCTTAATAGGATTTGATGTCCCTTATGAACTCATGTAACCTTGTATGGTTGTGGCTATGAAATCCTTTTGAAGCCTGACTTATGTACCATCTCTAAAGATAGAATATTGTTAGTTTTTTCTCCAATCACTAAACTACATACCTTACCTTTTAATTTTCACATGCTCTTGAATAAACTCCTCCTTTGAGCTAGCTCTTTGACTTGATTTCTCTGCTACAATAAGATTATCCTCACGAGTAAAGACTAATTTATTTCTTTCCTTATTTCCTCATTCACTTTTCTTGTACTATGTTACTACATACTTCTACTCATATTAATTAGACACTCTACTACCCTATTTCCTAGACACTCTACTATCCTATTTCCCTCTCTATGGCATTGCCAACACTATCCTTGAAATATTTGTCTTGGGATTTATCTCATAGGACCTTAATATCTTCTTATTATATTAATTGAAAATGATGTAATATCCTATTTATGGTGATATACTCCCATGCCTTATTGAACTATTGCTACATGCACTTGTAGTCTCTCTTAAACCACCTCTTCATTCCTTTCTCATCCATCATTGGATGCAAAGGTACTACTTGACCTTACTAACTATCATCTCTTTCATCATCTTCTATCACTATGATTTTTACTCTCTCTCTCACTCTCTCTCTCTCTCTCTCTCTCTCTCTCTCTCTCTCTCTCTCTCTCTCTCTCTCTCTCTCTCTCTCTCTCTCTCTCTCTCTCTCTCTCTCTCTCTCTCTCTCTCTCTCTCTCTGAGACCATCCTAAATAGCCTCCATCCTCATGACCAATGGGGTAATCAATTGTGTCACTTGGTCTACTATATGCTTGACCAAATCTTCTTGATCCTTATTAACTCTCTTCATGGGACACTAATCTTAGTTTCCTATCCTACACTTCATCTCAAAACACATGACATCAATTTTTTTTAAAAATACACTATTAATATTTTACTAGATTTGATACCAAAATGATGCAAAGCATACACCAAAATTCCCTTCTTACTTTTCAATGCTTCACTTCACTTGCAATGGCTCATTTGATTCATTCATTCAATATACAACTATGGTTATAGGGTTTAATGGATAACTTATATTTTTAGACCTCTAAGGTGTACTTAATATAGTACTTTAGTACTCCTTAGTCAACCCACAACTTTATTTAAGCAACAATTCACTCTCAAACCAACTCTACATACCTTTCACACAATCTTACTAGCCCTATTTTTGGACTATTATATGAGAATAGAATTTTATATATTCATATAGTAAAACCAATGACCATTTTCGATACCCTTTATGGTTATTCAACTATCCATGAAGTTTTACCTCATAATTCTTCCATTTGATCTATTTTACAACTTAATCTAGGCCTCTATTTACCCCTATTAGGTCTCATAGGGTTCCTTTTACACACAGTCTTGAATATCCATACATATATGTATGTCAAAAAAAAAATTAAAAATAACTTCAATTATATTTATCTTAATATTTTCAAAAAAATTTACCTGAAATGGATGGTGGAATCTCTCTATATTCTCCAAACCCTAGTTTAATGTTTTCTTAACTTTGTCTTAGCTGAGAGTATATAATATTCACTTATGAGTGTTTCCAAAGCTTTCAATATTAGTGTGATTTGTTAGGTCTATCCTAAATTTACACAAGTTATCAAATCAATTTTTTTTCTCTTTCAATCCATTGTCATAGGGTTCTAATGAAAGTTATACTTGACTGTGTACACATTTGATGCATCTATAGGTCTATATACCTGTATAGATTAAAAAAATGCACATTTAAAAGAAACAAAAATATCCAAGTAAGATTACAAAATATTTAAGGTCTTACCTCAATGCAACAAACACTTGGTATTCAATTTAAGGTTCATTCTTTTCCTTGAAACATAGACATAATTCAATCTAACAAAGTCTGCTATAGAAAATAGGTCTTGATTTATAAATAGATGTGAAAAAGGGATATATTCATTATATGGGAATTATTTTAGCCTTATTAAACTTTAAATATAATTTAAAACACTTTAAATATAGTCTACCACCCTCAATTTTTAACCATCTTAATAAACATGGCCTAAAAATAGAAAACTCACATTAAAACATGTGTCTATTTTTAGTTGTGTCTGATCATAGATGTTTTCCACAGTATCCCTTAAAAAATTTAATATAAAATAGAAACAAAAATCATATCCACTTTCTTCTAAACACATTGGAATACACTTACATGGTCATTCATTATTAATACAACACATACAATTGTTAATCACCATCTTTATCATCCCAATAGGGGACTATATGAGAAATATCCAAAACAAGGTTATTTACTTCTTGGATTCCTTAAAATTATATCTTAAAACACATATTTATTAAACTTAAACACAATTAGAAATAATTTTAACTTCCTTCTTTCCTCAATCAAAATGCATGCTTTCAGCAACAAATAATGACTTCAAACAGGGTCTACATTAATTCTTTCAAAATAGAGATCACAAAAACACAACAACTTCCTTCATAAAAAACTTGTTCATTCCTCCATTATCATTCCTAAAATTTAATTTTTAATCTACCCTCTAAAATTGAGTCCTAAACTCCTAAAAATTATACATAACTGATTCTTGGTTCCCTTTCTTATGTGGAGTTCTCTTGGTTACATTATATTTTCTTGATTTTTACACAACATAAGGTGTCTTGAACCATGATAATAGAACCATGACATTTTAAGGACCTGTTACAATTATAAAACCCTTAGACATGTTTTTATAACATCTTAACACCTTTAAAAGTACATGAGAGTCCTTACAAAGGATTACAAGATTCAAAATTTTTAAAAGAGGCTTTTTTGGTGGGAAAAGCTAGAATTCAAATTCTATGCACCTTTGGACTATCTAAACTCCACATATAGAATAATTATGACCTATAACAACTATAAGACATGTAATATACAAAATTAGGACAAACTTGAATCATTTTTGGGGTACTTATAATATGCCACTGCATCAACAATTCATTCCTCTATCAGTTAAAACACCCAACTTGTCAAGACCCCATGTAAAATGGAGGATTCGAGCCTAAGTATGATTGATTCAATAAGGATTGATATTGTAGTGAGGTTTTCATGTAATGTAAATCTCATACCTTTTTAAGTTCCACTTGAGACCAAATAGCTAAGTGAAGAAGAGTATGAAATGGTAGTTGATAGGTTGTGAGGGAAGCCATAGGTGCAGGGTTGGAATGGCTATAGAATATAGTCAAAGTCCATTTGGAAAAGGATTTATAAAAAAGTAACTATGTTTCCACCTCAATGTGAAATCAATTTTGATTTTCTTAGACTTATAAATTTCAAAAACTTGTATAAAATGGTTTTATCCTACATGTAAATCTTGGACTATAGTATATGGTGAACTAGATCTTAATAAAAATATGTAGATCTACACCAAAAAAATTACATGCAAAATGTCAATATAAGTAATATTAAAATAACATATTGATTAAAAAATTAATAAAAACATAAACATTCAAATACTAGAATGGTTTTGATTCCACATTAGGGTGTTTTCCAAGATCATTACATTAATTAAATGCATTGGTTCACTAAACATGAGATAAGTAAATACATAATGTTACTCAAAGTAAATAAAATCACAAATGAGAAATATTTCACAATAGTAGAATCAACCATCTAACAAACTCCATGATTATCTCAATATATTGGATGTATAAATAGGGAGTAAAAAATGTAACTCCCCCACAAAAGTAGATCAAATGAGCTAATAATAGAGTGTAACTCTCATACCCAAAATAGTCAGTGAAGAGTAACTCCATCTAATTAATAATGAGTCAAATATGTAACTCCTATGATAATATACACCTAAGCAAGCATAGCCCACAAGTGTAGGGAAATTATAAGTGAGGTGTAATAACCCATGTGGCATGTGTAGGAAATAATCCACAATATAACAAACACAAGGAAAATAAACCCTCTACACTAACAATACTAAGTATCAAGATTTCAAAAATAGAAGAATGGGATGGATTTGAACAATCCATAACATATGTTAAGGCATAATCTACACAAATATATTGTAAATATAAATGTGGATAAAGTGTATTCAAATAAAATGCCCCCACTATATATGTGAATCTAAAGAATTTAGTCAATGTCATATGTCAAGATAAGAATATGCATGCCCCCAATGGGTAAAAATCAATGTATAATCATTTAATATGTATATGTTCATATAAATGAAATGAGATCTATAATGTTTATAGATAATCAATATTTAGGGCTGATAAAATAATATGATTCAAAATAATGTACAACAATATGTGTATACACATAAATACAATTAATAAATGCTTGACATTGTTTATCCTTGACATCTTTTACCTTGTTTGGCCAACTCGCTATTTTGATAACCATTTATCCATTCTAGATCCTTCTAAGTCTCACAATTACTATGAAAATATTTTATACTTCCCTAATTTTTTCATAAACATCCTTAATCATCAAAAACTTCATTGATAGTCTAGCTTCAGAAGCCTATATCAAACTTAGATAAGTGTGTAGTAAGAGACAGGGAAAAATATGCACTTGTATATTAGCATGGACTTGTCCACATTACTCCAAAAAATATTTTTTCAAAGTGATATTTTTCATAATGGATCTTCCTCATGAAACAATACATTGGTTAATATAAATATTTCAAATATTTATCTATAAGAACACAAAGAATCTCACATTAAACCCAGGTTGCATTAGCTAACACTCAACTACAAAGTCAATTCAAAAATCACTTATCTATTAAAACCTATTATAATTTTGTATTAGTAATATAGTCATTGGAAAAGTTAACATTATTTTATTTTAGATTAAGGCCATACTTTGTCAATAATTATAACACAAATTGATATTTTCATTCATCGATGATCTTCCCCATAGGGAGAGCTACATCAACTTGATGTTTATTCAGACTATGTAGGAAACACTTTTTCAACAAGTGGTTTTCTAAGTATATCTCATCCATATCACACTTCCACCATTTTTATTTTGATAGTGTTTACTTCCTTGTGTAGGATAGGGTTTTTATTTTTAGGTTATCAGTGCATCAAAATAGACTCCACATAAAATAATTTGATCTACATAGCATCAAAATTTTATATTTAGCACATAATCAAAATGTACAAAGTCACAATAGAGGACAAAAATTCACTATGAACCTATCTATCTACTCACTTTCCAATAATTCATTAAAGGAAAATTTTCAATTAACACTATGTTTTTAGCTCCCTATTAGCACTTTTATATATTCATACAAAAAATAATAAATTAGTTTGTAAGGATGTCTCGAATCTTAACCCTAGTTGTTATTTTTATTAATTTTCAACTTTTGTACAAAATTATATCATTATTTTTCATAGTAAATTATCTTATTTATCTTCCTAGATCAGATTTCAAGTTTTTAATACTTTTAAGTTAATTTCAACACTAATTAATTCTAAGGGTAAACATTCTAGTGAACCCACTTTTAGAATAGAAAATTACTTGTATTTATTATTAATTTTTATCCTAAGGTTTTAGTTTAATTATTTTAATTCTTGACAATAAATTAATAGAGTCAACTTTATATATTATTTTGAACATAGTGATCTAGCATTTTAAACCTTAAAGTAATCTAGCACAAATTTTTTTTGTCTTATCACCTCAGATAAATACCAACATAAAGACTCTTTCCTTCAACTTTGGGTTGAATTTTTTTTTGCCTCATATACACAAAAATATTTGAATTTTTATTTTTCACTTAATTTTTCTCATTTTAGAAACTATGTTTTGGTAATTTTCAAACTACTTACCTATTTTCATGAAGGGTTTCTTGTTTTTTATGTTTTCAAACATCATGGTACAATGGGTTTACCTCAATACTCATAGCCATATTATAGAGATAAAAATGAACTTTAGTTACCACATACCTCATGGTATATTGGAGAAACCTATGATCCCCTTGTTTACATTAATAAGAATCTATACCATATGTTTGATTAGGTAGTGCACTGGTAAGCATTTATCCCTAGGAAGTTACTCTTGACTTACCTTCAAAACTGGGTTTATTAGGCTATGTGTATGGTCCTACCTCCATAGTTAGTTCTCTAAAATACTGCGATGACACTTTCTAATGGATGGACAAGTATATATGAGAGTCAAAAAATCATCAAAAACCTTTTTACATCACCCTTTTATCCTTCATGTTTTCTTGGACTATCTTCTTAGATTACAATCTTGTTTAATTATTGAATTCATCATGGGTATACTATATATATGTTCTTCTCATTTATTACCTATAATAATAAAATTTCTTATGGAATATAATATTATTTTCAACATGTTATTCCTTGTATTTTTTCATGAAGTTTTTACAAAGAAATTAAAGAATATCCTTCTTACATTTATTTATTCCTATTAATCCACATGTTTGTTTTACTTCATCTTGTTCTATTTACACATATTGTTTTTATCAAATATTTAATGATTTGGGGAAAATGGAAAACCTATGTCATGTATAATGTCTTGTAACCCACCTTTATTCTCTTAATGGCCACATCATGTCCCTTATTTATAATCCTCATGCCAAAATCAACCATGATGATATTTAAAATTATGCTTGAGCACATCTAGAAATGATTGATTTATTTCTATATATTGTTTGAGATGAACTAAAATATCATATTTTTTAAGTCCCTCCTATGTTTTTATTTATAACATTGATTATATCCCTATTTTTTCACCTCATACCACCTATACCCAATCTATTACTACAAAAATGCTTCCCTTGAGCAAGCTTTTCTTCTCTTGCAAGCTAAGCTAGTTAATATTGAGCAAACCATTTATCATGCTAGCCCTTCCTTAGATTCTAGTACCTTGTTACACAAAAATTTGTCTCCTAAAATTAAATCCTACCCTCTCCTAGTTGGCTTTATGTCTCCAAATATTCCTATGAAGGCAAAGGTGATCTTGAACAATATTACATGTTTTCCATGCAGCTTGTCTAGATTTACAGATAATGAAATATTTATAACTAAGATCCTTTCATGCAATCTCAAATATTTTGTTCTTATATATTTATATGATATTCCTCTTCAATAAATTACATGTTTTAATCATTTCCAAAATTATTTCTTATCACATTGTTTGTTAATATTGGAAAAAAATTATCCTATGCTCAACTTGAAAATATTAAAAAGGTTTAAATGAGATACTTAGTGAGTATGTTTTAAGAGACAAAACTATGCTTGAAAAAATATCAAACCATGATATTCAAGACGTTTTAACCTAAAGATTTCTAACTCCTCTTAAATATTATATCATGTTTGATAAATTTAAATAATTTTATGAGATATGTCATACAATTAAGGAATGTGAATTCAAATTGATTACACTAAACAAGCTCAAGTATAATTTTAGTGGTCATTTTATATTTACTATCAAGTTTCAAAGCAAGCCTAACTAAAAGAGAAGTTAATGAGGGAAAAATTGAGACTAAATTTATAGTTAATGTTATATCTCTAAAAAATATCCAATTGCAAGCCCCACCAAGGAGTTAATTTTCAAGGTTACCTTCACCTCCTCATGTGTTATTAAAAAATCTTATTGAATATCATGTTATTACACTTCCTCCTCGAATTTGAAATACATCCAAATATACCTCTACCAATAATTTTTAATGGTAATGAATTATATGGTTATCATATATGTGTGGGACATTCCACCAATATATGTATGAATATCAAGCATAAAAGTAAGATACCATTAATGATAATAATATTTATATTGGTAAACATAGTGATGAGGCTAAGCCATAAGCAAATGAAAATGCAAATATAAAAATCTATAAAGATCCTTTTCCAAATCATGGGGCACAAGATAAAAAGAAAAATTCTAAAGTAAATTATGGATATAATGTTCATCCTCATCCAACTTCATATGGGCATCCACTTGATAGCATTATTGGTATAGTTACAAGAAATATAGTATCACACCCACCCATTACATTTGATAATTATGAAATTTTTAATTATTATTATGATAACATGAATCATTAATTAGATAATATATTGGAATTCAAACTATTAATAATTTTATGATAGATAATGTATCAAGTAAAAGTGTGTGCACTATAACACTTCTACATTCTCTTGGTTATACAAAAAAGATATATAACATACATCTCAAGTTGTGAATGCATTTTATGGCCACACATAAGACACTCTTGAAGGAATTATTTTTAATTTAAAAGTGGTGCCTCTCATATTTCCCACTTCTTTATTAGTGTTAATAAACACATATGTCTTTGATATATTATTGGGAAGACCATTGTTATATCAAACTAGAGTAGTTCCTTATACAATTCACAAATGTCTAATGTATATTCATGATAATCAAGTGGTAAAAAATTTAGGCATTCCATATCAATATAAAATGGAACCTATGGTACTTAATTCTATTCCAAAATAGTTGGTAGGAATAAATATTAATCAAATCAGTAATAAGTTAGTCTATACTATTATTCAAAATAATGATTTACATTCACAACGACATAATGCAAAATCAATTTTCCAATTTATTCATGAGCACGAGAGTAATGATATTTCAGTTTATTAAATTAATAATGAGAGAAAATAATTTTTTTTTCTTCCATCAATTGTTAAACATAACATGAGTATATGTGAGCATGATCCTTTTATCAATGAAAAGCAAGGTATCTACTACATATGTACATTTTATTCATAAGGATCCTACACAATTACATGTTATTTATAAGGCACATGCATAGGTATAAGTTTTTACATCATATTATATCATGAATTAGGGTATAAATTTAAATAGATATGAGAAATTAATTAAAAGGGTATTTTACAACATATGGTTCTTCTTTAAATTCAAAAACTTTTATAGTTGGCACTACTTCTATTGAAAAAAATATTGATCCTTCATATCAAAAGGTTATGTACACATATGAGCATCACATTTATGAGATCACTATTTGGACATGTTATATCATTCCTTCTCACCCACCTAGTTGGGATGAGATAATTGGTTAAATTGCTTTCTTTGTATCTACTTGTACATAGTTTCTTTATTACTCATATCTTGTTATTTTTTATTCTACATATGTCAAAATTATTATATCCCTTGGATTTATCTTTTAATTTTGGGGAAATTTCTCCAATTTTTACTTTAATCCCATTTGATCATCCTAAAACAACAACCATCTTACTAAGATTTCAATATACGTATATTTTTGCACATATATACATGTTATGTCTCATATGTAATTTCATGTTCAAATATACTTACTTTTACATGGCCACAATTTCCATATTTTCAACACTTAAATAAAATTTGGGGCATCTCAAATGCATTTCTCCTTGTCATGCTTGGATTCAACACCTTATTGAGGGTTGTTCAAATATTCTCCACTTTATTCTACTTTTGAAATCATGGATATTTTTCTATTTATAACTTTGTCAATTATGCATGATTCTCTTTTCAAATATAAAATATATATAAAAACATTCATATATGTTTTAGATTATGGTAAAAGTAGGTTTTGAAGGGACCCTGAAACCCTGTACAATAAAGAAAGATAATCCTTAAAGCCCAATGAAGTTTCAAAAAAAACCCAAAATAGGTACGAACCAAACTAGGTTAAACAGGAACCTGTAAACAGCAGAACAAACCATATGTAACCGCCGACACTACACAGAACGGACCGTCACCAGACTGGATCAGCATCCTACAACCTCCAAACAAAGAGGTTAATACAAATTAAATTTTTAATTTTTATTTAACCTTTTACACGAACAAAGATTCATATCTAGAGGGGGGGCCACAGGCTTAGATTTCTTCCTCTTAACAGCAGTCCATCCATCCTCTACCTTTGCTGCCTCAGTCATCCATTCCTCAGAATACGATGGTCCATTAAGCCCAAGGGATACAGATGACTCATCAAAATCCTTATGAATACCAGCCATTTTCTGGCTCCTAGGTAGTTCCTCCAAAATAGGGGGAGAAACCAATGTCTCCACAACAACTGGCTTTGAAAGATCATTATTCCCATTCACCATAGGACCAACTAAGGAATCTTTCACCAGTGACTCCTCCTCAATCATCAGCTCAGAATGGATGCTATCTTCATTCTCAGAATCTACCAAATCTTCCATAGGTTGTTTAGCTATGTAATGTTTCGAGGAAGCCTTAGACCACCAAGAAGGTGGTCGTCTGGACTTTGAATTCTTAGCCAAACAACGAGCAGCCATATGACCCGTTAGGTGACATTTTTTGCACTGAAAAGGTACACCCTCAAAATCTAGCATTTGTGTCCAAGTTCCCCTTGGGGAGTCTAGACAAATTACCTCTGGTAGGCCCTTTGAAACATCCACTTAAACCATAAAATGTGCACAGGTCAAATGGTGAGCAATCGAAGTATTTTTATCCACAGACAAAAAATCTCCTATAGCATTCTCGATGGTTTCAAAAACTGATTCATACCATAGATGTATTGGAAGATTTGGGAGCCGAACCCAGATCAAAAACTTATTAAAGGTTTTCGTAAGTAGATTAAAATCCTTATGCCACCATTTGGCCATGAGAGGAAATTTACCCAGCCATAAGAAATCACTGTTGCTCAAGATTATCCTTCTATCCTTAGGGCATTGGAAGATAGCAATAAAGAAACCTTTTACACATGGAAAGATTTCAACATGGTCTTCAATGAGTGGCAGCCAATTCTTGGATATCCAGTCATGTAGATCAACCAGAGAGGGCCAAAATCCTCGAAAATGAAAAATAGCAGCTTGGGAGGAAAAAAATTCTACCCTTTCAAAGATTCTGTCTACTATTTTAGGATCTAAATTAACCCTTGTGGGTTTTAGAGCACTTACAGGTGGTGCATAGGATGGCCCAGATGATGCACAAGGCATAGATTTATGTAGATTCACTTCAAATGCCACCACATCTGCATATGATCTTCCCCCTACATCTAACCCTGATCCAGGAGCGTGGGCAAAATGCCCAGCCACGATATTTCCTCCACCCACCGGAGAAGTCTCTTTAGGGGCATTCAGCTCCCTCCCCTTGCAAGCTGACAACACCCCATCCGATTTAGCTGCTGTTGCCACTTTGACCACCTGTCTGTCATTACCCGTTTTTAAATTTTCTGAGCGCGTGCACATGGGAGACGGCATTGGCTCTAAACAGAACTATCTAATTAAAGCGGACTATATTGGTAAACTAGTGTTATTAAAAAAAAAACATTCATATATGTTAAAAACTAAAAAAAATAGAATATTTGTAGAAAATAAAAAATTATGACCTATATGCATCTTTGTTCATTTCTGAAGATAGGTCTTCTTATTTCATCTAGCTTTATCTTTTGGTATATAGTATATATTCAAGACATAATACTTATAAAAAAGTCTAAGTGTGCAATATGACAAAATTCATAGTGCAAAACAGTCTTAATACACATCAAAATCTTTTTTGATCATAAATTTTTATGTGCAATCAATTTGGACAAACTCACAACATGCAAAAAATAATGTATTACACACCTTTCCCCTAATGTGTGCCTATCCTTGTGCATATTTGTTCACTATTTTAAACTAAAACATAGTCATAGGGACTTATTACATAATATTCTCACTCATAACTAAAGGAACACTCATATTAATATATTTTCAAAGTTATATCATAATTTTACACAGTTCTTATGTTGGTCAAGCCTTTCATCCAAAAATCACCTTGCTTAATTTGGGTCATCATTTTGTTATATATGAACACCTTATAGGTTGTATTTATCAAAAAATTATTTTTCATGTTCAGATTTAAATTAAAATACATGATTTGATATTTCAATTATATCTTCACATACATCTTGGTAAATATGCTACTTGTTAAACTAAAACATAGACACATATGCTTAATTTGTCTTAGCTATATTTTTTTATATGTTTATGTCATATTCTTATTTTAGTTTCATAAAATGGTTCAAAAGCTTGTTTTCTTAATATATTCAGCCCTTGTCCTAGTGTACATTCAACAAACACCTTGCTTATATTGCACAAACATACCTTGTATGTATGGCCTATGGCCTTATATACTTTTGTGACATTTTCATGTCCCTTGTTTCATAATTTTGGCTCAATGTGTGACATATATGTAAATGAAACACATTCCTTGAGATATATTACATGTCCCTTGTATGTGGCCTCTAGACCTTATTTCATAAAAATTGTGTGACTTTGCTTACATGATTTATATTTGGCTACTATGGTGACATGATACACATCATGCACATGTTATCTATGTGATTCAATGGTTAAAATTTTCAATATACTATGTTTTAAATGCATATGTAATAACTCATAAATTTTACATTATTCATTTATTACTATAATGAATTATCAAACTTACATGATGCACAAACGATACATATATTTTTCAAATACTTCAATGTTACATTTATAAACTTTTAATACAAATTAACCATATTCAAATGTTATTACATGCTTATTTTATTTTGAGAAAAATATTTTTTAGGTAGTCTCCCTCATCTAAAAATTGATAAAAAAATAATGGGATTTTAAAATTAATAAATTTCTAGTTTTAGAAACTTACAATATGCACAAATATCATAATTCTTAGATTAAGGGGGCATAAAACTTGTTTATGTACTCCAATCATTCATCTACTTAAGTACTAATACACTCATGCAATGATAGTACAAGGCTTTAAAATAGTTTTCAAAATATTACATTTGGTACTATATATAGTACACAGGGCATGATAAACATTCATGACCAAGCTACTACTTTGAAAAATCAGATTTTCTTTTTTTGAAAAATCAAACATCAAATAATTTTAAAAAATTATAGTTTGAATCTAAATCCATTTGCAATGCTGTGATTCATATATTACACATAGATTTAATTTGATATTAATTATTCTCCATGTTTTGGTTTCACTTTAGTGATCCATCTACTAAATCCCACTTCTTCTCCTTAAAGTTTAGCAAGTGGACTGCATGAGAGCTTAGTGATGCTCAGTGTTTCAATTTTACTTTAGCAAAACAATTTATTGGTTCCCATAATTTTGTACATTTTAAAATTACTATATGATGTTTGGATCACACACATTTCTGACTCGAACATATACATTGATTATTAAAATTTAGACTTAATCACTCTTAATTCAACACTTCTCCACATGGCTCAAAAAGGGGGCATACACATCTCCATGATAAAGACAAAGTGTGTATACACACTCAGGTATCAAATTTACTTTATTATAATAATTTATGCATCACTATAATAATTTGGAGGATTTATACACTAAATTTAATCAATAAATTCTTGACATTGCTATTCCTTGACACATTTTACCTTATTTTGAAAACTTTCCATTTCAATAACCTTTTAATTTATAAGAACCTTTTGCTTACCAAAAAACCCTACTCAAATTCTAAGTCTTTAAATTTATAAGAACCTTTTACTTACCTAATTTTCTCCATAACATCCCTAATCAATATACATTCCATTGACATTCTAGTTTCATAAGCCTCTTTCCAATCTAGGAAATTATACACTAGGTAGATAACGACATGTTGCACACCTATCCATTAGTGTGTACTTGTCCATAGTGATACAATGGATAGTTTTTCAAAATAATATGCTCTATAATGGCTCTTACATATGAAAAAATAGGTTTATTATTGTAAATAATTAAAATATTATCCTATAATAGTATATCAAGTTTCTTACTTCAAACCCTTGATTACATTAGCTAACACTCTCTTGCAAAGGCAATTCAAAAATCATTTTTCTATTTATCAAAAAACCCTACTCAAATTCTAATACAATAATATAGTCATTCTCCAATTTAAATTTTTTTTCTTTTAGGTTGATACCATCATTTGTCAAAATTCTAATACAAATCATTATTTGCATTCATCTATGGTCTTCCCCATAAGGAGAGATATATCAACCTAAGGTCCATTTGGACTATGTATGACTCACTTATTCATAAATAGTTTTTCTTAAGATAGATCAATTTTATCACACTTACCTAATTTTCCCCCTTTTGTATTTAATCTTATTTTCTTCCTTGTGTATATTATGTTTTTAATTTTTAAAGTGAATTATGCATCTAAACAAACTCTACACAGAATAAGTTGATATACAGATAGAGCCACATAGTGTCAAAATTTTATATTCAACACATATTTGACATGGAAAAATTCATATTAGAGGACAAAAAATCACTTTGAACCTATCCATATAATTTTCACTTATCCCAAAATACAACCAAACAAATTTTTCAATTAATAATGTGTTTACATTTCTCTATCATTATTTTTATATAGTCACAGTTAGTAGAATCATAATACCAAAAATAATAAATCAATTTTCAAGGACATATCTTTAATCCTAACCCTATTTTTTTATTTTTAGTAATTTAATTTTTTTGTAAATTCTTTATTTAACTATGTTTTTATATTAGGATGTCTTATTTATCTTCTATATGCACCTAAATTCACTCATCTTAATTATTCTATTAATCTCATTAATTTATCCCATAATCATAATCCTAGTCAATTAATTAAAATCCTATTTCCTATTTAATATTTCCTAAGCCCTATTAAAATTTATAAACCCCCTTTGACCAATTAATCACCACATTATCCTACTAGCAATCACACTTAACTATTAATTCTACTATATTAACTACTCACTAGCCCACTTACAAATTAAAAATTCAAATTTATTCAACTACCCCTAGATAACCTACCACCCTAGTCTCTCCTACATCATTATGAACATTAAACCTCATTTTATCCCCATCTAATCCTCATTATACATTAAACTAACCTATAAGTCTCTAGATATAGAGAATCCTCTCTAAGATTCTAGAACTCTCTCAAACTAGAGACTTCTAAATAATTAAAAATTACCCTAAAACTCCCTCTACCAAATTATAAATACCTATGTTTGAAGCATGGCCAAGATAATAATAAATTACATAAGCCTTCATTATAACCTCATACCAACCATCTTAGAGCATCCATATACTCTTGAAATTCATTCAACTATCTAAGGAATCCATTAGAGTCATCTTGAAGCTACTAGAAAGTAATACACATGCAAATCAAATTGCATTAGAATCGGTTGGAAAATAATGGATAGAAGTTACAAGGAACAAGGTGATGGTATGTTTTTAATTATAAGTTGTTAATTGTTCCTTCATTTCTTTCTTTTTCATGTTATTGTGTTGTTGGGTTAAACTTACTATTTTTATTAGTTTTGATTAATATCTCAAAAATACAATCATAAATTAGTGACCATAGTGGGATAACTTATTCAAATTAACTATTTTTCATGATAGAAGTGTTTTGATAGCTTGCAAGACTGGTTGGACAAGGAGAAAGCTCTATATTTCATCAAATGTTCAATGATAGGTAAAAGGCTTTTTTTCTCTACAAATCATGATATTGCATCGATAGTTTTGAATTTTTAAGAATAATTTTCCACTAACTGTACCTTTTTATTGCTAATGGATAGCTATTTTAGAAGGTATTCACTTATTGTAGTACCACATCTTGTAAAGGGTAATTTTTTAAAAAAAGCTATGGTTTTGACATTTAAACTATAGTTTTATAATAATATAGTCTTATAGTAAATAATTAGTTTATGTGTGTGTGTGTGTGTGTCTATATATATATATATATGTATATATATATATGTATATATATATATGTATATATATATATGTATATATATATATATGTATATATATATATATATGTATATATATATATATATATATATATGTATATATATATATTTATATATATATATATATATATCTCTCTCTCTCTCTCTGTGTGTGTGTGTGTGTGTGTGTGTGTCTTTTTACTTCTTATAGGCTTACACTAACTTATTTTGTCGTGCATAGATTAGATTAAATCCGTTATCCTTATTATTAACATTTGTTGTATAATAATCTATACCATATTTTTACAGTCATGTTATTGAAACATAGTTGTGATATTGCCTTCATAAAAGGAAATTTTGAATTTTGAATTAAAACCATTAGGTTAATTTGATAACTTTGAGTTCCTAACAACTTTCCATCTTTATTTTGCTATTTTATACACATAGGGAAGGGGAGGTAATGCTCAAGATATCTCCTTAATATCCATAAACACTCTTACATTTACTTTTTATAATAACTCACATTTTTAGAAGCATTATTGACTAATATTTATGGTTTTTACAAGTTATAATGTTAGTTCTAAAAAAGATAGATAAATACTAGTTAAAATTTTGAGTTATGTTTTTTATTATGAGTAGCTAGGAAAGGGATCCCAAACCCATACAAATGGTAGATCAATATAGAATTATAATAAAATAAAGACCTGATAATAACCCTTTAAGGGATAAGGTACCACCTAAGAAAGTATCAACTAATCATTTGCAAAAAAACAAGCCCAAAAATAACCCCCCATAATAATACTATTAAACTTAATCTCCTTGATAATAACCCTAGAAGGGTCAAGGAGCCAAGACCAAAAAACATAGTAACATAATACATGACATAGTAGCATTGCAACTATCCATCCTGATAATAACCAAATGGCTAGGATCATAAGAATAAAATAGTCGTAACACATCAATAACACAACTTAAATAACAAACCAAATAGTAAAAATAAAACTTTGGAGTATTCCAATCATTTTTTAATTTCATCCACACCTTCTCCCAAGAAGATGATTCTATTTTAGTCTTTTGTCTTTTTCATATCCTTCATCCTATATATATTTCTATTTCTCTAGTTGGGTCTTAATTTTATTCATCTCATTAGCAGTGGTAGTCATAATCCCATTAGTGAATTTAGCCCTATCCTTAAGGCTGTTTTCCAAATTATAATTCTGATTTAAAACATTTGACACATTTTAAACATGTTACTCTAGATTTCTTGGCTTTTGGAATAGTTAATCCTTTTTTTCAAAAATTCTTCCATTTTGAGAAGCCTGTTTGACAAATCCTAAAGGTCAAGGTTGGTATGTGATATCATTAAAGGTCTAGTTTATTATAGATAAAATATTAGTTTTTTATGTATAACTATTCCATTTTATAATATCTAACTAGGATTTTATTTATTCTTAGTTTAGATAGTAAATTTTATTACAAATTTAATATGGTCTTACCTTTTTATCATTATGAAAATGATCTAGTAAAAATATATTGATCATCTTGAAAGTATCTCCTACATTTTAATCATGTTGTAACAAATTTTACCATTAAAAGTGTTTTCTATAAAATTATAGATCGAAATAAGTGATATAGACATAAATAGTTAGTTTTGTGCATAAATAGTCAATTTTGACTTAAGTAATTTTAATAGTATATTTGTGTAAATATAGTCTTATATTTTAGTCATTTTAAACACATTCTAAACTTTTATAAATATGTTAATCACCTCTATAAATATTTTACATTTTTACTATTAAAATATTAGGTTTTCCTTTAATTACACAACTACATATCGTGATTTGTGATCTTGCCTTTAGACTAGTAGTATTGCTTAAGCATCAATTTTTTTTATAAATTTCTAATCATGGTTAGTAAATAACTTAAAAAATTGGATATTATATAGTTACACTATTGCCAAAGAGCTATGGTTATGTACTCTATGGAATATGTTTTGTACTAACTAATTATGTAATTATGTTTTTGAAGAATTAAAGGTGGTTTTGATCACTTTAAAACTACTAATTAGTTTTTGTGCATGACCATATTAGTAGGAGGTACTATATTAGTTTTAATAACTCTTGTTTTTTAGTAATAGAGCTTAATCTAAGAATTCTCATCTTAAGCTTGTATATATCTTTGTAAGTTTGATTATTTTGCTTAATTTTCTCACATGGTTAATTAGTCAAATAAATAAACTTTTGTTTACCTATTTTTCAAACCTTTTTTTATTTTATAAGTGTACATGATATGAAACTGATCCCCATGCACTTTCCCTATCACTAGGTGTTGGTGACATGGATTTTATCACCACACATTTGACCAAAATTTGTGTTTTATTAGAGTATAAATATGAAGGATAACTATCATTAGGATAAACAATTGACCCCATATAGTTATTATGTGAAGGGGAAGAGTTAAATCTCTAAATTAATAATTATCCACCACCCTATTTATATTTAGGTCCCATGTACCTTCATGTATCTTAGGGATGCCCCTAGACACCTTTGTGTATACCTAATTTAAGACCTATCAATCATAACAGGTGATCTTCTACCAAAGTCAATATCAACTCCCAAGTGATCATTAATTTTAAAGGAGGTAGAGAGGATTTGATAGATTTCATAATGGGTCATGATTCTATAACCTCACCCATGAAGTTATTAAATAGTTTAGTCATTAGGCTACATACACTTTTGGCTGACTAATAATATGGCTTATGATTGGGAATGCTTGTGTGCTTATTGTGATAAGACCCATACTATTTGTGAACTAATTCAGCCTATCCCTTTTATTAAGATCCCATGTGAAACCTTAAGACATATCCCATCTTAGGAATAAAACAAACTATTTCATCTTCATATCACCATCCACACCATTTTGGTATTAAACTTTATCTTATAATAAAAAAATTAGTGGTCACTTATCATTCCCTATCATAATCATCACTTCTTTCAACATATCCTTAGTAAAACATAGTCAAAATTTGTAACCTTATTAGGTTTTCTCTAGAAACCATTATCTTATCATCTTTCTTATTCATACCTAGAACCCATCTAATCATCAGTTTTCTAATGTGAAGGGTGTTTAATCATCTCATCCTTTTAGTCTCCTTGTAAGTTTGTTAATTTGGTAATATTTATTCAATCTAGTATTAAAATAATTAAAATAAATCTAAATCACATCCAATGAAATTTTTTGATGACTTTTAGTCTTGTCTTTAAGATAAAATTAGTATTCAAAGTCATTTTCTCTCTCATCATCCTATATCAAAACAACACCTAATCACTACTCTCACATCACCTTCATCATCCACCATCCATATTAGAACCCATGCCCAAATCATAAGAGTGAGATAAGGATCTAAACAAGAAAAAAATCCTTAAGACTCTAGGTGAATCAAATCAAGATAATGGTGAAACACATAGTGACATGCACACCCCTGGAGAAGAAGACTAGTTTACAAATGACTTATTCAATAGTGATGATGTTAGGGTACAATTTGAATAATAAATCTATGAAAACTACAATAAAATTATTTCTTAGGTCATTGAAATTTAGGGCACACTACACCATACATTTTATCTAAAACTCTTACAACATCTCATCCACCCATCCATTAGACCTAATACTCCACTCCATCAAGATAACACTCACCAAGAATAGGGGGAAGATAACCTTGTAGATCATGAACAAGAAATAAAAGAGAAATATCCCTCATAAAATAATCATTTAAATTATAGAAGGAGGAGATCCACCTTGAAGGATTTATTAGACCAATTTTCTTAGTAAATTAATTCCCTCACCTCATAGTTTTAGTCTCAAAACCATAGACCTTCTTCACCAAGATGGATCACTAGAAATATTAATCTCGCTTCATCAAAACCAACAATAAGTCAAGCATAATTATCTAATCCCTTTAAGGACCCCCTAATTCACCCAAGAGTGGAGGATGATGAAAGAGACTCTTCAATATATTGACCCTCACACATAGGAAATGAGATACAAGTATGAAGACTTCTATATGTCTCCATTAGATATGATCTTCTTACAAGTACCCTTCTTGGAAAACTTTGAGATTATGAAATTTGAAAAAAATAAGGGGAGAGGGAAACCACATGACTAATTTCATGAATTCCATATGGCATGACATGATGTTATGTATCATTATGATTACCTCGTTAGAAGTTGCCATAAAAGTCTCATAGGATTTGAATTAGATTGGTTCATGTATTTACCTAAGGGGTCCATATCTAGTTTTTGAGTGCTAACAGAGAAGTTCATGTGACAATTCATCTTTAACATTAAACATACCATATCCATTATATATATTTATAATACTAAGTGGAGAAATGGGGAGAGATTAGAATAATTCCTATAATGGTGGAGAAACCTCACTAGCTAATTCCATTGCATGGTGCCTAAAAAAGGTTGGCTAAATTATTTATTGACAATCTTAATGCTAAATTAAAATACTAATTGCAACTATAGTGTGCCAAAGATTTTGATGATATTATAGAAAAGGGGATTTAGATTGAAAAATCATTCATTGATAAGGGGACAATTAAATTATATACCCAAAATGAATAAGTTCAAAACCAAGATAATACATTTTTGGGTAATCTAAGGTCTTTAAAAAGATTAAAATTTTTGTAGGGGATGGTTTCATAGATTCTAAAAAATAAAAATAATACAAAAATCTCCTACCACTAAAACTCAAAATGTTTCAATTATAAGGGTACCAAGGGTAAAACCAGAGACTAGAATGGGAAAGTAGCCCTTAACTAGTCTTGGTGTACCCATAGAGACGATCCTATAATAATTATTTTTTGTTAATATGATTACTCTCCCTAAAACTTGACTATTAGATTATAATAAACCGCAACCAGATTGGTATCATGAAGCTAAATTTTTCCAATATCATATATTCAAGGGACATGATACTAATAAATGCATACATTTAAGGTACCACATCCAATATTTAATCAATAAAGTAGATATAAAAATTAAAGGGGAGAGCCTAACTAGTCAATCCAAGAATCAACAATTGGGTATATATCAGGACCCCTTGCCTAAGCATGATTAGAGGCAAAAGAGACCACCAAAAGATAAATTTAGATCCTCCAATTACAATAAGATTGAATATTACTCCAATCCCTATAAATACATTAATACCATTGAAATTTTAAACCCCCAAGAGCTTGCTTGTCCACCATTCACCATACTTAAAATTAATAGGGAAATAATTGAATTTGTAGTTACTACATGACATGGTAAGATCATAGTTCTTGGAGTACCTCCAAAATACCCATCAACCTCCATATATCAAAAATTCCCTAGCCATATGATATTATCGATTTCTTCTGGTAAACCATATGATATCATTCAACATTTTGAGAAGACTTTGGATTAAATCTCTCTCATAGATCTTAATATGTCATATATACATCTAGAGATACTCAATCAAGTCCTTAATAAACTAAAATTTGCCAAGGATATTGACATAATTTAATTTTAAGCCTTAGTAGGTCATTTATCCCCTTCCCAAAATATTACTTTTATTACCTAAGACATGCCACCTATCAGCCCTCACCATAACTATCCACTATTCATTGAAATTTATATTACCAATCACAAGATCTCATATGTACTTGTAGATAGAGGGTCAGCCTTGAATTTATGAAATCTTAGCTTCCTTAAGAATTTGGGGTACTCTAAATATTCAATAGGGCCTATGTTGATAATTATTAAAGAATATAATGATAATGAGAGGTCATACACATTCATAATTTATCTTCTTATAGTTGTGGTACTCATAGTCCATCAAACCCTAATTCATGTAGTGGATGTTGATCTCCCATATAATCTACTTTTGGGATGCCCTTGGATATAAGAGATGAGAGCAATGCCCTCTACCCTCCACCAATGCTTAAAATTCCCTTATTAAGGAATAGAGGTCACCATCCTATGGGAAATAAAATAATTTTGTAGCTACAAAATGAAATAATCACATCCTAATTACTATTGTCCTAACACCCATAGTTCCTCTTATAACCCTAAAGCTATGAAATATATCCACCCTGATGATATATCACCTTCTTCATCTAAATCCTAAGATATTACTTACCTTAAATCAATTATAAGGGTCGGGGGAGTATGAATACAAGAATATTTGTGTTAAAAACCTACCACTTTCTATAGCAAGTATAGGTCCCTAGCCATGAGGTAAGATAAGCCCATTATCTATCAATTCAATTCGATAACCTTTACCAGTGAAGACATGTTGTTAGATGAATATTTTAAAGAACTTGATGATTTTTAGATCATTACTAAAGATGAATCCCTAGAATTTCATAAGCATAAATACCCCTATCTTCAAAAGATGCTTTAGATTATGAACTATAAAGACAAAGTACAAAGAAGAGAAGAGAAAGGAAGGCTAGAACTTATAGTGGTTCAGGAACACCCAAAATATATTGTCTTGGGTAAAAACCACTCTGAATTGACCTAAGTACTATCATTATGGATAATTATTTGATTCTTGAAGAGTTCACCTCTGATGAAGAAGTCAAAACAAGTTCTCTTTATAATCTCTATAAAGACTTGGTTACCACCCATATCTTCTCTAAGACTACCATTTCCATCATTAATGTCTTCCTTAATTATCCCACACATATAGATTGGGATCATAATAATGATCCATATTTTTAGGTATTCTAAAATGATGAAGCCATTATTGAATATCTAGGATCTAGGGATTTTATATCATTAGGAGCCCCAAGAAGTGATTCTATATCAGTTTAAATGAATCCACATATTTTGGAGAACAAAAAGGGTCATTAAATAAAATTAAATAAGAAGAATATGAATACAATGATCCCTCTCCAAATATGGAAGAAATCCATCCCACTCATGATGAACCAGAGTCTTATTTGGAATTATATGCAGAGCTCCCAAAATTATTTGTTTTATAAGAATAATTACCACCACCCCCAACATATCTATAGGATCAATCACCTTATCTTATTGAGGAGGTTATAAAAGTGAATATTGGGATAGATGAAAATCCTAAAATAGTTAAATTAGGGGAAATTACTACATCTAATGAGCAACAAATCCTCACTAAGCTTATAAAAGAATATATATCTATATATATGTTCACATAGAGCTATTTTGACATGCTTGGGATAGATCTTACCTTAACATTGCATTATTTATTGGTTCATATAAATGCCAAATTGGTTAAATAGACACTGTAAAATACAACCTAAACTAACCCTCTTGGTCAAATAAAAATAATGTAAATTCCTTAAATCTAGTCTTATTCCACCAATTGACTACTCTAAGTGGATATCTTATACCGTCTCTATGGCCAAAATGCAAGGGGGAATTAGAATCTATACCAACTTTTGGGACATAAATAAAACATGTCCTAAAGATGACTTTCCCTTACCCAATATTGACATGATCATGGACTCTACTATAGGGTATGATATGTTTTCCCTCATGGATAATTTCTATGGATATAATCAAATCAAAATTTATCCTGACGATCAACATAAGACTACATTTATCACTCCATGGGGGACCTCTACTATTAAGTAATGATTTTTAGTCTAAAAAATGTGGGATCAACTTACCAAAGGGATATGACATTAATATTACATGATACGATACACAATATTGTATAAGACTATGGAGATGAAATAATATGAAAGACTAAGCTCTAATCAAAGAATCCTATGGTCTTAAGATATTTTTTTGAGAGGCTAAAGTAATACAAGGTTTAGATGAACCCTAATAAATGTGTATTTGGATTCACCCTAGGTAAAATTTTGGGGTTCATAGTTTCTAAGTGAGGCATTGAATTCGATCTTGGTAAAGTGAGAGATATTATTGAAATCCCTCCTCCTAAGAACCTAAAGTAATTAAGAATCCTTTAAGGGAAAATATAGGCCATTCACTAGTTTATATCATTATTGGAAGATAAATGTCATCTCTTCATCCATCTCTTAAATAAGGGAGCTCATTTTGATTGGAACTCAGAATGTTAAAAGGCCTTTGATAATCTAAAATAATATCTACTGAAACCTCTATTCTTATCATCAACCATCTTAGGAAGGTCATTGCTTCTATATACTCTATTACACCTTGTACTATAGGGGCCCTACTAGATTATCATAATGATGAAAGTAAAGAAAGAGAAATTTATTATCTAAGTAGAATTTTAATTTCATACAAACTTAATTACACCCATATTGAAAAGGCTTATTTTTTTGTAGTCTTTGCCTCAACAAAAATCAAGGACTATATGTTGAATAACCAAGTCAAGCTCATAACAAAGGTTGATCCCCCTCAAATATATGCTATAAAAATCAGCCTTAACTAGTATAATGGCCAAATAGATCATGTTACTAGGTGAATATGATATAGAGTACGTAAATAAAAATTCTAATAAAGGATAATTTATCATGAATAAACTTACAACACCACCCATAGTAGACACTAAACCCTTAATCATAGCCTTCCTAGATGAACCCATACTAGCTATTCATGAATCAACTAGATGGAAGTTATATTTTGATGGATCTTTTACCATGCATTAGTTAGGAGTAAGAATCATTTTGGTAACCCCACAAGGTGACCTAATACCTAAATCCTTCTGAATTGATTTCCCATGCACAAATAATATTGCTTAATATGGGGCATTACTTATTGGATTAAAACTCTCCATCCAATCTAATGGAATATTTAGCACCTTTAGGTTTTTAGTGATTCTCAATTGATTATAAAATAGGTGAACTAAGATTTCCATATAAAAGATGAGAAATTACATCCTTATCAATAATTAGTGAACCAATTATAACAAAAATTTTAGTCAATAACATGTGAGTAGGTTCCTAGTGGAAGTAATAAAACAACCAACTCAATGACCACTATTGATTCTTTAATAGACCTTCCATAATATGTACTTGAAGGCAACTTATTAATTAAAAAATTGTTATTACCAGCTCATCAAGTAATGGCTCATTATCAAATTTTTGTTATACCTAATCCCACTCTACCTTGGTATCATGACATTTATACTTCCCTCCATAGTAACATAATACCACTAGACCTCAATCACCACCAACATAAATCCTTCATTCATCATACATGTTGATATACCATCCTTGGTAGCACACTTTATTGGTGAGGCTATGATGTAACCTTGTTGAGATACCTAATGTCATAGGAGGCTATTCTCATAATCATGGAGGTCCATTACTACATATTTGGTGTCCATATTAGTGGGATGCACCTAGCCAAGAAGTTTCTTTAGAATGGATACTATTGGCCCATAATGGATCAAGATTCCTACCCATATGTTCTAAAATGTGTAGCTTGTTAGAAGTATGACAATCTCATTCATGCCCCCACACAAGAACCATAATCCATAATTATCCCATGGCCATTTTCAATATGTGTACTAGACCTTATTAGCAAGATTAATCTTACATCATCAGATGGACACAAGTTCATAATCATAGTTATGGAGTATTTCACTAAATGGATTAAAGTAATGACATTAATTTATACCATAGGTCTATAAATATAAAAATTAATTCTAAATCATATTATTTCACACTTTGGGATCCCAACTAAAATCATATCAAATAATAACAAATCCTTAAAATATCAAGAAGTAGAAGACATGTGCAATCATTATCGCATTGAGTAGAATTTTTCCACACCATACTATCCCCAAAGTAATGGAAAAGTAGAAGAAATTGATAACATGATTCTAAAAAATCTCAATAAAATTGTCAATGATACTAATATAAACTGACACTTACAATTATATCTAGCTCTTTGGTATTATATAACTAGTGTCATAACACCTACTAGGGCTACTCCATATTCTTTGGTCTATAGAGCTGAAGTAATCTTTCCCATTGAAGTTGAACTCAACTCGTTAAAAATATATTTTTGGGGCATGATCACTAATAATAATTAAAGTCAAGAGATTCTAAAGGAGCTTGAGTTATTAGATGAAAAGTGTCAAAATACCTTGGATCATCTTAGGGCATATCAGAATAAACTTAAGGGCCAATATCACAAAAAGATCTAGTATATATAATTCAAAATTAGTGACCTAATCCTCAAAGAGAATTAAAAAACACCAATATAGAGCATGAAAAGAAAGGTAAATTCAAAGCAAATTGGCTTGGTATCTATGTATTATTGCAAAATGTGGATCAAGAGCCTATGAATTGGCTAGATTAGATGTTGATGAGCTTGATGAACCCACTAATATTATGAATTTGAAGGATTTTTATACTTAAAAGGCTTCAAATATCCTCCATATATGATTCACCACTCTTGGGGGCACACCCATCTATTTCTACTCCACTTCTGCCATATTTCCATTCCATCTCATTTCCCATATGACCTTGATCCTAATCATGGGTATAAAACATATGCTTGGGAAAAATTAGGAGATATGAGTTTCAAATTGGGGAAAATCATTACTGAAAGGTTGAGGAAGATATCTATTGAGGATTCATCTAGAACTCCTAATCCACTTTCAAACATCTACTCATTCCATTTTTACATCCTAGTTTATCCCAATTACATCCTTCTAGAATAGTTTTCTTCCTATTAGCCTCAATAACTTCCAATTCATCCATCCCCATTCACCCCCTAATAATAAACCCATATGAATGAACTAACCTCATCAATAAATAAGGGTCATATAATATTCCTACTCTAGGATATATAGTATGCTTTGTAACTGAATCCTAACCATTCACTTTAGATCCTAACATTATCGTTATAATTGGTTTTTTATCCTTGTATCAATCACCTCAAATATTTTTGGGCATAATTTACCCTTGTAAATATCCATTTAACCATATCATTAGAGTCATTTATTTTATAACATCTTGTACATATTTATCAATATCCTTTTCCTTTAGTGATCTTCTAGGTTATGGTTTAAAACAAAGAAATTATTTTTAACTTCTTATTAAGTCTTTTTAAGGTTTGACCATTTTATAAATAAATACCATTTTTATCCCTTTATTTACAATGATTATTTATCCTTATGTTTTTAAACCATTCAAATCACTTTTTATTAGCTTATCTTAATGAGATTTATTGTATATACTTAACTTTCATTACATGTGTTTGTTTTATATATTATTATGTTATGTTTTTGTCATAGTCTTGTTATAATATCTTCTTAAATGTTAGTAATTTTAAATCTTTTGCATTATCCTTTGTATATTTTATGTTATAATTACAAGTCAATCTATCTATCCACATGTAAATATTGTCAATCATCATGGTGTCTTATGAATATTGTTGTAATCCTTTTATATCATGTTGTAAGGTATTATCCTATTGTGTTGAATTTTTTGAAGTGTTAATTTTTGTCCTTTTTACTAAATTGAATGAGGATGGATTTATGTGACTACCCAAATTTGACATTAAGAATGTTACTAAATGGAGTTCCCACTCCAAGTCCCCTCGCATGCACTTTGAAGTTAAATGTGACCTCGACTATCCTCATGTCTTAGGTACACTTACAATCACAAGTGCCAAATTAAAATAGGATTTCCTAAATTTATAATGGTTTAAAGTTCCCACACATTATGTCCATCCCTTCAACCATTACATTCCCCCACCTCCTTGGTGAAAGAATATTTTAACCAAAATAAATAATTTATGAGACATGATTAAATTAATGGATTATTTATCTATCTCCTATCATGACATTAGTTATCACATTTGTTATCTCATTATACCATTGCATTATCAAATCATCACTAAACATCATTTATCTCTAAAATGCAATATAATCATGCATATTAAGATAAATAATATCAATAATCATATCTAATTAATTATAAACATACAATCACATAATTAAAAAATCATAACAATGTCATCCATGATCCATAAATAATAATCGCATTTAAATAAACAAGTCCTTAAATCATAATACACAACATAATCATGATAACATATATATAAGCAATCCATAATGTCCATAAGAGTCTATGTTAAAAATATATAACTACAAAAAAGGGACCCATTGGTATCAATGTGCTACAATAATACATGTCCATAATAAAAAATCTATCTCACAAATATAAGTCCAAATCATAATTGTTTAGGTGGCCTCCTAATAGGTTGATGCATATACTGGTAAGAAGTATTTACTCTAAAGGTTGGGAAACATTGATCTAGTAGCACTACACCCTCATATAATTCCTTATAATATTGAGCCTCCCATGTGATTCATGATATCTACCTCATTACCACCCTCATACGTTGATGCTATAATAAAATATCATCCTCCTCCTTGACCTTCTTGGGCACTTGTAACTTTTCCTCTCTCTCCCTCACTCTCAATTGAAGCTATGTAATCTACCACTATAATGACATTATCTATGCATATTAACTATAAATCTACCTTTGTAGTATAACTATCTACCCATCCTAAGCTTGAATGTGGCTCAACTACCCCTATAATGATATCACATATCCTTGTAAAGATGAAATCTATACATCTCACACTCTAACATATCCTAATAATCATGTAACCAGACCCAATACACCATCCATCTAACTATCCTATTTTATAATATGCCTATGAAGGTCTACCACCATCCTATCTCTCTCAATGGTGATCCTTGTTACCTATATCACTTAGTATTAAACCTCTCATCTTAGTTTATATGGTAATGCTTGGTAATCTACACTCAAAGGTGTCTTAGATGGACCTACATCATCTAACCCCACTCTCATCCCTACCTATTCCCCACTTGTGACCTACTCTCTTTTAACCCCCTAATCTTTATTTTTAATGACCATAACATCCATCCCCACCTAGTCACTCTTTCTATCCTATGCCTAAGGTTGTGCCCTCTTAGCTTGCCTCCTCCCTAAATGATCATGTACCTATAATAATCTATATAATTCCCTTCTCTTCATCCTTGCCAACTACCTAAGTAATCTTTAAGGCTATTTATGGGCCCACCACCCTATATATGCCACTATCATTGTTAAATTCATTATGGGTATCTGATAATCACTTATCACTAGGAAAATACTCCCATAATCAGCTCTCACCAATACTCTATCTAATATGAGCCCCCACTAAGGCCTCTCTCTATCACTATGGGAAAATAGGTGCTCATCTTTGGGTACATCCTATTACCTACCAAACTATTGTTAAACTTAATAAAGGATATATATCTCAATGATGTAGTCATTTTATTATCCAATCAAATAATACTATGTGAGGATGAACCATGTCACATCTACATCCTTAGCCCATCCCCGCTATATCTATTTGTAAGGCATCCATATAATATGATTAGATCTTAGATTGTTATATGTATATCTATAGAACTACATGTATCTAGCATGGGATCTCTAAACTCTTAGAATAATACACCACCCAAACATAATAGGCTGGTTAGGCTCCCTATCTACCTAAGTGCCCAATGGTATCTCTATAGATATGTGATCACAACTCCATATCTATAATAAGAAGGATGGCTTAAGGCTATTTTCCCCTCTATATGCACCCATATATTGTTCCTTATACATATGGTCAAGTACCATAGGACCCCAATCAAAAACATGGTAATCTTGCACAATGTCAACTACCACATCTCCCAACCCTAGGTGAAACCACTCCCTACTCTTGTTTAGAAAGAGTATGCTAATAAAAAGAGGCATAACATAAAGTTTCATCCTATCAATCATCCCATCTCTCAATACTATATCAATATCCAACTAGGCACCCAGTAATCCAATTTTTAATCACTCACATAATCTTTACACATCATACTCAGGGTCCTAGATCACTAGTAGATCTGGTCACCTCTCATCAATAGCCAAAAATCCATAGCACATTCTTTAGTGTCATAGACATCTCCTTAGTCAAAAATTAGAAAGTACTAGTATTTAAATTCCATCTCTCCAATAGGGCTATAATCAATGGCCTATCAGTCTGCACCACTAACATCATAGCAATGTAATAGAGGTCAATCATCTTCATCACCCCATAGTTTGTCAGTGTCAATCTTTGCATCTCATGTAACACCAATAGATGGTATAACATGGAAAATAACACTCCTAAGTCCTCTTACACCAATACTCATCCTATCAATCCATGACCCTTATTAATCTATCACATTTTATCCATTTAACCTAATCATAAATATCATATCTATCTAATAATCATGCCTCTTTATCTTAATCTTTACCCTCTACCTAATCCATCCTATCTAATTAGCACCCTCCTAACTAACTTTTCCACCCATATAATTAAATATTTCACAAGTCTTCCCATCTATGTAACCCACTGTCTATTTAACATCTCACTCTAACTTATCCCCACACCCATTGACTTCATAACCTCTTAACCAACCTAACTTTCATTTTCATCAATATTGAATATCCCCTTTTTCCATAACCTATGATTTAAATAATATCACAACTCAAAACCTATTATTTTGTAAAACTACATGTAAAACCATGTTGTTTTTAAAAATTCTCCTCCCCTCCTATGATATTTTAATTGTGCCTTTTATTTGACATAATACTACAAAACCATAGGTCACCCATTGCAGTTTTATAAAACTATTACTTATGGTGGCAATACCATAATTGAGGGTAATTCCCCTAGAGGTAGTATTTCCACACCCAATCATACTAAAGATAAATGAATCTAATAAATTCACAAATGATAAAACTAACTAGATAAGGTTTTAGTACTCACTAGTGGTCTTACATCGGTTACCCTCTAGTACCCTCAAACTCACTTTGTGGTGTCATGAGTGAGAAAGGTGATCTATAGTTTTGGTATCCATAACATAATTATCTATATCCAAAATTCAAAATGACTATTTTGCCCCCCACTTTTTCCTATTTTACTTCCCAATTCCCCTCATCTTTTACCCCATCCACCCTTGATAATTATAATATCTTATCGATTCCACTAATTTTTACACCTAAATACCTTTATAACATTCCATTATCACACTTACCTACATTATCATCATTCTTAAGTTATTATAAATCATTATTTTAGGGCATAGCCTCTTATCCCCTACTCTTTATCCAATATCCTGAGTCAAAACTACATCAACTTGAGGCCTCTTCAGACTATGTAGAAAACACTTGGCCACTTTTTTAGTGTCCAAAGATAGCTTGACCACTAATAACAACCAATATCATCTTTCCCCCTATGGATCACTTGAATTTATTACAATTTTATTGAGATATTAATTTTATATTAACATTATCAATCATCATTTAAAGATTATCCTTTATTGGATCATATCTATCCCTTGCATGTGTCCTTGCTCAATAATTTTCACTAGTTCATGGCTTATTTATCTAGTCCCTAGACCCTTACCAACATCTCAATAATTTATACCTATTCATCTCAATAAAACTTCCTCCCTCCTAAGCATTGATCATTATTTAGGACTTATCTTTTTAGGTTGATAAACTTTATCTCATAGTAGTTATGTTTGGGGTATCTCAGTCATAATTCAATTAGAACTCAGGGCATCCCAACCCCTCATCATTTTGGTCTTATCCCACCCTAGGGATTTATTTTTGAGTGTCCATTTAGGTCATTCCTCCCTATATATCCCCTCAAGGTGGAATCATGTCTACTAACATTATCCACAAAATGGTTATTCTTTTAAAGACCCCTACTCCTTCTAATTTTTCCACTCATAATTCACTTTCAAAGAGGGGGAAAATGTATGCACCTAAATACACTCACCTTAATTATTCTATTAATCCCACTAATTTATCTTTAAACATAATCTTAGTCAATTAATTATAATACTATTTCCTATTTAGTATTTCCTACACCCCATTAACCTTTCTACACCCCCTATGACAAATTAATCATCCCATTATCCTACTAACAATCACACTTAACTATTAATTCTCCTACATTAATTACCCACTAACCCACTTACAAATTAAAACTAAAATTTAATCAACTACCCCATAGCCTCTCCTACATCCCTATGAACCTTAAACCTCTTTTGATCACCATATAATCCCCATTATCCCTTAAACTAACCTGGAAGGCTCTAGATCTAGAGAAGCCTCTCTATATTCTAGAAATCTCATAAACTAGAGGCTTCTAAATAATTAAAAATTTCCCTAAAACTCCCTCTACCAACTTATAAATATCCATGCTTGTATAACGGATAAGCTAATATTTTTTTTAATAATCCTTCATTATACTCTCATACCCACGATATTAGAGCATCCATATACTCTTTTAATTCATTCAACTATTCAAGGAAGCCGTTAGAGTCATATTGAAGGTACTAGAAAGAAATCCACATACAAAACAAATTGTATTGAAATTGGTTGTAAGATCTTATAAAGAAGCTACAAGGAATAAGGTGATGGTAGGTTTTAACTTCTGAGTTGATGATTGCTCCTTCATTTGTCTCTTTTTTATGTAATTATGTTGTTTGGTTAAACTTACTATTTTTAGTATTTATTATCAATATATCAATAATACAATAATACATCTTCTTAGATCATATTTCAAGTTTATAATACTTTAGATTTAATTTTCACACTAATTAATCTGAAGGGTAAATAATATGTAGTTGTTTTGAATGATGCATCATCATATGTTAGATGTCATAGATGTAAAAATCAAGATAAACATTAAAAAATCAAGATTTAAGTGAAAAAATCCAAGAGCTAGAAGGATGATCACATGAAAAAACATATGTACACATGTATATTAATACAAAATAATAAAATGAAAAAGTAATCAAGAAAACATCAAGAAGTTATGTATAATAGACTATGTTCTTGCTAACCAATGATCCCTTTAATGGGATGCTCACACATATATCTTGTATCCTTCAATTACCATTCATGTATGTCATCTATTGAGATCTATATTGTGTCATATTTTTTTTATCATTAATGTTAGTATATTTTGTAGAAAAAAATGATATTATTACATTGGCACTCATTGAATAAATGTATTATTCCTTGTTTTCTTATTTTGAAGAATTTTATTATATTGAAATAGTAATAATCACATAATTGAAATTAAATATAGCATATTCATGATTATTATTAGAGATGCATGGAACCTAGTATATAGCCATAATTTATTATTATTCCATTGTACTAAACTAAAGTAGGGTCAATATGAAATATTACTTAACATGTATTGAGGCCAAGAGTTATAAAAAACTCAATGAATCTTATGCATTTCTTGCATTTAGTAATATTATCCAAATTTGGAATGTCATGCCCAAGATATTATATAAATGTCAAACTACATAAATTGATTTCATAAAATTTTATAATCTCAACATTTGTGTATTTCATGCCATCTATGTAAGGGATAAGAATCAAAGGCTTTAGATATGAGGAACCTTTTTTAGTTATCCCCTTGGTAATCATGCTTGTGACATTGGTATTCTTAGGTACCTCTTGATTTTCAAATTCCTCCTTAGGTACATCTGATTTGTTAATTTCATCTTTCTTAAGTAAACTTTGTTATTTATCACGTGCTTCTTTTTTCAACTAGTATTATATTAATTTCTATTTTTGTAACTTTTTTTATTGTAACCATTCCTTTCCCAACTTTTCCTTTTTTAACCTTTCCCTTTCCAATTTTTCCTTATGTGACCTTTCCTTTTCCAATGTTTCCTTTTATAACATTTCCTTTTCAATTTTTTATTTATGTAACCTTTCATTTTCCTATTGTTCTTTTTGTGGTTATGTAAATGTTCCTTTTTCAATTGTTCCTTAGAATATGTAACTGTAGTTTGAGTAGTTTCTCACTTATATGAGATGTTATTGAATACAATGGTGCTTTAATGTATGTATCAAATGTAGGATAACCACTATAAAAAATCTTTTGTATTTTTCTCTCCAAATCCAAAAGTAATTATATATGTCCATATATTATATGATAAGAATAATAGTTTCTAGATATCTTATCAAGAGGCATAGGAGGAAATGAAAAAAAATTATTTCAAATCATGTCCCTTAGAGTTTCACTTGGAGTATTTTTTAATTTATGAAAAAAAAATTCAACCATTATACATAAATGTATTCTATTTTTAGACCCAATCTTGAGGATAAATATTTTGAGGAATCAAATTATAAAATGGGGAAACATAAATGTAATCAACACTAGAATACTTAATATTCTTTATATAGGAAATCTTATCCTCAAGTGATTTAATATTTAGACACATTTAATTTTAGAAGTCCTATCTAGAATTTCTCATACTAATTATTTGATCTAGAATGTTTTCACAAGTACAAACTATATACACATAATATTTTCAATCTTTATCAATTACTAATGCTTTCTATCTTGTAGGACACCATTGAGTCTCAATGTTTGTGAGTGCATGGCCTAATTAGTGCATCAAGATAGGGTGGGCAAACCATTGATGCTTCTCATTATTTTTGTCCCTTATTTTCTCTTGTTACCAATCTAACCATCTCCTAAAAATGACTCCCCTAAGATTTGCCTCCTATTTTTCAACCTCCTCTAGTCATTTACCATCTTCATTAGCCCTTTACCTAACCTAAACCCCTTTTTGGTATTTTACATGACTATGTCAACCACATCAACCTTGTATTGTTATTTATAAATCTTACTAGGAACTAGGTCGACCATGGCTGACATAGTTCATAACCTAGTTAATTTTTACCAATTTCAATACTAGGTCAACCATGTTGACCTTATTGACCTAAAATTTTGGAAAGCTTTTGGGTTTGATCCACCTATATAAAAAAATTCATTTTTCCATTTATAATAAGATAAGAAGAAGAAGTAAGAGATATTGTGCATATAGTTATCCACCATTCTACTTGAGGAGCAAGCTTAGGGTTTCATACTTTCTTTAGATATACATATATTATTTTGTGGATAAGTATTTTGGATGCATTTATATATTTTACATCCTAGATATTATTTATCCTTTTCATCCTTAAATACCACAACAACCTCTTGCAAAGCACCTTGTCTAAGGGAGAGATTGAGGATCAATGGGTTTGTCTTCAAAGGTAAGTATTCCTAACTTTGTTCCTTATTTGTAAGAGTGTATAGATATGCATTTTCACTTCTCTTCCATGCATTATGATTATGTATAATTTTATTTGAGTATATGTATTCTATGCATGTTTAATTTTAGTGTTTATTAACCCCCCCCCCAACTTTGTGCCACAAGCTTTGGTGAGAACTAACTTAGATTTTTCTTTACTTGTTATTAGTTTAGTGAATATGAAAACATATTACTTAGGGTTATTTCATAGTTTTTCTTGACTAGAGGATTTAGAACCCTCCCTAGTAATATTATTATGGTTAGATATCCCTTTATTAGGTCTAGTACATCTATATTGGTCATGACCCTAATTATATAATGTTTCCCTCATCAAAAGTTTAAGTAGGATCTATCTTCTCTAAGATAGGATTAATTTGTAGATCTGTTACATTTCTCATTACATATATTTTGGTCAACCTAACATGAATATAACCTGTACATGTTTCCTTTCATTCTTTAATTTATATCATTCTATTATTTTTATATATTTGTGATACTATGTCAACCAGACCAATATAATTCTAACTTTTATGCACAAGTTTAACACACATATCAAAATGACTCTATTATTTTTTAAGGTCTTCATCAGATATAGGGTTTTGGATTAGATAGGTAAAATTAGTATTATTCTTAAGTTATAGATAAAAAGCTAAGTTAAATAGGTTTACTTAGTCTTTCAATAAGGATCCATAACAACAAACTAAGTTGTACAAGTTAACTTAGTTATCTTATTAGGTTTCACCAAATAGGGTTTGACAGAACTAGGTTGAACTAGTTGAATTAGTTGGAAAAACAAACAAGAAAAATTCAAGGAACTATAATATAAAATTTTCAATCCTAATCATATTTTAACCCACAAAGGTTCCTCTCTTTCTGTCTCTTTCAATTCAATACTTCATTAAAGTTCTATTTTAAACCAAGTTTACATTATTCAAAACTTTAATCCTATAATAATTAATTTGACCTAGTCGACTTAGTTTTGTAACCTATATTATATCTACAAGACTAAGTCAACTTGGTTGAATTATTTATTAAATACTCTTGCTTCTATAAAATATTAGTGACCTAGTCAACTTTGATCTATACTATTTACATATAGTGTTATCTGAACCAACTCTATACCATTATTAATTTGGGGATTAAAAAATATTTGCTAATAATTAATTCACACTTTAATTTTTTTTTGTTTGCATGATTAAAGTATCTCACATATTATAATTAGGTGTTTTTTAAAACTTTCATTTAGTTTCACTTTTTTCTCTTTTTTCACACACTACCAAATCACACAATATTCAAAATGCATTTAACATTTATTTTCCCAAGGCCTACCTACTTATATTTTATCATCAAGGGGGAAGCTGACTTGGTTTTCTAACCAAGTATAAACTCATGGTTAATGTTATATATTGGCAAAGCACCCAATACCCTTATCACTATAGGATTGTGAAGTGAGGGGGTAGGCCCCAATACCAGGCTAGTATCATTGCCAACATAGATCCCATTCAACCTAAATGTCCTAAAACCATCCATAGATTGTTTTATAATTCCATTTAAAATTTAAAATAACACTTTATAATAATCTAATAACACTCAGGATGACCACTTAGTTATCATTTAATTTTCAATTGATTGCTTGATCTTTGATCATTGTGTGTTGTATTGTAAAAACTTGTATTGGGTAGAACTAGTGTAAGGTTTTGTGTTGTGTACCCAAATTAGATCATTCTCATTGATCCAATTATTTTTTTGTTTACTTATATTTATTTCTTTATTTACATTACAAGAATTTTCCCTATTTTTATCACATTGTCATTCTATTTGACACAGTCTCTTATAGACTATATTTTTCCCTACCTGTAGTACTAAGTTAAACTAATTAAAATTGTACTCTTTTTTATTAGTAAATTTACATTACTAAGTCAACTTGGTCAACCTTGTATCCTTATAAAATTATGTTTATCCCTATATGTATCACTAATTTGAATTTGTCAACCTTGTATTCTTATCAGCTCAATTCCATACCATATTTACAATACTAAGTCAACCTTTTTGACCCTATACTCTTCAACCTTATACATAGTATTACTAAGTTGAACTAGTTGACTATGTACTCTTATCATCCCATTTATAGTAGTACATAATCAACCTAGTTAACTCTTTACTCTTATTCCTTCTATTGAGTAGTACATAGTCGACCTAGTTGACTATGTACTCTTATTGTTGACCTTGCTCTTCTATCTATACAATTTAGTTCTTTGTCTATCTGAATTAATTATTTATATCTCATTAATATTTATTAGCATCTTATTTATTTCCTTAAGAATCATATCATCTATTATAATATTTTTAAATAACTTGAATCCATTTGGACACTATATGGGGTGTTCTTTTCTTTTTATCTTATCTTATCTTTTCCTCCACTTTTTAGCTTGTGGGGAATCTTACAATGCCCATCCACACATTACTATAGAATTTAAGGCATATTTAAATGCCCACCCACATATCATTTTATATTCTAGGTCATCTTGCAATTCCCATCCCTACATCCACCTACCCTTTGGGGTATGTTATGATGCCCACTCTTATTCTCATTACATACTACCAAACTAATTCAACTTCAAGAAACCTTTCATTGATATAGCCATTAATTTATATTCTTTCCCCTCTTTTCATACTTTGTATATTTTATCTATCTAACCTTTTTTGTAGGATACTTACATGAATCTCACCCTCTGCAGTAGTTCTCTCTTTTTAGAAATTTTAGTCCTTCCTTTTGGTGTTTTGGTTTCCCCTTTTTCTCATGATTTCCATTGTAAAACATTAAATAAGACCTAGTATTCTATTGTAAGACCATGGATAGGACCTATCCTTCCTCATAAAATCACCATCTTCATAATATTCCTATCTAGCATACGTTCTAAAATGGTTATGAGTTCTTGATCCTTTTTTCTCAAAATTTAGGTTTTTCTTATTTTGTAGATAAAATTTGCACAAAAAAATTGTGTTAGCATTTTTTTCTACATTTCCCTCATTCTTATGATAAGGAATCACATTTTTATATCATTTTATCCCTTTTTTATCCTTTATCACATTTTTTTTTTAATTTGAAGCAATTCAAATTATTTCATGCCTCATTCTTATTGATTTCCTTTCATTTAACTCCATAATAGATAAAACAAGGTTGAAGCTAGGATAACATTTTTATTTCACCTGACTTTATGAGATTCTTAGGCACCATGCTTTCTAATTTCTCTTTATTAGTAACCAAGTTCTAAGTATTCAAATGAAAGTAATCTTTGACACCCATGTTTGGTTCTCTAAATCTATATGAATGAGGAATATAACAAATCCATTAATAAATTTTAAATCCAAATCATTTGAAATAAAATGCAATGATATACAAAATCCAACATAAAAATCTTAAAATTCAAAATCACACCAAAATATGTTATTACAAGTGCATCACATCTCCAATTGAAGATCAAACTCCACAGTTGGCCTCATGATAGAGCTAAGATCTATAAGGGTGTGGTAGGTCAATATATTGGAATAGGAGAATTCAATAAACTATGGTACTACCTACTTTCTTATACAAGTACCCAATATTCATAGTAGACTGAAGGCTCTATAAGGGGTCCTAAGGAATGGGGAACACATTGTGGGAAGTTAGGTCCATTTTAAATTTCATGCATATAACCTTCATGGGATGGTCTACATAATTAATTTATTTACCTAAGATTTGTGTGGCTAAGATAAGTAATTTAGAGTCCTTAAGTTCAAAAGTCCTCTTATTTTGACAATCCTAATTTGAGTGTCTTGAAATCAATAAAGAGTTACTCTACCTTAGTTTTTACTTCATTATCCCCTCCACCCATTTAATTTCCCCCCTTGACAAGCATGTGTGATTCTAGATATATTTTCCCCTCTTTTATACTATCTCTTCCTCACATCTTAAAAACATGCTAGCATTACTTTGTTTTAATTTTATCTATCCTTAGAGCAAAATAATATGCTTGATAAACTATGGATTATTTTCTTTAATAAATGGCTCTACATTCTTAGACATACCTTTATTCCTTTTACCATTTGTCATTGTTGTACCACCCTTTTTTTTAGACATCTGAGTCTATTTCTACTTTCATGTACTTTTTCCATTATTTAGTGAGTTTGGCTTGCTACTTATCATTCATCAATGTTGTTTTCCATTTTATACACTCTTTCTATTGATGATTGAGTGAGGATTTTTATTTATCCCTCATCAATGTTGTTTTACCATTTTAACTTACTCATCTTTGTTTAAGTAAAGATTGTTACTATTTTCACATTGATTTTTTATTACAATCTTTTTTGACATGTATCCTTGGTTTGACTTGGTGAGTTTTCCTTTATTACTTAAGGTTTATTTATTTGATTTTTTTAGTCTTTATTAGTCTTGGATTTTTGGTTACTAGATTTACTTTAAATTTTGACTTGGTCATTTGGTCTAACATAACACTTATCACCCTAGCTTAACAAATTTCTAAGTACATCCCATCAATACATCACCCATTATCTTGGATTTCCTACATTTGTTTTTTTTCTCTCTTTAGTTTTGTATCCTTTGGTTTGTAAAAATAAGTCTCTACACCCTCCATGATCAAAACTATAAACATAAAAAACAACCATCTAGAGATAAAGTTAAGTCAAGGTATGCATACATTTAATTTTTTAGTTATTTCCCTTTTAGTAATTTAAATTTAAATTATTTTTTTCTTTAAAATACAACTTATTTTAGATTCAATATTGTGTGTTACCATGTTATTTCATGAAGTGCCATACCCTATTGCAACTAAGTGACAGGTGATGAGATTTGAGTGGGGCATATGCATACACAAAATATTTTAAATATTTATTAATTAATGGTGATTCCTATCTTTCAAGAACCCATCGAGTCTCAATCTCTTTGAATACATGCCATAAAGGGTGCATTGGTAAAGGGGTGGGTAGACCATTGGTTATTTTCAAGATTATTGTCCCTTATTTCCACTTGTTACCAATCCAACCAACTCCTAAAAACCACTCCATTAAGTTTTGCCTCATATTTTTCATCTACCTCTAGTCATTTAGCTTCTTCATTATCCCTTTCTATAACCTAAACCAATTTTTGGTAGTTTACATGACTATGTTAGCCACATCGACCTTGTATTGTTATTTACAAATATTACAAAGAAATGGATTGGCCATGGCCAACACACTTCATAACCTAGTTAGTTTTTACTAATTTAAATTTTAGGTCGACCGAGTCGACCTTATTGGCCTAAACTTTTAAAAAGGTTTAGGGTTAGATCCACCTATATACACACATTAATTTTTCCATTTCTAACAAGAGAAGAAGATGAAGTAAAATATATTATGCATCTACTTATCCACCATTCTACTTGAGGATAAAATTTAGGGTTTCATACTTTTTTTAGAGATATAGATCTTGTCTTATGGATAAGTGTTTTAGATGCATTAATAGGTTGTGTAGCCTAGATTTTATTTATCTTTGTGATCATTACATACCATAAAAACCTATTTTGAAGAACCTTGGCCAAGGGAGATATTGAGGCTCTGTAGGTTTGTCTTAAAATGTAAGTACTCCTAACTTTGTTCTTCCTTTGAAAGAGTAGATAGATATACATTTTCACTTCTCTTCCATGCATTAGGATTTAATATACATTGACATGAGTATGTGTCTTCAATGAATGTTTAATTTTAGTGTTTATTAACCCCCAAATTTGCACCACAAGCTTTGGTGAGCACTAGATTAGATTTTTCTATAATTGTTATTAGATTAGTGGATATGAAAACATAAGACCTAGTTAGGGTTATTACATAGTTTTGCTTGACTGGAGGATTTAAAACCCTCCCTAGTGATATTATTATGGTAGTAGATCACTTTATTAGGTCTAGTGGATCCATATTGCTCATGACCTCAATTTTCTAATATATCCCCAATCAAAAGTGTAAGTAGGACCTATCTTATTTGAGCTAGGATATATATATATATATACACACACACTACATTTTCCATTGCATAAAAAAACCTTAGGCATTTTTGATTATGTATTCAAATACCATCAAGATGGTGCATGGGAGGTGGAGGGACATGAGGAGGAACATTCATATGACCTCCACTTTGTAATACAATATGGTCCACCTTACCTCTTAGGATAGAGATAAAATACACCTCTATAATACATGGATGGTAGCTATCACAACCTTGAATAGGTATGAAGTAAGTCACATATAGAGGTAATTTATAGTCAACATTCATAAAAGTTGTATTGCTAAGGATATTTTATAATTCATCATCATTAATTTTATCATTAAATTTATTGTTCATGAATTTTACCCATTTAATTCCATGGTTATGAAATATATAACATTTTTTAGGCCAACAACATGTACTGATTACAATCATTGATAGAATTATAAAACATACAGTGTGAATATCCAATATAGTTGTTATACAATGTTTATAATAAATAACCAACCACCCAAAGAAAACCATGATGAATGCTTGGAAACAATAATATTTTTTATAAAAATAAGTAGATAATACCAATAAAATTGTATAGAAATTTAATTTTTTTTTAATCTAACTAAAATTATAAAAAAAAACCCATAAATATTTTGAAATTACAAATTTTAATTATTCTAAATTATATATTAAATAATTAAATAACAACCCTAATATGTGACTAGGCATGAATCCCAAGGGAAAAGGAGAAAAACATCATATTTTCACCTATGAATATGGATATAATTAAAAACTAGGTATAAAAATCAAACCCTAAGGAATAAATCTAAAACCTTATAAATAAGGATGAAAACCTAAGGAAAACCTAAGGTTTTTACTATGTTATAGACAAAATGTGGGTTCACCAATAAGTTTTACCTTATTTTTATTTGACCTTATATATGTAATGATCTAGGTTTGACATGAAACTATCCTATCTAAAGATATGGACTTAAAGAAGTTAAATCACATATATCCCATTTATTCTTAATGAAATTAGGATATGACCAATGTATTTATAAAACCTAGAAATGGGAGAACCTATAACACAATGTCAAGATAAAGGATTCCAAAGACTATAGGCAATCAAAATAATGAAATATCCCTAACTATATCTCAATTTAGAAAGTAACCAAATATCACATTAAATCAATGTAATTAATGAGAAGGGTTAGCAACATATTAAAATGGGTAAGGAGACATGGTATGAAAATGGGTACCTAAGTTACTGAAGGTGGATAGATGGAAAGTTTGAATATTCATATAGCCACACTAAGTTTAAGTGTAAATAGAATTAAAAAAGGGAGATACACATTCATTAAATAGATAATTATGCAATTTTTATCTATTAAAAGGAAATAGATAATGTTAGAATATACTTACCTTGAACAAGACCTATCAAGCCTCAATCTCCCCCTTGGTTAATGGTGTTTTAAAAGAGATTGTCAAGATCTAGTCTAAAAAGACTCATCCTATTTCATCCAATATTCCAAAATACAACATTTTACCTCCAATAAAATATTTAAGCAATGAATACTCTAAATGTATACCTATGTAGAATTGCAAGCAATAATAATTGAAAATGAATGTTCATCTATATTGGATTAAAATGGTAACTTGTATTTAAAGAAGTGAATTATCTTAATCCCTATTTTATATTTATTTAATGATATTATATAGCTCAATTTAGTTTGAAATGGGATAAATAACCTCAAATTATGATATTTAGCTTGACATAGTTGAGAATCATGTGCTAAAATGTTTAGAAACACATAGATTAGATCCATGTAGTTGGGATGGGATGGATAAAAATTAGAACTATATAGAATATGATAACATAATAGGAAATATATAGGTATATACATACTTAAAATATACCAAATTTAAGGAGATATCTTAGGGAATAAAATCTTAGAAATCTAGAATAGATGTAGGACTAATAAATAAGCAATAACATCTCTCATAAAGCACCATCAGTATTACCACTCCTTTCTGGGTGCACCTTTTTAATACATTCACTTAGAGAGACTAAAACTTGATAGGTTATTTCAAGAGAAAAAACATTAGTAAATGATAATGTTTGGAAATATTATGTGTATACACTTTCTATTTATCATGCTAAGCTACATTGATTACTTACACGTGTCTTTCTTTGGCTTATATTATTTGTAGTTCTACATTTATTGGATAATCTACTTTTATATGTTATGACATTAACATTGGATGATAGTTTAGACTAATTTAACTTGTTATATGTTAATTTTTTTCCATTTAATTTCATAAGATAATCACTTATGATTTCTTCGATCATTATCCTTATTTCATGAATTTTATTGATTAAGTATATCATTGTATGTCTCTTTATTTATGTCCCTTGGCCTTATGTAACATTGAGTGTTATTTTATGTGTTTTATTATATGAATCATGACCTATTATGACATTAATTTGCACCCTTAGAAGGTGTTATTTAGGCTCCCTTTGACTAAGCCATAATTTTCAGACAACCCTAGGATGTGAGTAACCTATGATGGGGCTAAACCTCTGGAGAAGGCCAGCTTCATCTTGATGGATCACCTAAAATAGAAAGTATTTTATTGCATTACAAGGTAGTTATTATAAATTATTGATAGGGTTTAGCCTAATCAATATGAGCATATTTTTCAATATCTTAGAGAGTCTCATAATATTCAAGATCAAAGAGTGCTTTTGAGGGTCTATAATTAGAGAGAGAGAGAGAGAGAGAGAGAGAGAGAGAGAGAGAGAGAGAGAGAGAGAGAGAGAGAGAGAGAGAGAGAGAGAGAGAGAGAGAGAGAGAGAGAGAGGAAAACAACAAATATAGGATAAAGGGGAGAGAGGGAGCACACCATCTGAGATCATTAAATAAGCTAACACCTTTTAATGAATGATCCACCATCTTTTGATCCAATCAACACTAGTTACCTAATTATAATATATATTTATTTTGTCCTAATAGTCTTTAAGCTCTTCTGAGTGGCTAAGAAATGCACTAGAAGACAATAAACTATTGAGGATGATGGGTCATGATCTTGTTGTTAGATAAAATATTTAAGGGCTATGTAAAATAATTAAATCCTCTACTACACTCTCCAATCCCTAGATCTCCATCTTGTGACTTTACACCATCTTCCACTTGATTTCATTTTAAGGAAAAAGTCGTCATACCCATGGATTTGATGGAGCCATGCTTAATTCTACTTATAGTAGCTACAAGTACCTACTTGTCTAAGATATTACTATATCAAAAGATGAGACACTCCTTTCATTAATCATAAATCTACCCCTTCTTTGGAATATAAACCTAGGTTTGCTATAGATGAAAACCAATCCCATTTATTGGCTTTCCTATAGCCTTAATGTCAATGAAACAAAAATTTCTAGGTGTTTGACCTCACTTAGACAACAAGTTACCACCCCTTTATCTATATTAGGTATAAAAGACTGATTTTACCTCCATGGATCTATAATAGTGACACTTGATCCTTGAAATATCCATTCTAGTTCAACCTGGATCATTTTCAAACTTGGATCCTATGCATTTGCTTTCCAAAGTCAAAAACAAATTTGTCAACCTCTATTTGAAGTTTCCTGGGCTCACCTTTGTTCATTGCCCATCAACTTATTGATTTTGGACTATCAAATTTAAAAACTTGTTGGCCTTGCTCTTGATCTAAGCTCCATTTAATTCTTGACCTTATTCACACCATTTATATTTCTTTATATAAATGAATGTAAGCCTTAGATATTATACCAATTTAATGTGCTTAAGATACTTGTAACCCATGCATTTACTTTTAGGATCCACTGACCTTTTGAATCATCAATTTTAATTGATCTATAATCACATGATTAAACATACACCATAGATATATTTGGGCCCACTAACTCATTAAATTACCATATGTTGTTGGATATTTTATATGATTGAACATTGACCATTGATCTTGTTCCAAGCACTTTTTGACTTATTAACTACCCATGCACTATTAGATCTTAACTTGAGATCTTATAATATTGATAATTATTGGCTCCTTGTCTAACATGATAAAATTTAAATTCAAATGTCTATTTGTCATAGCTTTATCTTGTTATCCCCATGCATGTCTTGGACTGTTGGTTTAAATTTAAAGACTTATATCTTGAGATAGTAAGATCATCAAGATACAAAACTTGTAGAGCATGATTTAGGAATAAATAACTTCATTTCCATGTGATATTTTGGCTTTATATTATTTTTAATCATACATATAAAATACACAATCGAGTTGACCAATCTATTTCTTCATGATGTGTGATGATGGTCTGATTCTTCAAATCTTGATTTTGCCATATTTTGATCATTTATGGGTCAAGAAATTTGTTCAAATTCTCTATCTAGGTAGAATCTTGGTATGTGGGAAAAAAATTTCCAACATCTTTGGTGACTCAATTAGGAATCATGCCTTCTATGTTTGAGAACCCATATTAGTTACCTTATCTAATCCATGGGGCTTGGAGTCTCCACTTTGGTTAAACATATTGATCTAAATCTAAAATTATATACCAAACTTTGGATAACTCTTATTGAATAAAAAATGATACTAATAAAAAAAAATGAAGGCAAGTTCATGTAGGTACTTGGAGGAAATAAAAAATACCTAACCTACTAAACAAATGTACACACAAACACATAGAGAAAATAATGAAATATACTCTAATATATACAATATTATACAAAAATTTAAAATCACTTATCTCATAGGTCAAATGGAAAAATTTGAGTATCATTAATTTTTAATAAACCAAGATGAAAAATACCTTACTTTGGAGGTACCAAAATTGGTGAACCAAGTAGCTTAATAGCCAATCCTTTTGATATGCTCTCTAATGGATGAAATAGAATAGACATGTCTCTAATGTAGACATACTAGTCCAAGTCTTCTAATATTAGTTCATTTTGGACTACAAGAGTACTTGATTTTTGTTTCTCATCACCCTTGAGAAAGCCTTACACAAAGACTTCATTCAGGCTCGTGGGAGCAACTGCACTTGGTTCAATTGGTGGTTTAAAAAGACCATGTTCTTCCACCTTATAATTGTGTAAATTAGGACTAATAATGCTTCGATAATCTTGATCATATTTTTCTAGGAAAAGGATATGTCCATTAATCTATTTTAAATCTTTGGTTATGGAATTCAACCACCGCCATAACACTTTAAATTTTTCACTGGTATGTTCATCAAACTACATATCTTGAGCATTTGAGATGTCTCTTTCATTAACCTCACTAAGATTTCATCTTGATATTTAACTAAAAATGAGGGTTGACTTAACCATCCAAGGTTTAAAATATCACACTTGTCTTTTTCAAGATCTGATCTGCTTTCCTCTTACTCCAACATATCAGGACTATCCTCAACGAACACCTCACTTGAAGTGGACCAACCTAAGGAACATAGTTTTGATCCTCTTCTTCACCTATGTATAATGGACCTTCATTAGTCCATTTAATATCTACCGCATGTTTAACTTGAGTATTTTCCTCTTTATGTAAGTTTGCAATACTAAGTTACTCCATTTCACTTAAGAAATCTGAGCACAAATGTTGCCATTGATCTTCTAAGTCACTTGAGCTATTAACCTCCATAATGGGTTTATGAAGGCTATCATATTGCTTATCATCAATCTCTTGAAAATTTAAATATAAAACATGTTCTTCCTTATGAAGTGGGATGATTATCATGATTTCCTCATCATAGCCATTTGCATTGTCCTCCTATGGATCACTTATGACTATAAAATTCTCATTTATCCTTTGAAAAATAGGCTCTTTCTTGAAGAGGGAGATGGTAGGAGGGTGAATAATTTTACCTTTATTGCATCTTAAGAGAGTGTCCTTCCATCTAGGTACTATATAGGATCTACTCGATGGCTCTTGAGGAACTACCTCAATTAACACCTCATCTTTCTTCATGCCTTTTTAAATTGATTTCCATGATGGAAATGAGTAGGGAATAGACACTTTTTCTTCCTTTTGAATGGTTATAGGAGTGGGTGGTCTCAAAAGTGAGGGTATGACATAGCTAGGGTCAAATTTTTTAGAGAATATCCATGATGGAATTACTTCATACTCTTGAGTGGGAATGGGCACAGGGGTAAGAGAGGGAAAATTGATTGGCTCAGGTTTGACATACTCTTTCTCCCACTGCTCAGACACTTTTTCAATAGATAATTCCCACATTTTCAATTATTGCTTCTAAGATTGTTGATAGTCAGCTTCTTTAATGAATTCCCACACATTCTAAAACTCCTTTAAGAATATCATGATCCCCTCCATGGCATGAATGGGGAATTCTTATTGAAGCTTAACCCCATCATTGATTTCCATGATTATTCTACCTTAGTCTAGTTATTGACCATTTTAGCCATAATTCAAAATGGGTCAACCCCCATTTAGTAAAAAACTTATATAGGGATCTAATATAGTATCACAGGGTGTCTTTTGTTCATTAGATGTAATTTTATGCCATTTGTGCCTTGGTCATGGTTTAATAAAGTCTTATGCCAACTTGAGTCACTTAGGGGTAATATATTAAAGTGGCATAGTTTTCAAGATATCCAAGTTCCTATTTTTATTCCTAACATCCAATATGTTAGATTCTTTTATAGGAATTTCACTCCATCTAAAACCTGTAGGTTCTCTATTTGAAAATCAATAAAACAACTAAAAAAGGAGTTTAGCTCTTGTATGGTCCATGAAAGAGTGTGACACATGTGAAAACCTTGTGGGATGACTCTAAAAATTCATTAGACTCATTTTCATGCTTGACATGCTTTGAAAGTGCTAAAAATGGTCAAAAACCATTTTTCTCCTTCATCACCCTTCCATACATACATAACTAGTCAATATGTTTGTGCTTAGTACATCTTGTTGGAGTAGTATCAAACCAAAACAAATTGTCGGGTGATATTACACTCAGATATATTAATTTTCATAAAAATATTTTAAGGATTGGTCAATTTTTCTTTATGAATCATCTCTAACAAGTTGACTATGTTTTTTTGCTCATTGTTTCTCATGCCCTATAGGTTTTGCTCTTATTTAGACAAGTCCATATAATAAAAATGATGTAACTAAATATAAATTACATTAAACTATTCACATCATGTTTTCAATTATTTGTTTCATGTTTGTAAAGGATTTGATAGTTCAAACAACTCTTATTGCAAAAGGGTATCACCATGTGGGATCTCAGTCAGGTTTTATCACTTACAGAATGTTTATTTCTCTATAAGGACTCCAATTGATTGTAATATGATTTTATACTTGTTTCCATTCCATAATAGTAACCTCACCTCCATTTTTGACCTTAAAACATCAGACCTTGATCAAAAATTCAATCACACTAAGCTCACAGTCAACTTTTTACTTACTCTCAGCTACAACCATGATGTTTTGAGATCTGATCACATTTATAGAGAATCAGTGGAGATTAATAAGATGTTGAAAATTTAATATTTCATGAACAATCAAATTAATCTCTCTAAAGTGGTATTTAATCATTTGTGATAATTATACCTCCTATATAGCCAAGGTTTTTGTAGAAGGTTCATTCATAGCCATGGTGAGTTACATGTAATGAAGGTATGTATACCACTCATAGAGAAGTAAATATGGTATTAAGGTGTTTTTAATGATCTTATAACATTAAAAACAATTTAATATTTAGGCATCATAATATCGATCATAATAAGACAAATTTTAATATACACACAACCTTACACCATTGATGAGCATGCACATGAGTCTCTTAGGATCATGTTGTATTATAAAGGAAGCCTTGATACTTGTTTAAAGTAATTTTAAATTGGAAGAATGAATTTATATAATTTTTAAGGCTCTATATTATATTAAAATCATATATATCTACTCACTACCTACAATACTTCTCTATGCCTACACACATGCAAAAGTGCACCTATAGGTGGTACAATAGAGACTTGAGGTGTCATATCAAAGTGTTGAGACAAGTGGTGAAACCATTATTTAGGTCATAATGTGTTTATTATATCATGTTATATCTATATGGAATTATATTTTGGTAGGAAATATGGGAGATTACCTTCAAAGGTAAAGTGATTGTATTCAGAGACCTTTTCTCTAAAAGCACAAAATAAATCACCTTGTCATTTTGTTGATATCATATGGAAAGGTAATTTATATATTTTATGTAACTAAATGTGCATGAATTTTATCCTCCACATTGGATAAAAATCCTTACAAAATTATTGAGTCATTTTACTAGTCAAAGGCAGTAGTTGAGGGCCTCAAATTTGCCCAACTATTCATTGAGTTTCTTCACTATCATCTACAGGATTTAAATTTATAAGTGACCTTGCATTCTAAGGCGATAGGGTATAAAAATTTACACATGATATATGGTATTAAATGTTGAAAATGAGCATAATTTTTTTCAAATTTTTATCTACATAAGTTAATATATATGATATGACCCCACCATACCACTTATAGGTTTCCCTTTCATCACAAAATGTATACCTTTAGGTTTGTTGTAAGGTTATCATGAACATTAGAATAGACATCCTTGATAATGGGCCTCATTTAATTAATAAGGTGAAAATTTTTAACTAAGTTATGGTTTATGTAACTTAAATGAGGAAACCAAATATGCACATAGGGCCTAAACCATATAGTTTCACCTACATGACTCTCTATTTAGTAAACTACAACTGATTGTGTCATAGTAGTGAGGTGAACAACTATGTTTCTTGAGGGTGACATGAATTTAATGTGAAAATAATAACCTATATAAATTAATTTTTACATAATAAGGATTAAATAAATTCTTAGGCTTGATTTTCAAAGCCTAAACTATACCTGACTACCTACAGGTGCCCTTATAAAGCAATAAACACAATCAGGAATTACACTCAATCTTGACTAAGAAAGGTGTATGTGGGGGATTGGAGTGATGAATGGATATTTTAATAAATTAATAATGATAATTATAGTCTCATGACACTCTCTTGGTGGAGATATAACATAGAAAGGACTCTAATGATACATCACACAATCCATATAATAAAACTTTGCACATTGTCTACCTTCCCAGGGGTCTATCTTAGATTTTTAAAGAGTTAGAAAGTCTAATAACTTGATCAAGGGAAAAAATATTGTATATATAATCTACAAAACTTTTATAATCCCCTCAAATTTATATTTTGTATAAGTAAATAATGGAAGTACCCTCGATTTTGTCTCAGATAGAGGGTACTTCCCTAGAACACAAACTCTATAGTCTTGGAGAGTGGAGATTATCAAGTGAAATACAAGATGATTAAACCTTGAAATGATTTTATAAAAGATATATCATTCATAATAATACATGAGAAAACATGTCTAGGGGTTTGAATCTAGACAAGTGGTCCAAATCTACAAGGGTTACATTCAAAACCTTTAGGTAGGGTCTAGGCCTAAAGCCCAAATAAGAGGAAAATTTCACTTCCAAATTTAGGAGGGAAATATAATGGATTAGGACATTTTTATGTAATTTTTTTAGATATTTAGAACCTTAAAAAATATAGATAAGTCCTTAGGAAATCCAATTTTGGCTCAGATACAACATAGGCTTGTGCAAAATAAGGAACCAAGCTTGAGAGGCTAATTTTGAAGACTCACATCTTCTTATAGAGTTTTCATGGAGGTCTAATGATATTTTGGAAGTTTATAGGGGTCTTTATCATTGATATTGGGTAATTTGTTTGTAGTTTTAATTTCATATCTCTATGAATAAAACTTAAGATCTAAATGAATCTAAAACCTTACAAAACCCTAAATAAGGACCTGACTGGGAAAACAAAGGTGGATAGATATCTATATGAGATTAAATGGGAATGGAAGTGACAAAAAATTGTAGGTATCTCTCTATATATCCTTCCCATCCACTTTAGGTGTTTCATACCTATATGAATAGGGTAAATAATGGTTTTTTAAACTAATTTGGTGATTTGTAGGTTATAAAAGGTTTCAAGTGATGAAACAAACTTTGGAAAAAAGATAAATACTTAAACCAAATTTCCATGATCATTTAATATAGTATAAAATATCCTAAGTGCTCCTACCAACACCTTCATCCTAGCCAATCAAAACTGGTAAAGTGAGCAAGATAATGAGAAGGGTGAGAACTTCAAATGTATGAACTTTTAAGGTCTACCTGAGTATTATAAGGCCATATAGGGTATTTATAAGTGTAATTCACCCCCTTGTCATATTTTCATGGAAAAATAAAGCCAATTTTGAGGCCAAGTGTGAGGGGTGAGTGAAAGAGAATTTTTTTTATTGCAGGCAATGATGGCTCACTTCCAAAATAATATAGATGATTAGGGATGAAACCAATGCATGGTATATCATGTATATAACTCCTCCATCTCAATTTAATCATGATATATATTAATAGTAAGTTTTGGGATCTTACAAAATGGTTTAATGATGAAGGTAGTTTTCTTATGCAAAATGAGGGGTTTTTATGCCACATTTCATGAGTCTCATGGCTTAGGGGGCCATTTATCCTATCAAACCTTTCATGGTATATATACTAATACATTCTCATGCATATGTAACTCCTCTTCTCATAATTAAAAGTTTTCTAGTGACCTTTGGACTTTTTTTTCCCACTTCTCTCTCGAGTTTTATAAGTAGTTACCATTTTGGCTTTTGTAATATAATACCACACCATATATGGAAAATACCTAATGTAATGATGTCATATTTTGAATTTGAACATTAATTCAAATATGGTTTTGATTTGTTTAAGATTTTTCTAAGTGTTCAAGTGATGTATGGTGATGTAAAGTGATAATTCTCTATCTTTTCTTCCTTTATCCTTTCATGTTTGTGCAAGAGTTCCTATTCTAACGTGTCATATAGAGTGTAGTCAAGTTTCTTTGGATATTTTAAGTTGTATGATTGTCCATGGAGTGTGTAATATCCCTCTAGTTCATTTTCATTATTTTTCTTCCCACATCTCACCTCTATATTGAAACACTCATGTTATAAACCTTCTAAGATTTAGAAGCTAGTTTGTATGCCTTGATTCTTAGTAGATGAAATATGACGATCAGGTGGAAAACATATTGATTTATCACCCCATTAAATTAGGTTCATTTCATGCATGTTTTTGAATCTTTTCCCCATAATCAAGAATTAACATAGGTGAAATCACTTCAAGATACATTCAAGGAGCTAACCCTTAAATCTAGAGGTTCATTTTCACTATAGGTACACCCACATACCTGGAAGTATTCCCATGTTGCCCAAATATGGAAGATGATTTAATACCCTCTTATAGGGTGATAAATTTTGTGATAATATTTATATCATTCCTAGTGGGACCAAGGTCCAAGAGATTGAAAAGATTATTGGTGTGTCTTTCCTTTAGTCAGCTTTTGGAAGTTAACACCAATGATGACTCTAAATGATAACTTATGGTTGTAATAAACATAGATATATATATATATATATATATATTTAAATATTTTGATCAGTTTTTTAATCTCATCTAACATATGAGGTTTATATGAATATCTATGGTGGATACCCCTATTATGAACCTTCCTATCAGCCTTGTTATGAACCACATTATACTCTCTAATAGTCCTATCAAAATGGCTATCAATATTATGAGCCATGAAACCCCTATAATACTCCATTTCCATCTCCATATGGAAACTATGTTATTAAAAAACACTATGATGAAGGATACCTATCAAGATATGCCTTCCTATTAGCCCTAATTTGAGCCCTACCAATCATGCCATGATGCCTATCAACCCCAACAAAATGTTTTTATGGATTCTAGATCAATACATAGAGATGGAAGAATTTAATTCTTAGAGCTTCAATTATATTTGGTCTTCATACCCACCATTACCCTCCTCCTCCTCCATCAACCTGACTTCATGTCCAATCCTTATTGGTACTCCTACCAGAGTTGCTATATACTGAAGATAATATGGGAACATGGGATGATGAGTTGATGTACTTCCTAATAATATCATGGAATGGTTAAGAAGTTTTTTATAAATATGGATGAGTGTATGTGAGGTGGTTTAAGATAAAATATAATGGGAGATCAAGGGGAAAATGGACTTGGAAAAGAAGTGACTTCAATTGTTGATAGATAGGCTAAGTGTGTGGGAGGATAAAGAGCTCAAAAATAAACATATTGATATTAAATAATGTCAACAAAGTTATTGGTAAGATGCAACTCCTAATTTTTTGGGTGCTCTTACTTCTAATGTTCCCAAAACATCACTTCATTATGATTTTACTAGTGCATTCTTATTTTCTAAATCCACTCACAATCCCTCTACTTCCCCTCACACTCTAACTCCAACTCATAAACCTTCCACTACACCTCATATTACATATCCTTCACATGAGCCTATCCATCAACCTTGAATATCACTCTTTATTGAAAAATAACCCATTTTGAGGGAAGTAATTGAAGAGGAAAGAGCCCAAGTCATAGTTGATCAAGAAGATGTCATGAGTGACTATGAGTAAAAATCACCATAGGGACCCCCTTGTTGAACAAAAGGACAATCCTACCTTCTTGAGTGAAGAGAAACATATTCAAGACTCTTTTATAGTTTTCCATGAGGAATATGGTAAATAATTAAAGAGATATGTATTTTAAGAAGACTCCATGTCTGATCATGAAGTTGTGGATGACCATCTCAAGCATGAAATGGAGTGTACTATCAAGGATAAAGGTCAAATAAATCCTCAAGGTAGTCCTAAAAGAGTCTCATGAGACCAAGATAGAATAAATAGTTATTGTAGATGACTCAATACCTATATATGATTTAAAATCACCCTCATATGCATTATAACATGAAAAACATCAGCTTCATGACCTCATACATCAAGAAGAAAAGAATGAAGAGGTAGTAGTGTTATATGACAAGGAGAGTAAGGATGATTGGTAATAGAAAGTGGAGATATTTCAAGAGCTTGAAGATATTAACTAAGTTGAGGGCCAAATAAAGGACAAGGTCAATAAATATTATTCCATGTAGGATAATGACTAAGATTGGGTAGACTATGCATAGTTCCTTGATGATCTTGAAGAACTTGCAGATGAAAAAAACCCAATCCTATTAAGAGCACCATGGAAACCAAAAAGGTATGTCCTATTGAACCACCATTGGAGGTCATAGTTGAAGAGCCATATGATAAATTTGAGGCTATTTGGATGTAAAAATATTTCATTTCCATGTATATCCTATTTGGAGTTACTTTGTTCTCATTGAACACCATGCCAATGAAGTTAGAAAATGACATGAAGAAGATGGATGCATAAATTCCAAGGATAAAAAGGATACATGCCTCATTAATTATTTTATGTCATAAAATAATAAAGGTTTCAAACTTCCCCTTTGATCTAGGAGGAATTATTCATCTCAAGTTAGTTAGTGTTTGAGTCAGTTAGATTGGTTATTATGTTTGTGTGTTTTATAAATGCTCATGAAGGACAAGTGTGATTTTTCTTAATTTTTATATATATTTTTTATTTACTTATGTTTTGCATTTTTAAAATTAAATTTATGTTTCAAGTCTTTATATAAGTTACTCCATAGAAAAATTAATAGGATTAGGCAACTGGTCTTGGCATAACAAGCATACCACCCTTGGGAAATCACCAAGAATGTTGACCATTTTGATGACAAGTCAAAATGGATCAACCCCCTATAGTTGAAAAACTATATATGGGTATAATATAGTGTGATAGGGTGTTTTTTCATTCATTATATGTAATTTTATGCCAATTGTGCCTTGGTCATGGTTTAATTAAGTCTTATGCCAACTCGAGTCACTTAGGGTTCATTTTGGGGTCATAAATGAAAGTGACATGGTTCTCAAGGTGTCCAAATTTCCTAGTTTTCTTCCCAATGTTTAATATGTTAGATTCCCTATCAATAATGTCAATCCATCTAAAATTTGTAAGTTCTCTAACTAAAAATCAAGAAAAAAAACTAAAAATGGAGTTTCACACTTGTACAACCCATGGAAGAGTGTGACACATGTGAAAAAAATTGGGATGACCCTTCAACATTCATGGACTCATTTTTTTGCTTGAAATGCATTGGAAGTTCTAAAAATGGTAAAAAATTATTCTACCCCTTCATCATCCTTTTAAACATGCAAAACCAATCAATATGTTTGTGCTTAATATAGCTAATTGGAGAATTTTGAGACAAAAATATTTTGAGGGGTGATATTACACTTAGATAGATTAATTTTCATAACAATAGTTCAATGATTGGTCAACTATTATTTATGAGTCATCTCTAAAAAGTTGACTATGTTTTTCTTCCCATTATTTCCCATGCCCTATAGGTTTTGATCTTGTTTGGACAAGTCCATAAAATCCATAGAATGGAATTAAATTAAAAGGACATGCACATATTCACCTCATGTTTTCCATTATTTTTTTCATGTTTGGAAAGGATTTTATAGGTCAAAAAACTCATATTATAGAAGGGTTTCACCATGTAGGATCTTAGTTAGGTTACATCACTTAAAGAATGTTTATATCTTTGAAAGGACTCCAAATGATTGTAATATGATTTAATCCATTTTTACATGGCATAAAATTCACCTCACCATCATTTTTGACCTTAAAACCTTAGACCTTGATCAAACACTTAATCACACTAAGCTCATAATTAACTTTCTACTTGTTCTCAGCTACAATCATGGTGTTTTGAGCTTTGATCACATTTATAGAGAGGAAGTGGAGAGTCATAAGATGTTTAAAATGTAATTTTTCATGAATAATCAACTTAATTTATCCAAATTGGTATGCAATTAGTTGTGATAACTAGACATCCTATATAGCCAAGGTTCCTATAAAAGGTTCATTCACAACCATGGTGAGTTACATGTAATGAAGGTTTGTATAACACTCATAGAGAAGTAAATATGGTATTAATGTATTTTTAATTCCCTTTTAACATGAACAAGCAATTTAAGACTTAGGTATCATTATAAATATCATAAGATAATTTCCAATATACACAAAACCTTGCACCATTGATGAATATGTGTAAGAGTCTCTAAAGATGATGTCATGTTAGAAAGGAATATTTGATACTTATTTAAAATATTTTGAAATGTGAAGAGTTCATTTATATAATTTTTGAGGATCTAGATTGGATTATAATCATATATATATACTCACTACCTACAATACTACTCACTACCTACACACATGCACAAGTGAACCTAAAAGTGGTACCACAAAGAGCTGAGGTATCATATAAAAATGTTTAGACAAGTGCTGAAACCCTTATTAATGTTATAATGTGTTTATTAGATCATGGTAGACCTGTGTGTAATTTTATGTTGGTATTAAATATGGGATATTACCTTCAAAGGTGAAGTGACTATGTTCAGATACCTTTTCTCTAAAAGCACAAAACATAACACCTTGTCATTTTGTTGATATCATATGGAAAGGTCATTAATATATTTTATGTAAATAAAAATTATATCATACACATGGGAGAAAATCTTGAAAAATGAGTGAGGTATTTTACTATTGGAAGATAGTATTTTAGGGTCTCAAAGTTTCCCAACTATTCACTGAGTTTCTTCATTATCATCAACAAGATTTGAATTTCTAAGTGACCTTGAATTCCAAGGTGATATGGTATAGACATTTGCTCATGATATATGGTCTTAAATATTGAAAATTATCCTAATTTTTTTAAATTTTTATCCACATAAGTTAAGATATAGGATATGACCCCACAATACCACCTAAAAATTTCACTTTCATCACAAAATGGATACCTACAAGCTAGATGTATGGTTAGCATGAAGATTATAGTAGATAGTCTTGATTATGTGCCTCAATAAAGGAATAAGGTGAAAATTTTTAACTATTTTATGTTTTAGGTAACTTAAATGAGGACACTAAACATGCACACAAGGCCTAAACCATATATTTTCACCTAAAAGACTCCCTATATAGTCAATTGTAGTTGATTGTGACATAGTAGTGAGGTGAGAAACTATGTTTCTTGAGGTTGAAATGAATTTAATGTGAATATAATAACCTATATTATTGAATTTTTACATCATTAATATTCAATAAATTTTTAGGATTTATGTTTAAAGCCTAAACTATATCCGACTACCTACAGGAGTACCTCCAAAGCAACAAACACAATCAGGAATTTCACTCAGTCTTGACTAAGAAAGGAGTATGTGAGAGGTTAGAGTGATGAAATGATATTATAATAACTTATTTATTATCATTATATTTTATTTTAAAACTCATTTTTTATATATAGTATATAAATTACTCTAATGATGCAACACACAGTCCATATGATGAAACGTTGCACATAGTTTGCCTTCTCATGGGTCTGTCTTGGATTTTAAAAGAGTTAGAAAGTATAATTACCTAATCAAGGGAAAAAATATTGTAAAAATAATATTAAAAACTTATATAATACCCTAATATATATATATATATATATATATATATATAAGTAAATATGAGAAGTACCCTCTATTTTGTCTCAGATAGAGGGTACTTTCCTAGAACATAAACTCTGCAGTCTTAGAGAGTGGAGATGATCAGGTGATATAAGAGATAATTATAACATTAAAAGATGTTATAAAAATTTTATAATGTCTATTAATACATGATAAAACATCCCTATGTGTTTTAATCTAGAAAATTTGTCCAAACCTACAAGGGTTACGGTCAAAACCTTTAGGCAAGATCTAGGCCTAAAGCCCAAATGGGAGGCCAATGTCACTTCCAACTTTAAGAGGGAAATCTAATGGATTATGAAATGTTTATGTGGATGTTTTATATGTGTAAAATATTCCAACATATAGATAATTCTATAGTAAATACACTTTTGGATTAGATATAACATTAGGCCTATGCAAAATAAGGAACCAAGCTTGAGAGGGTAATTTTGAAGACTCACATCTTCTTAGAGAGTTTGCATGGAGGTCCAAGGAGATTGGGGAAGTTGATAGGGGTCTTGATAATTTTTTTTGTGGATTTTTTTTAATTTATAACATAATATCTCTATGAAAAAAACTTAAGATCAAAATGAACCTAAAACCCTACAAAACCCTAAATAAGGACTGGATTAGGAAAACAAAGGTGGAGATCTATCTAGATGGGATTGAATGGGAATAAAAGTGACTAAAAATTATAGGTAAATATCTATAGATATTTCCCATAAACTTAATGTGTTTTATACCTATATTAATAAGGTAATTAATTTTTTTCTTTGACTATTTTGGGTTATTTGAATAAGTGTTCTTACCAGCACTTTCATCCCAACCAATCAAAACTGGCAAAATGAGCAAGATAGTGAGAAGGGTGATAAATTAAAGTGGATGAAATTTTAAGTTATACATAATAATTATAATATAATTAAGGGTATTTAAAAGTGTAATTCACCCCCTTGTGGATATTTTCATGGAAAACTGAAGCCAATTTTTAGGCCAAGTGTGAGCGGTGAGTGAAAGAGGAGTTTCTTTGATTGCAAGAAATGATGGCTCACTTATAATAGAATAAATATGATTAGGTATGTATAAAATTCATGTTATATAATTTATACAACCCATACCTCTTATATAAATCATGATATCTATCCCTAATCAGTTTTGGGATGTTCCAAAAGGGTTGAATGATGAAGGTAGTTTTCTTATGTTGAATGAGGATATTTTATGCCACATTTCATGAGTCTCATGATTCGAAGGCAATTTTTAATATTATACCTTACATTTTATTTATCCTAATACATTATCCTACATATTTAACTCCTCCTCTTATCATTACAAGTGTTTTAATGACCTTTGGACTTTTCTTTTCCCACTTATCTCTCAAGTTCTATAAGTAGTTGCCATTTTAGCCTTTTTAATCTAATACCACACCATGTATGTATCTCATATTTTACGTTTAAAAATTAATTAAAATCTATTTTTGAGTTATTTAACAATTTTCTAAGTGTGCAAGTGATGTATGGTGATGAAAAGTGATAATTCTCTATCATTTCTTCCCTTATCCTTCCATGTTTATGCAAGAGTTACTATTATAATAGGTCATATATAGTATATTAAAGTGTTTTAGGATATTTTAAAGTGTATTATTTTACTTGGATTATATAATATATTATATGGTTCATTTTCCTTATGTTTTTCCCACATCTCACCTCTATATTAAAACACTCATGTTAGAAACCTTTTGGGATTTAGAATCTAGTTTATATGCCTTGATTCTTAGTAGATTAAATATGATGGTCATATGTAAAAAATATTGGTGTACCAACCCCTTAGAATTGGTTCATTTTATGAAATTTTCTAAATCTTTTCCCCATGAGAAAACATTAGCATAGGTGAAAGCACTTCAAGATACATTTAGGGAGCTAGCCCTTAAATCTAGAGTCTAACTTCCATTATAGGTACACTCACATACCTAAAATTATTCCCATGTTTCTAAAATATATAATATTCTTGAACACCATCTTCTAGGGTGAAATATTTTGTGACAACACTAGTATTGCCTTTCTATGTTGACTAGGGAGTTGATCAGGAACTCTTGAAGGTTGAGCTTGAGGATCTTGTAAGGGAGAGGACACATAATACTGATCCAAATGATCCTTATACTCTTCATAATATATTAAAACACTATCTAAATTTTGGACCATGCTTCTCATCACTATTATGTCCTCATTCTTACAAGATGACCATTTTTCACCCTCACAAACTAACCATCTATTCTTAACTAACTAAAGAAAACTCATTACCTCTTATATAACATGTATAGGTATGAATAAATAAAACATAAAACCCATACCAATGTCCCTTATCAACTCAATATTAATTGATAATGCTTGCTTAACTATTGACAAGGTTGTAATAGGATAAGATTAGTCTTGAAAAGGGGAATTAGAGTATTGATTTAAATGCAAAGGAGGATGACCTTGGTCATATGTAGGGGTGATATGAGTAAAAATGCCATGATAGGTCTGATAGGTTGTTCAAGGGCCACTTAGGGGAACTCATAAACATTATTTTCTTGATAAGTGTGATGTTGTGGTAGAGAATAAGCATATTGATTAAAATAAGGTTGATTATACATACCATATTATGATGATTATGAACTTATTTAGGCTTCTTAAACTAGATTATCATTCCTCATAGTTTTCATTAATGTTTGAACACTTTCCTCTAAAGGTTGATTAGATAAAGAAAACACCAAAACTCTTCACCAATAAACAATGTAGTAAGTCCCACTAAGAATGCTAGAAAATATTATGGCATTAATCTTCACCCTTGGAGATAGTTCTTTAGGCTCCCTCTGAATAATCCATAATATTGGAACAACCCCAGGCTATGGACAACCTATGATAGGGCTGAACCTCTGGATAAGGTTAACTTCATCTTGATGGATCACCTAAACTAATGCTACTACTGATAAAAGGGATAAAAAGGGGGAAAGGGATCCTAAGAAATTTAACCAAGTGATACATGAAATGAAAATGGAAGAATCTTATAATTTTAAACCCACACTATATTAGCATAATACAATGATATCTCACACGACCTCAAAATTAAGCTAATTGCATAAGTATTTCATAGACTAGGTTTATAAAGAAATGAAAGCAAATAAAGAGGAATTATAAGACTAACTAAGAGCTTACATCAATGGTATAAATAAAAATAATATAGACCCATAGATATCTTGAAAACATCCTAAACTAGTTAAGAAAGGAGGACAATGGATATGGAATAATCTCCTTCTCAAGGCCATCATGCATAACTCACCAAACACATATATAAGGCAAGAGATAGGGAAATAAAGTATTTTATTACATCAAGAGGTAGTTATTACAAATTATTGACATGGTTTAGCCTAATAAAGATGAGAATATTTTATAATATCTCAGAAAGTCCCCTGCTCTTCAAGATCAAAGAGTCCTTGTGAGAGTCTAGAATCTGAGAGAGTGAGGGAGAGAGGAAGAAAATAAGAGATATAGGAGAAAGGGGAAAGAGTGGAAGCATGAAATCCAAGATCATTAAATTATTTACCACCTTTTGATGAATACTCCACCATCTTTTTATCTAATAAGAACTCATTCCCTATTGACAAGCTATATTTCATTTGTCCCAATAGTATTCAAGCTCTTCTCATTAGCTAAGAAATACACTAGAAGACAAGAAGATAGTGAGGATGATAGATCACAATCTTGATATTGGAGAAAATATTTAAAGGCTATATAAAAGAATTAAATTATCTAATGCACTCTCCAATCCCCAGATCTCCATCTTGGGACTTTATGCCATCTTCCATTTGCTTTAATTATAAGGACAAAGTATTCATACTTATACTTGATAGAGCCATGCTTAAGCCTACTTTTAGTGGCTATAAGTACCTTATTATCAAGGATATGACTATATTAAAATATGAGACACTCCTTTTATTAATCACAAATCTACCCCTACTTTAGAATCTGAACCTAGGTCTAATTAGATGAAAATCAATCCCATTTATTGGTTTTTATATAGCCTTAATGTTGATGAAATGAATCTTGCCAAGTGTTTGGCCTTGCTTAAATAATAATTTTCCACATTTTTATATATATTAGGTATAAAATACTGATTATACCTCCATTTATATTTAATGGTGACACTTGATCCTTGAAATATCCATTCTAGTTCAACTTGGATCATCTTCAAACTTAACTCCTATGTATTTTCTTACTTGGGTCAAAAATATCTTTATCAACCTCCACTGGAAGTTTCCTAGGCTCACCTTTGTTCATTGGTAATTGAATTATTAATTTAGGACTATCATATTTAGATACTTGGTGGATTTTTTCTTGATTTAAGCTTCATTGACTTCTTAACCTTGCTTTCACTATTGATCTTTCTTGGTATGAATGAATACGAGCCATAGATCTTCTGCCAATTTAATGCACTTAAGACACTTGTCACGCTTGCATTTAATTTTTGGATACACTAAATTTTTGACAAATTTATCATTTTTTATCTATGATATCATTATTAAACATCTACCATATATATATTTGGTCCCACTAACTTGTTAGATCGCTACTTATCATTGGATCTTTGATCTGATCGAACACCAACCGTTGATCTTATTCTTGGCACTTTTTGACTTATCGACTACCTACATACTATTAGATATCAACTTTAAATATTGAAATATTGACATCTTTTTTCTCCTCATTCAACTTGGGAACATTTGAATTCAAATGACTATTTTCTTGAGCTTTATCTTGACATCCCCACTCACATTCTGGACTACTAGTTTAACTTTGAATACATATATCTTGAGATAGAAAGATCATCAAGATATGAAATTTGTAGAGAATGATTTAGGCATGAATAAATTTATTTCCATACAATATTTTTTCTTTAAAGGTTTTCTAATAATACTTATAAAATGCACAATCGAGATGGCCAGTCCATTTCTTCTTGATGCGTGATGATAGTCTATCACTTCAAATATTGATTGTGACATCTTTTAATCATTTATGGGTCAATAAATCTTATAAATTTATCTATCTAGTATAATCTTGGTATGTGGACCAAATTTGGCTAACATGATCATGACATTGTGTGCTTATAAGTGGATAAATCAAGTATTATCTACTAAGCTTGATAAGTTTATTTAATTTTTGGTGTCATGATATATATCACACACCTCCATATTATGTTTTGTGTCATTATCCACATCATAAACCTTTATTTCATAGTTAATTATTCATTTTATTACTTTTATTTATGATTTTTACTACGACATGCCTAATTACTATATGTATCTTGACATGACACTTGTATGTGTTTCACTAAATGCTTTGACATTCTATTTTTTATTATGATGACATGTTCTCCACATTTTTCCATATTATTCTACATGATTACACTTTTTTTAGATTTTTTAGTGATGTCATATATGTGTCTAGGTGAGTGAATATAGTGTCTTGATAATCTAAATGTCAATGACAAAGTGTACAATGTGCTTGTCCTAGTATGATTAAATTAGGCTTGGTTGATCTTTAGTTTTGGCATGATTATAGATGGTTTCCAAAGTATTGATCATGTGTGAGGGGTCTTATCATAGGTCAAATATAATTGGAGAGATTATGGAAGTGCATGGTATTCATCTGGTTCTTCATAGTGTTCATCTTAGCATAGTTGGTTTTATGATAGACAAATGTGAGTAGGAAGTTTACTTACATCACCATTGACACATATGTATGATTCAAGGGTATTTGGTCATATATGTGTGATTAAATTAGTCCCATGTTACTATGATTGAAATTTTAGGTCATGTGGTTGAGTAGAAAAAAATATATAACTGTGCAAAGTTGGCCTCTTAGGTAGTTTACAATGTTTTCCCAGACCATCACTATATGTCATGTAAACATAAATGAACCAACAAGTTTGTGTATTTATTATAGGTACTTAGAAATTAAATAGTGGTAAAAAAAAATCATGGTTGTTTTTTATATATTTCCAAGAATATTCCCTAAATATTTGGATTCCTAAAGTGTCTTCTAGATCAAGATATAAATCTTCAAAGTTGCACTTGTAAACTATGATGGGCTAGAGACCGTTAAGATAAACCACATTGAAGTCTGAGATCAAATAGGTAGTATATATAATGATGTGCATTAATTGATTATATTAATCTAATGTTTCATGTAAGATTCAAAATTTCAAATAATGAATGCACTAGTGACATGTGTCACATTCAGAGACCCTAGATAGAAGATCAATGGTTTATGGGCATTCGTACTGTCAAAAGATCGATAGTGTGAGTCAAAGTCTAAGATTCAAATGTGTAGAAGGAATTTATAAATTATAAGTGGAAAAATAATATGATTTATTATTGGGGTCTAATGATGAGCACTAAAAGATAAATACTTTGTTAATTTTTAGAGATCGATGGTACAAATTTAGTCAAATTTATTAGAAAGCACAAGATGAGGTCAGCATGTTCAATGTTTAACATTTGGATAGTGGATCACTACAAGTTAAAGTTAAAGTTAATTACTAAGAAGATCAATAGTTTGACTTGAGAGAGCTTAGAGAAGATAATGAGATGTGCTATAAGTGACCAAGGTTTAACTATAACCATTTGGATTAAAATATTTGAATTTAATAAAGGAAAGACTAGTGCTTGGTTTTTGAGACAACTTTTGATCTATGTACAATTTGATGTTGTAGTAAAAATAAAATTTGTAGAGTACTTCAAGGATAATATATAAATATTAATTTTAAGTTATAAATGTTTTTACATTCAAAATTATTGATCTCCAAATTTTATTGCATATTCGTTCATGCTCTACAAGTAACCCAAGAAGGGTAATAGAGTTATTTTTTATGGTGTTTTGATATTTTGAGATGAGATAAATATCATAGAGTGTTTTATAATCCAAAAATATCATATATATGTATTATTAAGTATTTATCAATCATAGTTAGTATGATCAAAGGCTTAGAAGGTGATTGTGTGTTCATTCATGGTGACTATGTTCATAAAATGTTGTTTGAGTCATTTGAGCTTTAGCATAAGGGTGATGTGATGGATTTTATCACTTAATGAGGACATATATATTCTATATCATGGGTAAATATATTTTAAGGTGTTATTATGTTCTTAGTTTACTCAAATAAGTGTCAAAAAGGTGAATGAGTCTTCATAGGACCTAAAAGAAAGCTTAGGCCTATTTAAAAGAAGGTACTACTTAAAGGTGATCCATGTAGATGCCTTAAGAGTGAAGTCATGTGTTATGGAAAAAAATTAAGGTTGTGAACATGATAATAATCATGAAGGATTTATAAAATGTGAAATAAAATGTGGTGATTAGTAGAGGTGAGAGATCTTCTGAGAATAGGTTTGTGAGGTGTGGAGTGAGTGTGTGCCCAGTGGATGGGTTGTATAGAAGAGTAGGTTGATGAATATGTTTATGAAATATAGTTAATATTTTTGATGTCAATAATAGTGATCTCTTAGGTTTGAATATTGAGGATGAGTGAAGAGGTCTAGAGTGACCCAAAAAGATGTTTTGGATGCTTAGAGTGTGAGCAAAGGATAGATGATGTCTATGTGATATTAGTGGTTGATTTGTGGGGTAGATCAAAGTGTAGATAATTTAGTGTGTAGATTTAAAGATAGAAGATATAAATTATATCTCCATTAGATTATTAGGAAATTAGTGATTAGGAGATGTTCATTTCATAAGTTTTGGGAGGGTACTCAACATCCAGGTCAAAAGGACTCGACCAATACGTGGTCAGAAGGACTTGACCAATAGGTGGTTAAAAGGACTTGATCATATTAGGGGTAGGTGATAATTTTTAAATAGGTGTTTCACTAAATATGATCAAAATTACTTGACCAAAAGGTGGTCATAAGGACTTGATCATCCTAGGGGTAGGTGCTCCTTGTGAAATAGGTGTTTCACTAAATTCTAGTTAGAAGGACTTGACTAGTCTCATGTTTATAATCATATTATAGGATAATTAGTCCATGTGTTTTTAGGATTGAGAGTGGGTTTTAATCCCCAATAGGGTTTCCCACATAGATCTTGTGGTGTGTGTGTGATCTTGCATTATCTTCATTATTCATTGGTATAAACATCTTTTATGATTCATGAATGGTGGAATTGAATGTTTAAGTGTTTGAAGCATTTTGGAAATTGAATTGAATTATATTTTTTTCACCACTAATTCACTCCCCTCAGTGATTGTATCTCTAACATTTTTTACATTACATGATGTAGCTAACTCTTTTGTTTTAAGATGAGTAATTTACAAGCTACATCCCTCACCTAAAAACACAGGGATATTAGTGGGCTTGTCATAGATACTTGAGCCTCCATGAGGAGAAAATTTATATTTTGGAATAAATTACATGATTTAAACATTAAATTTTAGATTGGTTCATATTATCAATTTGGTTCAAACTTTGAAATAGATAACATGATTTAGAGAGTTTATATTGGTACACATTATTATATTAGTTTAGATTATTAGTTTATTTCGTACATGGGAAAGTATTTAAACACACTTGGGGACATATTAAATGAATATTCACACACATTTATGGGAACAAAAGCTACAGGTTTTTATATTTATTTAGATTTGGGAGAACATAATATATATATGCATAGAATTTTATATCATATTGGCACCAACTTAATCAAATTATGTGGCATGGACATTGTTCATGCCAATACACAATATTGTATTTTTATTATGACATTGATGGTACCTAGAAGTGAGCATTTTATATCTATAATTTTTCATACAATAGTTGATTCAACAATTTGAGTAGTATGGTTGAGGTTCAATGACACTTAATGACCTAGGCATCACTCCATGAGCCTAGTATGTGGATCCCCTTCATCTTGAGCTTCAATATTAGTTAAATACATAGTGTTTTTATGTTTCAATGATGCTCAATGGTAAATGCACTACTCCCTCTTCATGAGGGTTTATAAATTCATCTATAGACCCTATAGCCTTGCCTTAGTACATAAATTAGGGTATGATCACCCATAATTCTCATTATTTTAATCATAAATCATAATTATCGAATGTTTTACAAGGAAGCATCATATCAAATATCATCACATAGGGTAACAAGTTTCACCCACTTACAAGTTTATTCATTCATTTTGATTTAAGTTTCAAAGTTTTAATTTAATTTATATATCATTTCACATAGGGACATTGATTGATGCATGTTCAATATAGGTTATATTGGAGTAAATTTCACATTTAGATCCTTTGAAAGATAAAAGTGTGTTATACACACTTGATTATATCTCTTAATCCTTTTATTTTATAATTATGTTAAATTCAATACTAGAATTAAATATAGTATTAGACACTTGTAAATGTTAGTCTTGACTTAAATTTACCTCAAATGACTTGTACATACACATATGGATCTTACATTATTTTTTTTATCACATCCACATCCTTTCCATGGATATAACCTTCTCGATTTACCATTAGTCCCCTATAGGAATTCTATATTTTTTATGTATCATGTTCGTTATCATACTGAAATTGTATCTATATCATCAAATGGCTATTTTTGCATTTAATATGAGTTTGTTAGACTTAAACTCCAACATACTTTTGTAGATGTTAAAATATGAAAATTTTCCACGTGTCAAGCAAAGGTCATTTTTAAAATTAAAATTATCTTCATGGGTCAACCCATATGTTTTACATGTTGATAGAATGAGAAAGTACATAAAGTGTCACATATAAATACTAAATATCTCTAAGCCTATTCCCTATCTAAAAATAGTCTATCTCTCAAAATAAACTTACACATTATAAGGGACTACCCTATTATTTCCAATTCAATCATCAGTCAGATGGAATAATTCCTAACCTAAATCTATTTTTCAAGTGTCAAAATCAATATCATATGTTTCATTCACTAAAGGAGAAAATTTTCACCCATACACATAAAAGGTATAACCACATGTGGTTTGAATTCTATATTCAAAGTATTGTATATTTAGGTAGTGCTCATTGATTCATTAGGGAGTGGTTGGGGTTATTTAAACCCATCATTCTTCCCATTTTATAGAACTAAATCTAGTGTCCAAATTAGAATTAGGGTTTCAAAGAGAAGGAAATATGTTTTTTGATATTGTGCACATAACTAGCCCTTGATATCATACATAGAGATAAATTATAACCAAGCACAATGACCTATGATAAAAAGGAGAGGAACAATATTCTCAAATAAATTTGATAAATTACACATGTTAACATTTTTTTATAGCATCCAAATACTGACATTCTATCTAGGTGCATTCAGATTCTCAATTCTTGATGTAAGTTACTCTTGATTTAGTTTCCTTCCCTTTTTTCCACATTCATCCAATCTAAAACTTGCACAAAATATAAATGCACCAAGTATCATAATCCCCTATAAATTTCTATAATTAACAAGTTCAATTGATAAAATCATATTCTACCTTTTACATTTACATTTACATTTATGTTTATTTTTATAATTTATACACTATGAATAATTCATAGTTTCTCATTTTTTATTTCAAATAATCAAAACAAGGTAAAATAGATTTGAATTTATGAATGATTTATAATAATAATAATAATATTTCATATATGCTTGGAAAGCATGCATTGAACTAATTAGTGGTGATTGAACATTATGATTCAATTATTTATGCAAGAAGGATGTGTTCAGGATCATAATTATGCATACCTATAAGTTTAATACATGAATATTTGATTAAGGAGAAATATAGTAGAGGTTTAAAATTACAGTTTAGTTATGATAAGACATATGTGAAATTGGTTAAAATTTTAATATTATCCAAAGATGAGTGTAGATGTGCATAAGTATGTGAAAGATTGTAGAGTTTACTAATTGGTGAAAAGGATAAGTTAGAATGTAAGGTTGTATCAACCATTACCAATTAGATAGAAACCATATGAAGATAGCAACATGGATTTTACTTTAGTACTTCTTTGAAAACATAAAAAACATGACTCCGTGTTTTTTTATTTATTTACTATGTATAGATTTTAAAATATTGTACATATTATTTCTCTCAATAAGGCTAGTGATAAAATAGACGTTGATAAGTTATTTTATTTTAAACTTTCAAGGTTGCATTGATTTACATGTAGCATATTATTAGATAGAGATGTGATTTTTTTTGGAAATTTATAGAGGATATTGTGGATGAATATAAATACCAAGATATAATTCATTTTGACATATCATCCTTAAATGGATGGATATATGGGGATATTAGATACAAGTATTGGTAACCTATTGAGGTTTTTATTAAAGGAAAAACACGAGCATGGAATTTAGGTTTGTCACAAGCTAAGTTTAGTTATAAAAATTTAGTTAATATGAGTATTATAAGGACACCATTTCAAATAATTTATGGGTCAATTCCAAGGGTGTTATAAAACTATGTGACATCATATATAAATGAAGGGAAAGTATTGAATCTAAATATTTTGTTTAATATATACTAAATTTCCATCATTAAGTGTGTAAATAATAGTAAAGGATCATTGTGTAGCATAAGAAACATGTAGAGGAAAAAATAAGAGAAGTAAAATATAAGGTGATATTTTTTAAAAGAACTTATGACAAGCTAAAGTGTAAAATGATTAGTCCATGTTGACTATTGTGAAATTTTAAAATAAATGATTATGGGATTGATTTACCTTAAGGTATGGACATATCATATTTTTAAATGTGTTATATCTTTATTCATATCAAAAAGATTATAGTGGTGAGTAAATTATAAGTGAATATTCTGATAAATGTTTTGGATAACATAGATGCATGATTAAGTGATTGAGGAAGTAGAAAGGGTGTTTGATTCCAAAGTTAAAAGGTGAACTCAAAAAATAAAATAAAATAAATTAAGTGGAAAGGCCAATAAATTAAGGATATGACATGAATGATCACATCAGAAGTTAGAAAACAAGGAATATGTATAGTAGAGATCATGAAAGATACATAAGTAGGAGCTCATGTTTATTATTAACCTTAGGTGTATTATGTAGGACTATCCATGTTCATTTTTAATCTTACATAAATTAAAAACATTTATAATATAAAAAAAGTTAATTTATATTATGAAAAAAATTTATTGCATGCAATTTCATTTCCTTATTTTATGATGCCTTTATGTACACATAAATCTCTTATACTATTTTTTTGCACAACCTTTGTGCATGCATGTTTTTCTTCCAAACAAACCATGTTGGTGCATGTGTATTATTTTCACTTCCACAAAATTACATGAGATTATTTTTATTTATGTTGTGAATCTAAGGAGTTATTTTGCATAGCATTTTTTGAAAATCTTACAATATCTTATGCAGATTTTTTATGTGCATTGGTAAAAATAAAATTACCATAGCACAAGGAATATTTTACAATATTATGGATGTGAAGTGTTATGACTTATAATTTTGATGTTTTTAACTCTTCATAAATTATCTTATGTACACATTTTATATACATACATGTTCTTGTCATGTGTAATGGATAATAAGTCATCATAACTCCTAAACATTAGCATTTAATTCCTTCAATAATGAAAATTTATTCTAAGCTCATTTAATATTGTACTATAATGTGTTTTGGCATGATATTTAAAAATAATTAGAAACGATAGGAAGATAGCAACATGGATTTTATTTTAGTATTTCTTTGAGAACATAGAAAACATGACTCCATATTTTTTTATTTATTTACTATGTATAGATTTTAAAATATTGTACATTTTATTTCTCTCAATAAGGCTAGTGATAAAATAGACGTTGATAAGTTATTTTTTTAAAACTTTCAAGGTTGCATTGATTTACATGTAGCATATTATTAGATAGAGATGTGATTTTTTTTGGAAATTTCTAGAGGATATTGTGGATGAATATAAATACCAAGATATAATTCATTTTGACATATCATCCTTAAATGGATGGATATATGGGGATATTAGATACAAGTATTGGTAACCTATTGAGGTTTTTATTAAAGGAAAAACACGAGCATGGAATTTAGGTTTGTCACAAGCTAAGTTTAGTTATAAAAATTTAGTTAATACGAGTATTATAAGGACACCATTTCAAATAATTTATGGGTCAATTCCAAGGGTGTTATATAACTATGTGACATCATATATAAATGAAGGGAAAGTATTGAATCTAAATATTTTGTTTAATATATACTAAATTTCCATCATTAAGTGTGTAAATAATAGTAAAGGATCATTGTGTAGCATAAGAAACATGTAGAGGAAAAAATAAGAGAAGTGAAATATAAGGTGATATTTTTAAAAAGAACTTATGACAAGCTAAAGTGGAAAATGATTAGTCCATGTTGACTATTGTGAAATTTTAAAATAAATGATTATGGGATTGATTTACCTTAAGGTATGGACATATCATATTTTTAAATGTGTTATATCTTTATTCATATCAAAAAGGTTATAGTGTTGAGTAAATTATAAGTGAATATTCTGATAAATGTTTTGGATAACATAGATGCATGATTAAGTGATTGAGGAAGTAGAAAGGGTGTTTGATTCCAAAGTTAAAAGGTGAACTCAAAAAATAAAATAAATTAAGTGGAAAGGCCAATAAATTAAGGATATGACATGAATGATCACATCAGAAGTTAGAAAACAAGGAATATGTATAGTAGAGATCATGAAAGATACATAAGTAGGAGCTCATGTTTATTATTAACCTTAGGTGTATTATGTAGGACTATCCATGTTCATTTTTAATCTTACATAAATTAAAAACATTTATAATATAAAAAAATTTAATTTATATTATGAAAAAAATTTATTGCATGCAATTTCATTTCCTTATTTTATGATGCCTTTATGTACACATAAATCTCTTATACTATTTTTATGCACAACCTTTGTGCATGCATGTTTTTCTTCCAAACAAACCATGTTGGTGCATGTATATTATTTTCACTTCCACAAAATTACATGAGATTATTTTTAGTTATGTTGTGAATCTAAGGAGTTATTTTGCATAGCATTTTTTGAAAATCTTACAATATCTTATGCATATTTTTTATGTGCATTGGTAAAAATAAAATTACCATAGCACAAGGAATATTTTACAATATTCTGGATGTGAAGTGTTATGACTTATAATTTTGATGTTTTTACCTCTTCATAAATTATCTTATGTACACATTTTATATACATACATGTTCTTGTCATGTGTAATGGATAATAAGTCATCATAACTCCTAAACATTAGCATTTAATTCCTTCAATAATGAAAATTTATTCTAAGCTCATTTAATATTGTACTATAATGTGTTTTGGCATGATATTTAAAAATAATTGATATTTAATTTTTTTGGCACATGGTGATGTGTTAACAATATTTAATGCTTGTAATGGGTTGTTGAGAGTGTTATTTTAAGTAAATGGGTCTTGTTCCTCTACAAGTATTGCCCCTACACATCAATCAACTATGCAGTGATCTTAAGTATCATATATAATATTTATTATTATGATAAATAGTTATACTTATAAATACAATGAGTTATAAAATAGAGATATAAGTATTTAATGTTGGAACATATCTCATTGAATACTATTGTGTTTTTATCACTGTGTGCACAAGTTGTATTTCTAATTGTTGAGATCAAGTAAAAAACTAAGTTGATTGTTGTTACATTGATTTGTATTATTACACTATGTAGTTATAAAGGTTGTTTGGTCTAATTCATATATTCAATGAGTCCCCTAATCTTGATTTCATCATGTCAAATGTAAACCCCTCTTGTTAAATTGCCATAATAGTAATATTTGTTTTAGATTAAGGTAAAAGCAAATTTTGAAGGGACCCCAAAACCCTTTAACAGAATCAAGAAAGATAAAGCATTAACAACCACTAGGAAAAGCATTCATAAATCCTACTGAAGAACATTATCAAATCAGGTTTTACAGGGACCTAAAACCACAATCAAAAACCAATAAAAGCACCCAAGTTTTACAAGGACCTGAAACCTTAACAAAACTAGGTTTTACAACCTAAAACAAGAACCCAAGTTTTATAAAGACCTGTAACCTTAAAAAGCTTACAGCATAGGGAAAAGAATGCTAATATATATATATATATATATATATATATATATATATATATATATATATATATATATATATATATATATATATCTTTAGCATTCTGCCCTAGCCAACAATGCAGGTTACCATTGCAATAATGACACACAAGAATTTACCATGACAATAAAAAACCCCAAAATACCTTTGGTTTCTCTGTCACTAAGATGGATACACCATCAGATCCAACAATAAAGATGGCCAAATGATATCCATAGCCATGTCGAGAAAAAGGCCGTGTTTCACCACGCCCTCAAACCCTAAAATCACACTACCTACAAAAAATAGCACCACAAACAAAGAAACAAATCCCAAAACTAGAATCACTAGTGCCCAATCCATCCACCCAATCATCTGCCCATTCTACCCCTCTACTAAGCTCAGAGGATTCGCCGCCATGGAAATCAAAACATCATCAAAGAAATCCTTAACATCCGGAAGCACATCAACATGAGCCATGACCCTAATCGATAGAAGGCAATGGCAAAAAACTAGATCTGGTCACCAAAGGCCAAGCATGCTTAATAAAACATGGTTCGTAAGTGAGCCCCCTTCTGTACAAGGTGCACCAACATAGAGGAAACAAAATTTCCCCCATCCATTCACGATTTCCTTCATAGACTAGATCAGGATGGCAGTCCACCTCAGGATGAAAATCCAACCCGAGTTCCATCTGCAATATGAAAATCCAAGGAAAAAAATAAAGTTCCACTTAAAAATAGATCTGGAAATACAATGTCGCATAAACGCAAGGAAGGGTTTGAGGAGGCCATGCAAATGTGAGCCCCCAGCCCACCTCAAGATACCAATCTATTTCAGCCAGATCCTGGCCCTTCTCCCCACGGTGACCTCCTTGAGACACTGTGTGGCTCCCCCACAAGATTCAGAAGACCTTCTCCCTGCGACGGCCTCCATGAGACCCTGTGTGGTTCCCCCATGGGTAGTATTATTCAACTATAATAGTAATATTTGTTACTGCATATTTCATTTTTCCATTTTAAGGTATTGTATTATTATATTTATTTGAATTTAAGTGAACCCTTCCATTTTTATGACTAGTGTAATTTGGTTTATTTATAACCCTTAGAAAACTAGCATTTATTAAGATATTAATTAACCCATCCATGATTATTTGGTTAGATATAAGACCACTTTAAATGGTATGATTTTATCACCACCAACATATTATTTATTTATAATGTTTGATAATGATCTCCTATAGCCTATTAAAGATAACATAATTATAGATGACTATCCCTATTTCAATTATTTTTATTGTAGATATCATAAATATTTAGCTAAATTATTATAATCACATGAGACACATGATGTATAATGTTTAGCCATTTAGAACAATTCAATTCTCAAAGTTCCAAATTACTAAAAAACACCATATGAAAATGAAAATAAGTGAATTTAAATCATTTTTATAAGGAGAATGGGACATTCTCTAATATTAATGATAGTCCAAGTATTACATAGAATAAACTAATTGAGTGTATGATGTTTTGTTTACCTTCTATAGGCCATATGATATGACTAAGCCTTTACCAAAACACTTTTATATTTATTTCTTTATTAATTATCATAAATTACAAGCCATTTCATTAATAGGTTGTTTACATTAAGTCATATGATTCAAGATCTTATTAATAGTTTTTAGATTGGACTTGATATATCTATTTAAAAATCACTCTATATGAGTCAAAAAAAATAGAGTCCTAGTGATCACAATGATCCAATTATGGTTTCTATTTTATTTATTTTATGACTAATTTAATCTAAATAAGATAAAAATATGACTATTTAGATTATGTAAATTATAAAAATAACTATATGAATTTAAATTTAAAATAATAGATTGATATTAAACTTATTATTCTTATAATTGAAAAAATGATGGGGAATATATACACCTAGCTTAATTATGATTTAGTTAACTTAATGTGCTTGTCACTATCCTTGAAATAAATCTATATCTACTATATAAGCACTTGAATCAGGAAACATGAGCTAAAACCCTACTCAATCAATACCAAAAAATATCAAACAACTATAATGACTAGTACTATATAGGATCTTTTGGTACTATCCTAGTTGAGTATTTAGGTCTATGCCTTAGATAATAAAAAAAGACCTCAAAACATAAATGGACACTACCAATTAAGCTCATACCCTTGTGGTGAATAATATTGTCCAAAAAATACTATCCATATTGATTATAATGATTTGTGTCACCTCATTTCATTGTGCCTACAATTATAGATGGTTTTTTATGTTTAATTTACATAAATTTTGTGCATTAATACTTGTTTTATTTATACTTCCTTTGAAACCCTAATTTCCTTTTTTACATAAAATGAATTATGAAAAGGGGTTATAAATATGGGTTGGGTATCCCCAACCAATCCTTGATAAGTGGATAAGTGTTTCTTATGTTATAATAGTTTGAAGAAGCCTCAAACCACACGTAATTTTCCCACCTATGTGTAAGTGTGTGAACCATCATGATAGATCTAGAATGAAATTTAATGCTTGGATATTAACACTTAACACCATGAAATTTTGGTGTGCATTTATATTCAAACTTGGCTCTAAGGTTTCTGTATTGAGAGTTTTTCAAATGTATGTGACTTTATGATAACATCTCAAGAGATTACTAAATGATTTTCAAGTTTCTAATACCAAACTTAGGTGTCTAAAAATTCCCCTTTTTATTTTAGTATTGAAAATACTAGATTAAAAATAAAAAATAAAAAACGTTGGTACTTGTTATAGGCTCAATTTTCACCTTTAGAGAGGGTTGTTTAGGCTCTATCTAATCAATCTTATAAAATTAGGACAACCCTAAGATTTGGGTCACCTATGTTGGGGTTAAACCTCCAAAGTAGGTCATCTTCCTCTTTGATGCTCACCTAAAACTAAAACTAAGCCTAATGCTTCATGTGAAAAGGGTTGGAAAGAGAGTAAGGGCTCCTAATAAAGTTAACCAAGTGATGCACCAAACTTAAATGGAAACTCCCATAAGCTCAAACCCACACTAGATTAGTAGAGGACCATACTATCTTACATGACCTTAATATCAAGCTAATTTGCATAAATATTTCATAAAATAGGTTCATAATAGAACACTAATTTATACTTGCAAATAACATTGAAAATTCCCTAAAAATTTAGAAATAATAACCATAGAAGAGTAATATTCTCCTTCACATAATCCTATAGTGAAAAACATATCAAACATAGATTCAAGGCAAAATATAGGCAAAGAAAGTCCTATTTCATTAAGAGGTAGTTCTTACAAATTCTTGGCAGGGTCAAGCCTAATCAAGCTAGGTATACTTTGCAATATCTCAAGGAATGTCCCATCTCAAAAAAAGATAAAATAAGTCTGAAATCTAAGAACCATTTACAAAATGGAAATAAAGGGTTAATATAGGAGAAGGGGGGAGAGTAGAGAAAGGAGGAGCACATTTTTCATGATAAATAATGAGATATCAAGTCTAAGAGATGTTTTATCAATCTTTTGGTCCAATCAGAATAGGTCGGTATGAGAAATATATTCATGATTTGACCAAATAGCCTCTAAATCAATCTATTTTAAATAGGCTACACTAGAAGATAAAATTTTACCAAAAGTGGCAAGTCATGATCTAACTAGAAGTTAATGCTCCAACTGCTTTCCAAATCCTCAAGTTCTGATGTGTTGATCTTCCACTAGATTTCATCAAGAGGCTAAATTATTTACATCTACCAAGGACACATCATGCATGTCTTAAATGATGGTTTTTCAAGGGCCTAACTTGGGATTGTCTCCTCATTAATCATATATATGCTTTATGCCTTAGATCCTAGAATGAGATAACTATGGGTGAAAACCAATCTAAAGAAATTGGTTTTCCTATAGTTTTACATATAGGTGGAACTTTGTCTAATTCTAGGTCTTAACTAAATCGACATAGAGATCCTTCCCTTTAATTTTTTCACCAACTTGGGTCAGGCTTGAGTTTGGATCTTTTGTCTCTACTTACCAATTTGGGTCTATTTTTCTTTATCAACTTTCATCAAACATCTTGGATTATCTTCTTTTCCATTGGTTGTCAAAACTGCCTTGGATGTTAACCCTTTTGACATTATTTCACTTCATCAAATTTTGAGATCTAATTAAACACAGACCATAGATCATTGGGACCCACCGCTCTAAACTTGATTTCTCATTGGTTCATGATATTCATTGACCATGACTTTGCTTTGAGATATTATATGCTTGACACTTGCTAGCCATGCATTATTTCTTAGGTTCCTACCAAGGATTTGGATCCAAATAGTCACTTTGTGGGTCATAAAAATGATGTTCACATAGTCATCTATCATTTCTTGACCAACTTTATAATTTTATAACTTGAAACATGAGTATTTCAGGGGAACCAAATTTTCAAATAATATACCTAATACTAAAAGGAACAAACCCTTTTGATCCACTAGCCATTTGATATTTCCACATGCTTTTGTAAAATGTTGAATTTGACTAGTTCATGTGATCTTGCATGATTTCTTGATGATGTTCTGGCCTAAAATGGCTAAGTATGGAAACTTAACAAATTCTAAATTAGAATACGACTTTGCCCATGCATATCTCATGTTGTGTTATAATGCATGGACTAGAACTTAGCACATACAAACTATTCTCCAAAATGAATAGACCCATGTGACCAATTCTCCTTGATTCATTTACATGTGTGAGATCTAATACCATGAAAATACTTACTCAGATTTTCTACCACTATATCCAAATGTTTGGATAAGCTCTAGATGGAGAATAAACTAGATGAAATCCATGAGCTTCCATGCTTATCCAAAGCACTCCATAGGGTCTCTATAACTTTGGTCCAATCTTTTAGATATTGATGAGATATACTTTAAGTGAACCTAAAATGTTTCAAAATATTTGTGAGATCCATGGTCTCTCTAGTCCACTCATTCCATTTAGAGCTCATTTACCCATTTAATCATTTGATCAATCTGGAACATTGCCTCTTTATATGCATAAGGATCATTATCAATTGATTTTATGCTTTGGTATGTAGGATAAATACGGCCAAAATCTTCAGTGATTCATAGGGAAGAATGACTACTATGCTTGAGTACCCAATTCATTTTCTAGTCTGATATATTGGGCATGTATTCACTTCTATACAACTAAGTTGATCATGAATATGATGTAAGGTTTCCTTTTCCAAAAATTCCTCTTGAAATAATAAGGAATAAAATAAAACAACAAGGGCAAATGCACATAGGTAAATGTAGGAAAGAAAAACAATTAACCTATTAAATAAAAGTGCACAAAAGCACTTATACAAAAGCATAAAAAAATACTCTAACCTATATACAATATTAAAATTTACAATTACTTCCCACTTGGATCAAATGGAAAGGATTTGGCAACACTTGTGATAAAATAGGTTAGAAAACATCTTGCCTTTAAGAGCTTATGGTATGTGAGTTGAAATACCTAGCTACTGGTTCCTTTGGCATACTCTCAAGTGGATAAAAAAGGGTGGACATGTCTCCAATGTAGACATATTAGTCCATTTATTTAAGGCCTACTCTGACTTGTATTTTAGGGGCCCCTATAAATTCCTCCTTTGAACTAGTGTTTGGTTAACTATCTAGGCGTAGGCAAAAAAGCTATAGGTCATCCTAAAAGGCAGCTTCCTCTTCGTCATCTAAGACAATGCCAATTTTACACACCATATTCAATATTTTTGATTTAGATGGGACTATATGGTGGTTCATCAATCCATCCAAAGCCCAACATGTCACATCCCTTTGGCTCTAAATCTAGTCATTCTCCCTTATTTTTTAAGGCATTAGTACTACCTTCAAAGAATATCTCATCTTGAGATTGGTCAGCACCCTCAACCTGATGGATAAGTTCTTTTTCATGTTATAGAGGAGGTTTAGGCTAGTTTATAACATCTACCTGATCCATGAATTCATAGTATATCCATTTCCATATTTCTTGATCTTCTTTTTACTTTGCATCTTCCTTGATCTCATTTATGACCTCTCTAACATGGTCAACTGACTAATTAAATGTATCAATCTTTATATCTTTCTCATTTCCATCTATGACCATACTAGATAGAATCTCTTGGGACCAAAAAAACTATTTCCTACTCTCATCCACATCTTTTAGCTCTAAAATATTAAATCCATACCAAGAAGCCAAATTAAAACTTGACTCCTATTTTAAAATAAGTGGATTGCCTATTATGACCTCTTCCTCATAAACACTTGTGTTGTCTTATTCAAGTTATTCCTAAGGGAAGGAGGTATAGTTTGGAAGCTCTTGTATACTAAGCTCATTGGGTTGAGCTATATTTGTTTAATTCATATATTTTACAACTAGTCCTTATTCTACTAAAACTAGCTTCTAGACACTCTCAACAAACATTTCCCTTTTCTATTTTGTACCCTCCTTGATTGATTTCTAAGAGGGGAACATGGTGTAAGATTTGGACACCTATTCCCTTTATTTAATGGGTGTGGGAGGGGTGGGTTTCAAAATAAAGGGTATGAAATAGCTAGGATCATTGACATAAGAGAGGATCCTAGGTGGAAATACTTCATATTCCTTAGTTGATAGAAGTGAGGCTTAACAAGGTTGACTAGAGGGGAAAGCAAGTTGATATGGAGGGTATATAACCTCACTATAGGGCTGATAGGAATGATTATATGGATGTTTCACTAAACTATAAGGACCACTTGGGGCAAAGCTATGAATATTGTTAACTTGATATGAAGGATAAGGAATGAATGAACAAGTATTTTGATCAAATGGGTGGTGATTATACATACCAAATGGTGGTGATTAGGCACTTGGGATGCTTAAACCAATTAATGGATGTTCAAAGTCACCAATGATGTTTATTAGAATACCTCCAAAGGTTAATATGAAAAAGATAACACCAAAAATTCTTCCACTACTTTGGACCTTAGTCCTACCAAGTGTGCTAAAAATTATTATAGGCTCAATTTGCACCCTTAGATAGGGTTTTTTAGGCTCTCTCCAATCAAGATTATAAAATTAGGATAACCCTAGGTTATGGGTCACCAATTTTGGGGTTGAACCTCTAGAGTAGGCTAGCTTCCTCTTTAATGCTCACCTAAAGCTAAAACTAGGCCTAATAATTCATGGGAAAAGGGTTGGAAAGAGAGTAAGGGATCCTAAGAAAGTTAACTTGTTGATTCACTAAACTTAAAGGGAAAATCCTAGAAGCTTGACCCACACAAGATCAATAGATGACAATAATAGCTTACAAAACATTAAGATCAAGCTAATTTGCATAAGTATTTCATAGAAGAGGTTTAGAATAGAACACTAATCTAGACCTACAAAAAATATTGAAAATTTCCTAAATAAAGTTAGAAAGTAGGACCATAGACAAAGAAGATTCTCCTTCACACAATTCCATAGTGCACAACTTGTTAAATGCAAATTCAAGGCAAAAGATAGGAAAAGAAAGTCCTATTACATTAATAGGTAGTTATTATGTATGCTTGACAAGGTCAAGCCTAATCAAGATGAGTATACTTTACAATATCTCAAGGAATGTCTTATCTCTCAAAAAGATAAAAAAAAGTCTAAAATATGAGAACCCTTTACAAAATGGAAAGAAAGGGCTAATATAGGATAAGGGGGAGAGGAGAGACAGATGGAGGAGAACATTATTCATGACAATTAATGATCCATCAAATCCAAAAGATGTTTTAAAAGGATTTTGATCCAATCATTATAGGTCATTATGAGAAAGATATTCATGATTTTCCTAGATAGACTATGAATCATTCTATTTTGATAAGGATACACTAGAAGACAAGAGTTTACCAGAAGAGGTAAGTCATGATCTAACTGGAAGTGAATACTCCAACTGATTTCTAAATCCCCAAGTTATGATTTGTTGATCTTCCATTAGATCTCATCAAGAGGATAAAATTTTTATATCTACTAGGGACACATCATACCTATAATGAATAGTAGTTTGTTGAGGGCCTGACTTGGGATGGTCTCCTCATTTATCATATATTTGATTTGTGCCTTGGATCTTAGACCGAGATAAATATGGGTGAAATGTAATATAAAGGTATTAATTTTCTTATAGTTTTACATATAGGTGGTATTCTATCCAATACTAGGTCTTAACTGAGTCTGCATTGAGCTCTTTCCCTTTACATTTTTTGATGACTCAAGTTGGGCTCGAGTTCAAGTCTTCTAGCTCTACTTGCTGAGTTAGGTCCATTTTGATTTATCAACTTTCATCAAACATCCTAGATTCTCTTCTTTGATATGGGCTATAAAAACCACCTTAGATGTTGAACCTTTTAAATTTATTTTGCTTCATCATATTTTGAGATCTGATTAAATGTGGACTATAGATATTTGGGACCCACTACTCTGAGCTTGATTTCTCATTGGTTTCTAGGATTCACTAATAATCTAAATTTGATTCAATCTCTTACATGCTTGATACTTATTAGTTATTCATTATTTCTTAGGTTCCCTCCAAGTATTTGGATCCAAATGGTCACTTTTTGGGTCATAAAAATGATGTTTATACGGTTGTCTACCATTTATTAACTAACTTTGAAATTCTATAACTTGAAGCATGAATATTTTGGGGGAACTAAATTTGCAAAGAATGTACCTAATGCTAAAATTAACAAACCCTTTTGATCTACTATCCTTTTGATATTTTCACATGCTTTTTTAAAATTTTGAAGTTGATTGGTTTATGTGATCTTGCATGACCTCTTGACGATGGTCTAGCCTAAAATGGATAAGTATGAAAACTTAGAAAATTATACATTAGGATCCTAATTTACCCATGCATACTTCACATTATGCTACAAAATGTGGATTATAACATAGCACATATGAACTATGCTCCAAAATGAATAAACCCATATGACCAATTCTCCTTGACTCATCCACACATGTGAGATCTATCTCCATGAAAATCCCTACTCAAATTTTATACCAATGTAGCCAAATTTTTGGACAAGCTTTGGATGGTAAGTGGAGTAGATGAACTCCATGAGCTTTCATGATTATCTAAAGCAATCTATAGGGTTTCTAAAACTTTGGACCATTCATGAATTATACTTTAAGTGAACCTAAAGTTCTTCAAAATATTTGTGAGGTCCATGGTCTCTCTATTCCACTCATTCCATCCAGAGCTCAATCAGCCATTTAATCATTTGATCAATCAAGAACTCTACCTCTTTATGTGCATGAGGATCATTAGAAAATGAGTGTATTCTTTGGTATTTGGGCCAAATATGGCCAATATTAGTTGTGTTTAATCATAAATTATGTTGATAGGTATGACAAAAATTTCATGCTTGATCTATGCAAAATATATAAGGAAATATGTATAGATAAATATTCATTCATGATTTAAAAAATTAAAGTAATCTAAGTTATTCTAATTATTTTAAATTGAATAAGTGAAGGAAAAAATATAGCTGAGTGTATATGAACCAAGCTAACATTTATTAAACTCATTTAGAGAATTTTATGGAGTGATTATACCTCAAGGATAAATAATTTCAAAAATCATTTTTTGAGGAGTGTTAATGCCTCAACCACCATTGAAAATAAAGAAGTTATAGAGTGTGAGTGGTGTATAATCCTTAATCACATCCCTTTATATATCATCATAACTCTTTCAAGGAACCCCAACACATTTTCATATGTAAATTAAAAACTTGAAATAGGTTTGTGTATTAATTTGGAACCCTAAAATAGTTTTTTACATAAACTGAAAATATAAATAAACCACTCTATATGGATTTTAGACCTAAAGTGCTTATGTAGTACCATCATTCCCCATAAATACTAAATATTCAAACATAAAAGTTATTTCATGAAAAAAATTCATGCCCTAAATTTGATTCATCTCTAACTCAAAATGATATAGAATGCCATATTTTTTTCAATCTACTCTATCTAATAAAGTTGATAAAATATTCTCAATATGTCCATATAATCTATCTCAGAATGACAAGGTTTTTCAACTATTCCTCACAATAATTTATATTTCCTAACTTATGCCTTAATATACTCAGTCTTTCCCATCTAAATCACATATTCTAACCCAACATATGTACTATCCATCTTTCAATGCTTGAATCTCTAAGACAAGCCAACTATATGCCCACTTTTGAGGTGAGGTATGAACTATCTTAATCATTCATCTCAAAATAAAGAGTTATGTGCATCATATGTTGAATATAAAAATTTAAACATGTAAATTATGTATAAAAAAATGATAATTTATGTCATCATATAAATATTTGATGATTTAATAACATATGAAACATGTAATCCAAGGTAAGTGGAATACAAGTATCATGTCAAGTAGATATAGCAATTAGGCATTTAATAATAAGTAACACAGTAAAATCATGGAACCAAACTTAGCAACAATCATATATGTAACCATACACACATATGCACATAAGATCATGATCATGAAACACACAAACACTTAATACATGATATCAATTTGAACCAAATCTAACATAACACATACACATGGATATGAAAAGGCCTAGATGATACTATAACACAATCAATGCACTAATATAAAATTAAATTTAACACGTGTTAATGATCACATAATGTTATAATTAACATTATCAAACATGCATAAAACAATAAATGTGAGTATACATAATCAATCAATGTCATCATTTAGTGTATAAAATTATAATATCCATAGAAAAAATGACCCTAAAAAGTATACGCAAGAATAAACCATGTGTAAATAGTCTTATTATTTCAATAAAATCAATGGAATTACATGAAATACATAACCTACAAAGTATTCTGAGATGCCCCCTATGTGGGCATGCCTCCTAATGTAGAAAGCTATAAATGTCATTTATATGTAAATCCATGTATCATATGTATCTTATATGTATTACATCCCATTTATGTATACCATGAAAAATTATTTATGTATAAAAAATATATATATATATATCTATTTCACCATCTATATGATAAATAACATCAATCAATCATGTATACTAAGAAAGAGTTCATGCATAAGTATTGGTTTTGAAGTTTTTGATTTTTTTTTGAATTTTTGATTTTAGGCACACATCTATCTAATAAATAAGGTCTAATTGGAAAGTATTAAAAAATATAATAATATAAAATATCCCAAAAAAAAATCTTATGTCAACATATAATGTGTACCAAGTGTAATTAAAAAAAATCTCAAAGAAATGAAGGCAAGCAATATGCCCCCAATATATATGTGAATTGCATAATAATATATTAAAATAGCATGTGAAAATAGGAATATGTATGCCCACAATGGGAAATAAACAATGTTTATTCAAACTTCAAAAATATAATGATGCATTTAATATGTGTTATCATGTAGTCTCAATTTAGGATATAATAATAAGCATAAATAGTCAATATGGAGTGGTGAGTAATTAGTATGTTGTATCAATATGTACAATTCCTCGAGGAGTGTGCTCTAAGATCATATTATTGTAAAATATGTGTCATTTTAGGATATATAGCATGAATGTTTAGATCAAGATTAAAAAAATCAAAAATCAAGGGCTAGTGAAAACATCATAACTAAAGCAAATTCAAGGTCTACAAGTATGGTCATTAAAAAACTCATATATACACATGTATTTCAAGATAGAATAATAGATAATACAAGTAGTAAACTATACAAATGGCCATAAAAAAACATCATGAACCTATGTACATTATATTAATTCAAGCTAACAAATGACATCATCACAATCTGAAAACTTGAATGGGATGCAATTTCATGACCTACCATGCATATACAATACATCATATTCACTAATTAATTTGTAGAGGGTTTATATATATATATATATATATATATACACACACACACACACACACACACACACACACACATATACACATGTATTTCAAGATAGAATAATAGATAATACAAGTAGCAAACTATACAAATGGCCATAAAAAAACATCATGAACCTATGTACATTATATTAATTCAAGCTAACAAATGACATCATCACAATCTGAAAACTTGAATGGGATGCAATTTCATGACCTACCATGCATATACAATACATCATTTCCACTAATTAATTTGTAGAGGGTTTATATATATATATATATATATATATATATATATATATATATATATATATATATATATATATATATATATATATACATGTATTTCAAGATAGAATAATAGATAATACAAGTAGTAAACTATACAAATGGCCATAAAAAAACATCATGAACCTATGTAAATTATATTAATTCAAGCTAACAAATGACATCATCACAATCTGAAAACTTGAATGGGATGCAATTTCATGACCTACCATGCATATACAATACATCATATTCACTAATTAATTTGTAGAGGGTTTTTATATATATATATATATATATATATATATATATATATATATATATATATGTATATATATATATATATATATATGTATATATATAGTTCATAATTGAATTATATAAATATGTGTTTGGTTATAAACTCATGGGAACACTTATGATTGAATTTTCATTAAGTACTTGTGTTAAACTTTCTTGGGATCAATCACATAGTGGTACATGGCCATTGGTAATATCTATATATTTTATTTTATTGCTCTTCATGTCTATTAGGAATACTTGTTACATGCTTAATTTCTTTACTTTTAATTTTTTTATCTTTATTTGGTACCCATACTTGTATGCTTTGAGATGCAATTTTACTCTTAGTAGAAGTCTTATTTTCAAATGTTTTATCTATTTTGTATGTAATTAAACCACATTGTAAATATAATTAAATAGCCATATTATATTATCCAATGTTATTTTCATTTTCTTTAACCATGATTTTAAAAAATATGGCATTGAATTTTTGAATAGTATATTTCACAATAAACAATATCTCCACTCTCTTAGGCACAAAAGAAATGGGCATGATAATATACCCTATTGATTCTTCATAGGTGCTTATATGTTGTAACTTAATCTCATCCTATCCTATTTCCTTAAATAAACCAATTTTACATGGATTATATTATATTTTTCATCAATGAAAATACCTTTTATTTCTTCACCTTTTATAAGAGCTCGAATGACCATTAATTCATTTTTAAGAACCTCCTTGGATACATCACTCTTCTTGGATTTTGAAATAGACAAAGATGGAGAAGCCAACATTTTGGGATTATTTTTATATTTTTAAAATTTAATAACACCCCTATCCATAATTTTTTTAATTTTATATTACATTACAAAAAAAATGTTATCTCTATGTACATTGATATGATGATAGTTACAAAATGATTTTACCTCCACTCATGTTAGACAATGTGTGATTTTATTTTGATTAAAATGCAATGTGATAAAATTATTATCAATTAGTGTTTTCAAAATAATACATTATTTATTCTTGAATATATGAAATCATTAGGTTGATTCATAATTGGAGTGTTACTCTTGTGATTATTTTTATTAATTATCTTATTTTTAGCTTCCTTCTTAGGTGGAGAATCACTTTTAATACTTTAAGTATATGAATTTTGGGAAATATTATGATTAATTCACAAATGCATGCATATAAAATATCTCACTCATAAGCATGAACATAAAAGTAGAGTTTCTCAAAATAAGGGTAAGTATTATATAGTGATCTTTCCCTAAGTGGAAATAAAATACCTTACTAAATATGAATTATTTTTCCAAATCAATTGGTTGATACATTAATTAATGTAATGTAATATGGCATCTCAAAATATAATCTTCTATAGGTTCATATTCACCATTTTTAAGGCTTTGGAGATGTTAAAAAGTTGATTTAGAACTTATACTCTTATTGAAATGAGATAGGAAAGACCCTTATAGTTTGAAAAAGAAAGTTGTAGATCCACTAGGTATATTATACAACTAATTTAAGGCTTTAACTTTTAAAATTAGAGGAAAGGATTTGAATAATACCTTCCCCTCACATGAATTATCTCCAAAATAATACACAAATTTTCAATGTGTGCATCATTATATATATATATATATATATATATATATATATATATATATATATATATATATATATATATATATATATATATATATATATATATATATATATGTATATGTATGTATGTATGTATGTATTTATGTATGTATGTATGTACACACACACACACAAAAAAAAAAAAAATAATAATAATAATAATAATAATAATAATAATAATAATAATAATAATCTAAGTTTAGGCACAATGAATCCTTATAGATAGGTATTATTAAATATTCTTAGCATGAGAGGTTTCCTTAATATGAAAATATCATAAAACAACATTATATTACATATAATCTAAAGTTAAAGTGGTGATTGTATTTTTAAGTTCAAAAATTACATGCATCATAGACATTATATGGATAGTAGACGTGGTTATGGTTTAGAAAGGCCCATCTATAGGTTTCATCTCACCATATAGCATGAAATTTGGTTAAAAGACCCATAAATGGCCCTCATCTTGTTACTAAGTCTTTCCTAAACACCTCCTTATGTAATTATCCACACTCTTTTGTCCCACGCTACGTTGATATATGACATATTATATAAATTATGTATCTACATATTGTTTTTCTTTAAACTAGTTATCTCTATATAAATTAGCATGATTTAATGGCTTGATTATTTTTGGTATTACTAATAGTGTAAGAATAGTGAAAGGTTTTAATTTTAAATATTTTCTTAAATTATGTTTTACCAATATGGATAAGTCATTGTATCCACCTTGTCTATACCATTTTTCAACACAATGCACAATTCACCTATAGCAATTGGTTATTCCACTTATAGCAAATGGTTGTGAGCACCAATATCTAATATTATAGGTAAACATTTATAAATTTTGTGTTTATTTGTTAATTGAATAAAAAATTATTCCATGTTTGTTAAGCATTATTGGTTCCTTCAAATAAGGGATGGAATAATTGACTCCAACCAAAAATATTATAATCCTTCTCTCATTAGATTACTACATGACTATTTTTATTATAGTTATAATGTCCTCATAACATAGATACATTTTATTTTATTTTATTATATTTATAGATTTTCAATTGTTTTACTATTATAATCTCAATTATCTATTAATAACTCTACCTTCTATATATAAAGAGATAAGTTGTAGATTGTGGAAGAAACTAGTTTAGAATAGAGTATTCTTATATTTTGTATTAAGAGTAAGTTGTAAGTCAAATTATAGTGCAATAACACATGTAAAAATTAGCTCAATAATAAAATTGAATTAATAATAATTTATTTTATTTAACATTATCTTAATCAAGGAATGAATTTAAGCTCTAGTATAACAAGGCAAGGCCCACTGGCAAGGATTCAATGGTCCAATTTCATGTATGTTAATTAGTTTATTTATGTCATGTGAACATTATTCAAATGTTTGAAATTTCATTTCCATATTTAAATTCATTTATTTAAATTTACTATCCTATGTGTATCTTTCAATTTCATGTGTGGACTACAAATTACATTATTTGGGAAGCTTCCAATCTCGATTAACACTTCATTTCTAGCATTTACTTTCCTTTATTTTATATTTCATAATTTTGATTTAATTTTATGTATTTTAGTTTCTACAAGAGTGTTTCCTTTATAAAAATCATGTTTCCTTTTAATAAATAATGCTATCATTTCATTTCAAGTTTGTTTCCCTATATGCAAATACATTAATGTTAGTCCACTTAGTTGTTAAAAGTAGTTTAGTATTGCACACATAGTGTAGATGCCTTACAAAAGTAAACATTACTAAGATGATAATTAATTGAATATTTACATAGTTTATAAGGGTATGTTCTATGTGTGTGAAAACTTGGTAGGTATGACAACTATAAACATGAACATGAGCATATTTAAAAGCATGAAACTAGTAATAACCTACCCTAAGTATCTAATGGGTCATAACACTCCCTAATCAGTGACTAGTTATATATTTCCCATGGAAATCATTGAGTACTTAAGTTATTTCTTATTTGTTCAAGCATCTCAAATATATAAATTCATTATTATTTCTATATAATACACTTGATTTGATTAATAAATTTATATTTTTCAAGCATAATGATCTTCTCTTAGTGGAATTTAGATGACTCTATCACTCATTATTAAGAATCTTGGTACTATTTATTATTAATGTACTATTGGTAAATGATCTTTGGGTCTACTTTAGCCATGGACTTACTAATTCCTTAACCTCATACAATATTCATTAGAGTTATAGGTAAAAATATTGGATAATGGTCATCCGCTTACCTCTTCATTCACCCAACTCATTTTACATTAGCATGGCCTTTTCAACTAGGTTAGGCACAACTAAAAATACCTTGTTACATAGGATGTAATTCCTAAAAATTTTGACTACTTTGATTAAGTAAAAATATTTTTTATCAATCATTGAATACCTCTATGCAAAATTATGGAGTGGATAACTCATGAATGAGAAAAGTATCTCATCTCCAACTTATTTATTGTGCTAAGAAAATAAAACTTGAGTGTTATGAATAAAATGAATAGATGTAGAAGGGATACATATAGTAAGGACTAATAAACACTGGTGTGTTTAAAATTATTGTCTTGATTTGAGAAATTTTTTCTTGTGCTTCAATCATCAATTCAATCTTAACATCCTTCTTTATCATGTTATTTTATGATCAGATTATCTCTACAAAGCTTGAGATGAACTTCCTTAGGAATTTGATCTTTTTGAATAATGATTTTAGATATTTTCTACTAACTAGTAATGAAATTTTCAGAATTTCTTCCACTCTTTGGGTTTATGGATATGCCTCATTCTAAGATAATGTTACTTAGTAACTTCCCCTTTATGAGCCAAAATATACACTTCTCCAAGTTTAGATATATTCCATGGTATTTTTACCTCTACAATACTACTCCTAAGTCTTCCATGTGGTTTTCCTAATTCTTATAAAATATAGCTAGATTGTTTATGTATATGACTATGCATTTGCTGATAAGATCCTTAAATGAAATATTCATTGATCATTAGAAGGTAACACCTACATTAATTATGAAAAATGGAATCCTTTTATATGTGAATGTACCCCACTTTGTTGTGAACAATGCCTTGATTTGGTCCTCATAATTGACCATTACTTTATTGTATCTTGATTAGATATCAATAAATGACATCATTTGAGAGTCATTCACTATTTGTAACACTTCATCTAGTGAAGGTAGCAATTAGTTATCCATTTATAATGCTTGGTTTAGGTTGTGGAAGTTTAAATAAAGCTATATCTCTCATTTTTTATTATGAGCTAACAACAAATTATCCACCCACATGGAGTGCTTGATAGGGAAGATGATTCTTATTGAGTTTAATTTGTGTACCTCCTTGAATATCAATGGTTATAGCAATAGATTCACTAGTCTTTGCCTTAAATAAAATGGCTTGAATCCCACCTTGAAAGGATAGTCTAAATGAGAATGAAAGTATTAAAAACGTTCAATTATTCATAGCTCCATGGTATAACCTCTTTGAAGTCCTTTAGGTCTTAAACCAACCCTTATTTTTTAATATTTTATATATTTCATACCTAAAAGGACATGTTTTGATTCATTTATATTTCCTATATTGCAATGCTAGTGAAACATACCTTTGATGGTGAATGGTTTATCATTTTCATCTTGGAAATCCATGTCAAATAGAATCTCAAGTGAGACCATGCCCTTGGCTATACTATTTTTTTTCAAATTTATCAAACCTTCTTCATCAAGTTGAAACTCTTCTTTGTCATCCGTATCAATGATTTAGAACTCAAATACATATGTGTTTGTGATGAATTTGATGATATGCTAATAATTATTGAATACCTTAAATTTCTTGATATTATCATTAAGGAAATGAGTATAGACTAACTCCATTGAGAACCTTCTCAACCTAGTGTTAGATATAGGTTCTAGAGTTCTCACAGATATTGCTAATGCATTTTCCATATATTTTATTTTATGAGGCAATGTTTGAATCTTGAATATATAGAAATCATCTATCAAGTTCCTTACTCAGCTATGGTATTTATATAAAAACTTGTCATTACAAGCGTACTAGTTTATTACCTATTTAACCACTAGTTCCAAGTTTCTAGGTACCTTGAGATTCTTGACTCTCTTCCTTAGAACAAATTGGAGACTGTGAATAGTCCTTCATATTTAGTTAAATTATCCATGCAAGTAAATTACAAGATAAATATAGATAATTATGACTTCCCTCATGGGTTGATGAGCTCTACACTAGCACCACCCCCATTATTAGACTTGGATCCATCAAATTTATAATTCACAAGTGATTTTCAGCCATGTATGTAGGATTATGATGAGTAAGTGTTATTGCCATATTGATCTCTCCACTTGTTTTCTCAATTTCTAGTGGGCTCACACTTAAATTATCAAGTGATAATGCCCTTTTGATTAAATCATAAGTGGAAAAAATAGGTATAGAGATATCCATAAAAGTTTTTTTCTCATCTAAAGAGCTTGTGAATCCCTTTTTTCATTTGGATCATCCTATTTTACATCCTCATATGTTATGTAAGTACTATAGACTGAAGGTTTCTCACATTCATAGAGGATATCATCTTCATTTAGATGATCTAACTCCTCAAATTCTATTTTTTGTTGCAAAAAAAACATGTTAATGGAGAGTTTACTATAGTCCTTTGATTATTTATCAAGTGCATAAACCTTGAGTTCAGACTCTTCATACAATATCTTATTCATTTCATTATATTTTATGATCATGATAGTTATTTTCAGATCAAATTCAATTTGTATCTAATTATTTATGCCTCACCATGGGATCTATATGTGATAGGATTTAGTTTCCATGTAAACATTTAGTAGTCTTAACCAATCTCAACTTAGGAACATACCATAAGCATTAGGTATATCCACTACTTGATTGTTAGTACATTGTTTCACCCTAGGATCAGATGCTAACTACATATGGATGTGAATCAACTTACTAAAAACCTTAACCTCTATCTTATCTAATTGAAAAACTTTTATATTTGACTTTGTAGGATTCAAACCCAACTATTGGAAAAATATATGTGGCATCATGTTGTTAGAATCACCCAAATCCACCAAACAGCTATGTTAGTTCTTACTAAAATTATGTATTTTTAGGAAGAAAGGAGGGATTTCAGTATTTTCTTTATATATTTCAACATGAGCATCAATTTTTATATTGGCTTATTTCCCTTTATAAGTAGATAATTATTTCAATAACATGTCTTTATGATTAGAAATTTAAAGTAAATAAAACTTTTTTATATTATCCTTAGTTTGTTTTAGGTCATCTATAATGTTATACCCATGTTTTTTGGTTCTATTGGTTTTTTAGTTTGTGTGGGTGTATATTTTTTATTGGGCTGACAAGATGTAGTTGGTCCCTTAGGTGGAAACACGTTATTACTATAGTTATCATCAAGTGGAACTTGAGTGTTGTTTGGGTGAGTAGAGATAGTCAATAGACCTTGAAACTTACTCCTCAAATGGTAATTATTTCTTCTTTAGAATTGCTTAAATGCATAGACCTCATCCAATTTGTTGCCAAGCTCATTTTCATCTCAAATAGAAACTCATAACTTTCTAAGACTAAATTTGTAGCAAGGTTTCCTCTAACTTGGTTTGATCTATCATTGTCAAGTGCAGCCATTTTATCTAGGTTATCCATCTCCTTTTGGAAGATGTTTGGGTCTAAGGTGAACTAAGTACAATTAATTTTATCATGATTGGTTGTGTTGTATAACCCACACTAGGTGGGAAATTTAAAATTAACTAGGTGCACTAAATTTGAGGCATTATTATTATTCTAATTTACAATATCAAATGGGATGGACACTCCTCCATTATTGGGCCTCATGTTCCATTACCTATTATTTATTTGAAATTTGAAGTTTATATTTTGTGTGGGGTTATTTATATTTTGGTGAGTTTTTTTTTCTTGCCTTTGAAAATTTTCCATATCATTTGTCAGTCATTGAACCATTTGTTTCAAATTTACTACTTTACACTAGCATTCTTTTGATTTCCTATTTACAATTGTGGGTTAGCCATACGTGTAATAGTGTTTATAAATATGAGGGCAAAAATATATGTTTAGATATGGGTATTATTGATAAGTGTGTGATTTTTTATAACTGATGGGATAACTTATTGGTTTCTAGTAGAGGCAACACAAACATTTGTGTTAGGCATGGTAAACATATTGTTATAAACAATTGAAATAAGTTTTTGATTACTTGATTATGATATAATGTGATTTGGAGGTATATAAGGTGTTGAAGCCAACATACCCACATTTATAAAATATGAGGACCCTTATTTATTTTTTCAAATTGTGATATAAATTAGGCATTAAACTTGATCAAAGTGTAAACATAAATATCATGTTTTGATCTAGATTACATTGACATGCTAGTACATAAAATTTATTTGATTTTATCTAATGTTGCTAACATTTGGCTCATATTTTTCCATCTTATAGGATCAATATATATTCATTAGAATGAATAAATGTTTGTAGGGTTTATGTTTTAATATTAATCTAACTCTAATTTGGTTAAATAATATGGTCCCATTTGAATCCAAGTTTAAATGATGTTTAAAACTTTAGTCTAAATTACTTTAACCTAAATTCTTATGGATTCATATTTTGATAGGTCACTCTATACCATCTTAGTCTTAGTTTTATTTTAACTTAAGTTTTGATTGAATTTATTAATTCATTAAAACTCTAGTATAAAATTTATACCAATTCTTTATATGTCTCGAGCCTTTATTCATTAATTTTACTATTTATAGGTATGAATTAAACACATAAATGCCAACTGTCAAAGTCTCCCTTAATTAGATCAAATATCAATGCCATGCAGGTGATCAATTGAGTTAATAAGTCAAAGTTATCCAGATCAAAGATTGATAGTGCATGTTATTACATAAAAATCATGATTGAGGATCCACATTGAAGATTGTAGTTAGTAAGTCAAGATCAAAGATTGATGGCAAGCATTTAATAGTACAAATGGATATTAATGGTGAGAATGAATTCAATATGTCAAAAGATCCTAAGATTTAATATAATGGTGACATATGTCACACTTGTGGAAAATTAGATGCAGGTCAATAACATGTATTTGACCATATGTTTGGTAGATCAATGGTTCTAATTTGATCATGCAAATGGAGATAAATGACATAGTTAAATCATGTAGATGGAGATAGATGGTGTGAATAGATTTAACAAGTTAATGAGCCCAAATTTCATGTTAAATGCCATGTGACAAAGAGAATTAACTAGATGGAGTCTATTAGTATAGTACATAGGAAACATGAAGAGATACCAAGTGTCATAATCTCATAACCTCATATCAAAGATTAATGACTGCATTGAAAATCAAGACCAATAGACTCTTGGGGAGATTTATTGAGTGAACTTTATTGAGTTATAAGAGGTAAGATATGATGACATGTGTCCAAAGTGACAATAGTCATGTTTTAAAAATAAATAAGCAACATGGTAAGGGGATGTCACATAGGTAGACATGTTAGATCAAAATATTTTGTGGACCCAAGCATGTGAAGGTATAAATACAAGATCCAAATATGATCTAATTTACCAAAGCACATACTTCAAACTCAAATTTTTCCATTAAATCTTAGTTAAACCTCCAAAAATCCCTAAGATGTATATAAAATCCCTAAATTATTCCTAGAGTCACTATTTTGAGTTGAGAGAGTTGAATTATCATTTTCAAGGGATAATTTAATCAAGATTATATAAATGGAAACATATAGAGCTAATTTTAAGAAAGCAATAAAATTTTACCTATCATCAAATGTAGAGGGTTAGTATTCAAAGACACAAAGTTTGTGGCTCCTTCATTGAATACTAGAGATAATAATTTCTTGAGCTTGTTTTAGACTATTCAGAACCAAGGAATTTTGACCAAGGAAGAGGAGAAGATGTTCCTATTTAAGAGACTATATGATGACATCATAGTAATTCAAATTACAAGATTCCATTATAATATCACCAAACCATAGGTATTGTACTATAGTGATGTCTTAAATCCTATTTTCAAAGATGTTAAAATTGATAAGGGTATTCTTATTCATGAACCTAGTTTGAGGAAGATAGAATACACATGCCTTGTGGCCTTTTAATCTTACTATAAGCTACCTAGGACACAAATAGACCTAGCTTCCATTAATGCATGGGCCCAAAAACATACCATGATGGACATCCTAGCTAAATGGGTAGAAGTTGGTGACAAAGTCATTATGAAACATAACAAGAAAATTCTTGTAATAAAATTTAGACTAAGAGTTAGAATGGTTCATGACCAGGTTGAAAAATTTATATGGATTTACACATACTACACACGTGGAACCTACATGGGTACCTATTGTATATTTCATTATTAAAGAAATGGTAGTATCTCCTTTAGGTGAAATTATTAGTAATTCTCTAAGTATATAGATTTATGGGATTAAGACAAAGAAGATAACTAAATTCTTCACAATGTCATATATTTTAGATTCCCTATGTGAAACCACTAAAATACCTAACCAAAGAGATTGGTCTCCCAATGGTACCCAAACTATGTCCTGATATTATTTTAAATTGCATATTTATAAATATAGGGACCATATTTAATTCATGTATGACTATGTATATCCTACATTGAGCCAAGCCATCAATGGTCTCCTCATGATGAGAGTAAGTCATTTAATCAATAAATCCATTGAAACAATGGGGGATATCTAGATATATCATAATTACACCATTATTGGAATAGACGGAACTCAAATTACCCCCCTTAAACTACCAGTACATGTGCATGAAAAGTTGGTAGAATAACAAGTTTCATATCAATTGTTCAATGGAATAGATGGGATTTTTAAGACAAAGAGGAAGGGACTTATCCATAGTTTTCCCATGATAATTGGCAAAACCATTTTTAGGCAATGTGACCAAATTGAAGCTACTTCAAAACATAGACTTTCCTTCAATATTCAAATAGATAACCATAGATAGTGGGATCCATATGATAGATTAAAAGAATATTTGAGAATCAAAGGTATTCTAGTTGTTCCTTATGAGCATGAACCTAGTGAATTTGAATTTATATATACCAAGGTATCCACCTATTATGAGGTCACTAGAAGGATAAAAGAGCATAATATAAAGCCTAAATCTAGATTACAAAGAGATCAAAAAATGGAAGATAGATGGTAGCTTGGTTCAAGATAATATCATTTGATAGATGTTGATTATTCTATGCTTCCACCATTAGATATACAAATAGAACATAGACTTGAAGAAAGAAGACCAAGTGAATTTACTTCAATCTCCTTAGTCCCTAAATCCTCTAGAATAATAGAATAAAATTTACCTCAATAAGAGGTTTACATGAGAGCTTTGGATCCATAGGAATCTATTGAAGATGCATTGAGAATGCTCTCCTTGACATATGAATCAGACACTAATGCAGAGGAAGGAAAGGATGAGGAATCTAAGTAGGAAAAAGGAAAATAAAAGTCAATAGACTTAATGGTCATTGATCCTCCCAAGAGGAAGTTAAGACTGCAATTATCTCAAAAGCAAAGAAAGTTAAATTGGCCATCACACCACCTTTGAAGGATATCAACTTATTTAGTAAGGATAACCCAATATATGGACCAACTATACATGAATGGTTCCTATATTAACCAAAAATGGAGAAGCTACCTACTTCTTATCATCCATGGTCTTTGTTAAAGACTATAAACATCCCTATATAATATACAAAATGAAGAATAAAAGAGACTTACTACTCCAATTCAATTAGCTAACATACAAACAAAGGTCCCAATTAAACATGTGGCCCCATCTTTAGCTGGGTTCATATATGATCTAATTACTATAGGCCTACAAAGAGTCATTGAGATATCTATCATGGAATAAGGTCAAGACATTATACATCAAAGGGTTGAGCCTTTAGTTCATTTAACCTAGAAGAGAGAAAAAAGACTAGGGTAAGATCCCATATTTTAAGAGGATGTTCTAGATCTAGCTCAATCTCAGGTATAAATTTTACAAGTTGTAATCAAAGGGTTAAAACAAGAGAAGAATAATCTAGAAAAATAATCCATTATATCAATTTTGGTAGATATTGTTAATAGTTTTGAATAAATTATCTATGATACATTTAGTCCTTTGAAAACAATAAGGTCTAAATTAGACATGGTAAGAAAATAGAATGTCATGACTCTGAACCAAGTTAATTAATGAAAAGGTTCATATAATAAAGTAAAGTAATTGATCAAGATATTGATGGAAGGCTATATTCTTTAACTTAAAATAGTTAGCCTATCACACTTGAATATGGCTATGATAATTTTGATGGAGAAAGTTAGAGACACTAATAAGTGGTATAAAATCATGGAAGGTATCTCAAGAGATTTCAAACAATTAGAAGGTATAATGATGCAAATATAGGAGGTTTGATTAAGGATCCAACCATCCCTAGTCAAATAGGCCTAATAAGTGATGGAGAATTATAGCAAAGAGCTACTAAGTTTATCAATCAGATCAAGGATAAAAGCAAGGGCACCATAGGGGCTGATAATAAGTGTATCTTGGATATGATCTTGTTAGAAAATGAAAAGAGTGGCAATGATAGGAATATCAAGGAAGCCATGGGTAGAATAGATGAAATATTTAAAGATATATTAGGGCAAATAGAAGAGATATTCATGGAGCCAATCATCAACATCAAATTGATTGATGAACAAAATGATAAATCTATAAATATTTTGGCATAAAAGCAAAAGGTTGCATCTGTAGGGGCATCTCAAAGTCAATTGAGTTGACTTAGAATATACTTTTATATAAAAACCTTGTAAATATTTGCAAAGAATATACTATTTTATAAAATCATGTGAAATGTGTAAAGCACATGGCTTATAAGTTAGTCATATTTGAAAAGTGACATTGGTTCTAGAAAATTTGTAAAATGACAATTGTCCTTGACACTTGTCTAATTCTTATTTGACAATGGCTAATTAACATACCTCATAGGTTACCTATAAAATGGGTTATTGTCATTATAAAAAGGGAGGAATTTTTTAGATAAAAACTTTGGTGTAAATTTTGGAGCAAGTAATATACGCAAGAGATTCTACAAATATTGTCTCATTTTTGTTTGTTTGTTTGTTATCATGGCCACTTCCTCAAATCTCTATTTTGATATTTAGATTTGAATTGATTTTATAAATTATAGATGTGCATATATTAATGTAGAGAATTTAATTTGAGCTTTATGCTAGGTTGACTTAAGGTTGTTAGATTCATTTTAATATCATTGATTTTCTTGAAAATGTGCAAATGCAATTTTATTACTTAAGTGAACCTTTAAAGTGAATCTGATTTCTAATTTGCATGTTTCAAATATCCTTAAACATTTGCCTAGTATATAATAGGATCTGTACTATTTGGTAATTTCATGTCATATGCTAGTTTGAAAATGCATGTCTTTGATGAAATGAAGGATTTGCCAAGATGTCTAGACTGAAGGACATAAACATGTCTCTTTCTACCCTACCCTACCTATTTTATTTATTTTTTTATCAAATCATTGTAGTTTAATTTATCATTGTAGTTTAATTTATCATTTTAAATATTAATATTAGATTAAGGCTTAAAATTTAGATTATAATCATTATTCATTATGATTAGATGAAATAACATTTATCTTTCACAATACTTTAAGACCACGATTGCTCCCAATAACCACTTGCATAATCATTTTATGAAATAGTCAAATAGCTTGGTCACTACTCCACCACAAATCTTAGGATCACAACCAGAAACTCATGCAAAATATTATTTGAATCTTGAAATGAGAAGTGTTTTCAAAACTATGAGAACCCTATGATACATTTACATGCATCAACATAAGGTTGACTATTAGGCATATAATTCATAGGCATTGGGTCTTACACTATATTTGGGCTTATATACATAGCACCATGGATTGAATTTATTAGGTTTGTGTTATGTTAAAGTTCATGGTTGATCATTAGAATTTGATTATATGCACCATAATGAGCCAATGAAATAAAATGACTAACTCTATATTATTGTGGCACCATATGTTTCTTCATATTGATAGTTTTATTGTAGGCTAGATAAAAGGATGTAAGTATTATTGGGGTTAGCTTAAGAAACATGGAATTCATGGAGTCTAAATCCATGAGATAGTTTTGGATGGTAGATAAATATATCTACATTTAAGGGTATTTGAACCTTTTTATATCTTTTGAAAAGGATAATTGAAGACACTCTTTTGGTTCCCTATAGGCAACAAAAATTGGTGTACAAGATTATCAGATCAATGGGTAGCCTAAAGTGATTGGTAAACATTGTTTATAAATTATCCCAAGAGGTGATTGACCCATTTGGCAATCCAAGGTACTAAGCATAAGTAAACTCCCCTAAGGAGTAAGGGAATATGTGATAAACAACATCTTTGTGTTGAACCTAAGTTCATATAAGGGCATATTTAAATGTTTAGATGTGCTTTTCTATGGTTTGAATCCCATTAGGTATGTACTTTGGGTAAAATTTATCAGGTTTCTTTGATAAGTCATGGGAAAGCCTTGGAATATTCATAGGTCATCCACCTCCACCAATCCACATATTATTATCCACCATTGGTGGGTTATGAGGGGTATAAAATGGTTTGATAAAGGGATATATATCCATATGTGAGATACTAGATGAGTATATTTGTCTAGTTTTTGGTTTTCCTTTGTTTTCTCTTGGTTTTCAATGTTCAGTAAGTTCTAAGAATTCAAAGTTATCCCATATCTAGTGGGTATTCATCTACTTTCTAGTTTAAATTTTAAAATGCCTAAGTGTGGGCACTGTTCATAAGTGTTTAAGTTTTAATTTTTATTAAAAAATAGACTTTTATGCATTGGAGACCCTCCTTCTAGCATCAAAACTATTGACATATCATTTGGCACAAAAATTACAACATTGGGATTTCACTACAATGAATCCCATTAAGCCTCTTCTGAAAAGAGTCCCACGAGGTGAGTCTCCCCAAGTTATATATATACCAAGTTATTGCATAATGATATTCACTCAATTGTACATTATTATGATTCTAATCAAGGGGCATGCTAGTGTGAAACCTAAAAAACTTAATTTTAATAGTGTTTTGATCCTTGAATAAACTTGATGGTAATTATAGATGTGTTTTATTCAACTTGGTTTCAAGCAAAAATTAAAAACAAAAAATATATGCATACATTTGTCCAAATTAAACTTAGGGTTTTAGATTTAAAATAGTTTAAAATGCTAACTTTATTTTTTCATTCCCACATATTTAATCATTCAATAGTGTGGTAACTTAATGTTAATAAAACAAAGTAAGCAATCAAGATTTAAAAAAAAGTAAAAATGGATAAATTTAAAACCAACCCTAGTTTAATAGAGTTAAAAGAGAAGGTGAAAGAGATCAATCTTATTTTAATATAGACAAATCTATATTTCTTTACCATATGAATAAAAAACTAGTTTCTCACCTGACCAACATGTACACAATCATAAATAGAGCTGATGCATACACCAAAGGAAATTAGATAATGAAAAAAGAGCTCACAACCACCATTTGAATGTGTAAGTTGAAAATAATAACTTTTAAAGCCTTATATTTATCAATATGTTTTTGTTGATGATAAAATTATACATTCGCCATGATTAATCCACTAAAAATATACCAGCATAATGACAAGGTTACAAAAGAGGGATAGGATAATACACTAAAAAGGTGAAAACATAGTTGATTGACTTTGAACATTTTGGAGAAAAAAATATCCAACCCTTACAATGGACAGGGATGGTCTTTTTTATAAATTTTACATTCATTGATTTCTTTCCCAAATACTCATTCACTTTTCGATTCCTACCACTTTGCCTTTTTCACTCCATTTTAACTTATAAAAAAACAAAACACAAGTTAATTTTTGTAATTAAAAGCTCCAAAGTCAACATATAAACTTAAAACTTTAAAATATCAATGTACTAGAAGAATTTTGGGAAACTAGAGGCACCAAGACATCTAATTTGGAGTTAGCTTTCCAACTACTCTGATGGTTCTAAAAATTAGGTAATAGAGACCAAGTAATGTCCAAAACCCATCAAGGGGTCTAAAAAGGCTCTTATTGGACCAATTCATATTAGGAAAGTGAAAAAATAGTTGTGATCAGTTTTTTACTCAAGTAAAATTGGAATAAATTGGTTGGACCAAAATGTCTACAATATAAAGAGATTTTGAAAATGCAAATAGTTTTGAAAATGCTTATATGGGGTGAAAGTTATGCCCTTAAGAGAGATAGGTTATTCAAGTGATTTGGTGGTTTCAAATAGATGTTGTGACTCTAATTTTGTGTTGACTTGTAATTTTTTGACTTGACAAGCAATTTTTAAAAATCCCACTTCAAGAGACACCTCACATTCACTATGAGACCTATTTTAACAATTTATATGGTTCGAACATCATGTTTCAAATGTCAAAAATGGTAAGAAAAGTTCAAATTTAGAATTGGAGGGGGGCCCAAGACTTAATCAATTCATAGACCCTAGAATATGTCTTACATATTTGGGGAACATGTTCACATTCTAATTCTAAAAAAAACAACCACATAATAAAGGATATTATTCAAGGTGATCACATAGACCTAGACCACCATTACAAAATAAGATTCAATGATAACATAGACCAAATTAGAGATTAATCTATGAATAACAAAGATTGATGACCTAGTCATAATTCATATACCTATTCATGTTTAAAACTATAACTGGAAACCTAATTAGGGTTTGAAACTCCAATTATGACTAACTTCTAACACCCAACCCCTTACAAACATAATAGGGGATTCTAGCCTAATAAATAAAGGAAAAGGGTTAGGGATGGTCCCTAACCTAAATGGGTATCCATACCTAATTAAAATTGGAATGAAAATTAGGGAATATCCCATGACCTAGTTAAGGTTATATCCTCAATTAGAATTATAGCTTGATATCTAGGGAAAAAGAGATGAAAAACTTTAAATACACTAAGATGACACTTAGCCCCCCAACCCAGACCTAGTTAGGGTTCTGAACCCTAACTATAATTACATGCTCGCTCTCACCTACCTCTCTAGCCTGAATGGGAAAAAAATCTTAATTTTTAGTAAGTCTATCAATGCCTCTAAACTTAGACCTATTTGAAGAAAATCCTCTATTTAACCAAAGAATATCATATGACCCCTCTCCTAGACCTAATCAAAGGTTGGGGGCCCGATTAGGTCTAGGTAGTTGATAATTTAAGTAAAACCATTCTAAAAATCATGATTAAAATTTTGAACAAAATTTTGAACTAGGTAGACCTAAATAAATATTTTGACAAGTTTTTTTACATGACTCAACAAGATTTTGTAAGTGGGATATGGGGGTCAATAAGTCATCAAATGACCAAGTGTAAAATATAAAAATGATTATCATGAGATTGATCAATATGATGAAGTAGTTTTCAAGATCTAAAAATTCATGTAAATTTAAGTTACCCCCCAAAGCATACCAAAAGACTTAAGAAAGCTAAATAACACATATGCTAGACACCCCACAAGTGGGATAAGTGCCTTAAAAATGTGTTTATACTCAAAGAGTAAAACATTAAACTTATCATGGTGAGCATGGTTAATATGATAAGATAGTTTATGGATTATCAATAGGCATGGAAAACAAAATGGTCCTTTGAACCATCTTCAGGGAGCTAAGAGAGCAAGCAAGCAAGATGGCCAAGCAAATATAAGTACAACAAGACTCTATTTTGGGTCCAAGTGATTTATATGAAACATTGCCAATTAGAATCGATCATCATAATGGGATAGGTTTTAGGAGCCATAATGGCATATAAACTAAGGTTAACTCATATAATATACTAAGTGAGATATGATAGCTAAGAGAACTAAGATTCAAATTTAAATTAGGAGGTCAAAACTCTGCTTTCACTCTGAGTGTTATATATGAATTTTTATCTCATGGACATGATATTTTCTATAGTGATGGTTTTTGTACTTAGTTTTTCATGTAAATTGAGATGGACCACCAAGCCAACTTAAGAGTGTTTAGACTAATGAGTCATGATCACAAGTAGGAGTGGCTACAAAAGTAAATAGAGATTCTTTGATTCTTGGAAGAATTAGGTTGTGTTGTGTAAGAAATAATAGAAGAGATTTTAAATTATATAGTACTCCCTATTAATATAAATTTCTTTCAAGAGGAATTAAAATATTTTAAGAAATAAATAATAAGATAAGGTAATGCTAAAAGTTGCAAGGATGAAAGTGTAATCACTAAGAATCTCCAAAAATCCTTTTTTGGACAATGTGGTCAATCCAAAATGGAACAAAGACCAATAATAAGGAATAATGATCCAAAAAACTAGAAAAATAAATAAGATAAAACCAATATTTCAAGTTAAGTAACCAATATGCCATAAAAATACAATTTACAAACAAATAATGTACTAAAATCAAATATAATAAAGGTAAATGGAAAAAAAGACAACTTCCATCACAAAGTGCATAATCATGCACAAATTTTTTTTTTGTCAAAAATAGAGGGCTCTAATCAAAGCATATTTCCATTAATACATAAAATTAAGGAATGTATAAAATATTTTTATCAAAACAAAGGAAAATAAGATGTGTTTCTAGAAAAAGATATCTACCAAGGAGTAATCAAATAATTATCACATGAAGACATATAAAAGTATCTAGAAGATAAAACATTTTTAGGAATCCAAATAGTGTTACCCTTAAAGGTAGGATATTTAGTAAATTTAAAATAATGAATTGTGTCATAGATGGATTTACCACAAGATCTACATGGGTGTATTTTCTAACATTCAGAGATACAATGCTCTTGGTTTCTATAATGCACACAAGTTTTGGCATGTTTAACTAAAGTATGAGCATTAGAGGCATTAGAATCAAAATAAATTACATTATAAGTCCTACGGTGTGAATGATAATAAGATATAAAATTTTCATTTGAATTATTTGAAGCATTATAGCCAAGACCTCTAGAATTTTCATTAGATTTAGGAAAAATAGGTTCAATAATACCATCTTCACACTTACCAAGTGCACCACATGAATATCTCATACCTATATAATTTTTAATTTGGGGTTGGTATAAGAAGTGTTCAAATAAATTTTAGATTATTTAGAAGCACAAAGTGATTCATCATTATGAGAGATAGTATTATGTGGGAAAGACACAAATTTGATATTTAGGGCATCGAAGGAAGATTGCATGTTTGTCATTTAGTTTTGAAAATAATTTTGAAGTGCATGAACCAACTTGTGAAAACTATAAATTATATCATTTTGACATTTAATTTCATGTTTTAGAGCAATAATTTCTTAATTTTAAGAGGAAATTTACACGAAGCATTTTTAAATTCTAATAAAATGCCTAATTTGAGTGCCGTAAAAGCTAGATGTAAGTTAAAAGGTAATAATACTTAAAACAATGAGATTAAACAAAGTTTATTTTTAGACCAATTAACTTATAAATTTAAGTCCACAATAAAACACCAATGATTTTTATAATGAAAAAAATAAATGACCACTTAAAAGATAATGTATATATATTTATATGTATAAATGTTTTAATACACACAAAAAATGACCTTTGATTAAAACTTTATAAAAGATAAAAATATAAATTGTCTTTTTGTTTTTATTTTTTATATATGATATTTTATGATTATATAGCATCTCAATATTATACATTTGGAAAATGCAAACTTTGGTTGTTATTCCCAGTTCTTTAACTCTCCCACTTCTGCAAGTCTCACATCTACTTGATATTTATGTCCCCTAGCCTATATCTCTAATTTTGACCAATCTTATGCTGATGAACCAAGTCTTATATATTTCCTAGAATAATTAAAATATACTTATCTTCCATTTCTACAAGTTCAAAATCTATACATACTTTCTTACTCCTTGTACACTAATGTCCAAGATAAATAATAGTTTTGATATTATGACCATGTCCCAATGCAAGTGCCCAATGCCCTAAAGCCATCCAATTTATAAATTAAACATATCTTAATGGCTGGTAAAAGTTTTTTAATGTGATTTATTACTCCAAAAGGATTGATATAAATACAAGATCAACCCTCATTCATTCCTCACCTAAAAAATACTAAAGAAACTAAGGATGCTTATCAAAAACACTCTACCAAGCATTTAGTTGATCAAAATCTTCCTTATTTCCATACTAATAATAGGGAAAACACATATATAGGTCTGAAGTACTAATGGAGAAGCCCAAGAGCCTGATTTGTCAAGTTACAAGCTAGGTCATTATTTTACTTGTTCTACACATATTGTATGATTCCCACAAGCTTACACATAAGGGATAATTATATGAGTCTGAGGCCATCTTTTAGAGTATTGTATATGTAGGTAACACCGTATGATAGTGGGATATTTGGGGTCATATCAACACCATGTGTCCACTAACCCATTTTTTCCCAAGGTCACTATGAAGATGAAAAATAAGGGTTTTACCATTTAATAAGGAGTGAATATCTATGACCTGGATCTGAATGCATGATAGTGAAGAGAAAAAAAAAACCCAAAATCATCTAAGTAGTCATATCCTATTTTATAATATATTTCATATAGGGCACTAGCATCGAACCCATATAGTAGTGCTGACACAATTATCCCAAGTTGATGTTCCTATACAAAGATCTATAAGCATCAAAGTTAGAATCTGATGACTATTATATAATATCCTTCCCACTTTATATCTACATGTTTCATATCCAAAACTATATTAGTATTAGAATAAGATAGGTACATCAATTCTTTGTCATTTCTATATAGAACATAATTATACTTTCTATATTTAGACTATCTCAACATCATAAATTTAGTGTATGTTTATATCTAAGTTTAACATTTAATTAACCTATTATAAATTTTATTATCACCCTTATGCAATTTCATTTATATATACCCATTTAACCCTAGATAACTCCAATCTAGAATTTTTAGGGTTAAACATTTTGTGAACCTGATCTTTGAACATCAAACCCTAATAAAAATTAGGGTTTTTTTAATTATTATACTTAGTTATAAATTTTAAATTTTTCATTTGTGAAGAAATGGAAAATGTTAGTGCAAAAATCTAATTACAAATGGAAGATCAAAAATCATTGATTAATTGTGTCAATAATACTAAGGGCTTAATAGATGTATTTTTATATGTTACAAGAGATGAAATAAGTAAACAAAATAAAACTAAGGCTACCTCACCTAATAATGTTGAATCCTTATAAGTTATTATAACTTAACCCACACTTATCAATCCAAATAAATATAGTGGGGACATGCATTATGTTTTTAAACCTTTGTTCCATAAAATTACTATTGATGAATCTATTATGGAATTACCAGTTATATCAACATAAATGCTAGTTTTAATGCATGTTACTACTAAAATCATGTTTCTATCCACTTTGGTGACTACTCAACTTGATAATATAAATCCCCTTGGGCCTAAAGTTTAATAATTCCTTAAAGTTAAAAATACTTTGGAAGACAAGATTACAAACATAGATAAAATGCTTTAAAATCATCTCATGTTATATATTCGTAAGGCGTGTTGCATAACCCTATTGCACTTGAAATCTATTTACACCCTTTACAAACTAGATATGTTTCACCTAAGATCACATTTTATGATGTACAGGATGATCCTAAACAACATATTCAAACATTTAAGTAACATGCCTTATATAGTCTTCTAATGATAAACATAAGCCTTAAGGACTATGTTTTGAGGTGGTTCTATGATTTACCTCTCCAATCTATAAAATCATACAAACCTCTTGTAGACTAGTTCTTAACACACTTTTACATTAATATTTCTTAGAATGTTTCCTATGTCTAAATTTATAAAATCAAACAAGGAACCAATGAACCTATCATTGAATATGTATTGAGATATAAGATAATACTAGCCAAAATAACCAATCTTATGGCAGATAAAGTGTTACAAGGAATATTCAAGTAAATCTTGATTTATATTTTACATGAGTCCATCATTTTTTAATAAATTTAAATATTTTTAATGATTCATGCCATAATGTACATAACCATGAAATGAAGCTTATGGCATTAAATAAGCTCAAGTATGCAATAAATACACCAATTGAATTTAAATCTATTTAAAAAATCACAATTAAAATAAATTATAAGGTAGAACCTCCTAATCTTAAAAAGGAAACAACCACCAAGTTTAACATAGTTTCATAATATCCTAATATACTTGTCTTATCTAATACACCAAGGAGATAATTTACATGTTTACCTAAGTCACTAGCTTCATTAATCCCATAATTAATATAGTGTCAACTTATATCTCTTCCTCATCCTATTGAGGTTTATATGAATTTACCTCTACCCCAAGGATATGATATGAATGCTTAATTTTATTATCATCAAGGACCAAGACATTCTAGAGATAAATGATTAACCTTAAAGCACAATATCCAAGATCTTATCGATGAACAAAATATTATATTTGATGATCCTCCAAAGGAATTAGGATCACAACCTATTTATCACCATATAGAGAAAATATTTAACAATCCATAAGACCATTCTAAGAAGGAACTAGAAGTCTAAATGGCATATAATGCACATCCTCCTTGATCACATTACGGGTACTCACTATATGGTAGTATTGGTACTTTCATGTGACATATACCTCATATGGTTTAGAAACATTATATTTATTTTGATGAAAGTGAAATTAAGGATGATGAATCCAATCTTCATTCTCTATTCATTAGAGCATAACTTATTAAACACCCCATACACAGTGTTATTATTTATAATTATGCAAGAGAGAACATTATCACCATGAAATTAATTATGAACTTGGGTTATACTCATCATGATTTATATCCCTCTAATATATTAGTTTGATAAATTGATGGGACTTCCAAAAAGGTGTTTGAAAATATTGACCTAACTTTTTAGGTCAGCCCCACATATGTGGTTACTACCTTCTTAGTTATCCCTTCTAAATGAATCTTTGATATATTATTGGGAAGACCTTAGATACACAATCTTAGATAAATATCTTCTACAGTTCATGGGTGTGATAAATAAATTCATGTTGATTAGGTAATAATAGTTTTTAAAATTCCATGAGTATCTTATTAAACAAAACAAAATTATGTCTATACAACTAGATATCAATCCTACTAAGGCCCATTCACCACAAAAGGGTGAGAAAAAATAAATACCCTTTACTAGGTGGAATATACTTGAGATATCATTACATTAGAGACATAAAGTGGATTCCATGGAATCCCCATCTTCTACTACACACCATGATCAGATATCTAGAACACCTAAAAATGTAAATATTATTTCTATACCAAAGAAACAAGCAATCACTCAATGATGGGTTACAATAATCCATAATCCCATTACTCCTAATAATTCTTCATGACCATAGAGTCTTATTTTACATATGTAAAATACCATTTATACCATAGTGTAAAATATTACACCTATACATGCTCTTTAGTGGCATAAATGGGGTATCACACTAAATTCATAGTGGGGATATATTTTTTACCATACATTATATGTAATCATAGGATGATCTATCCTCTTCAAAAATTCTACAAATACCACAAAAAAAAAAAAAAAACATTCAAAAATTAAAGAAACACATTCAACATTTACATGTTCTATTGGATCCTTGGCATCTATGTGTTAGTTTCATGTTGATGTATGACATAATGAGTTATTTATACATACACATATATGTCACACTTATACTTGAGTTTAACACAAGCATAAAAAAATAAATGATAAATTCATATTTTAGATGTTGGGATTTGCCTCTACTCATGTCATATGGACTTGGGGGCATCCACTTATTTGATGTTTGATATTACATAGGTATTTATACATTCCTATTATCTATGATTATATCTTAAATAAGGTACTTGTTATGATATACACTTGACATATTTTTCCTAACACATTGGATCCATGGGATACTATGACATGTTTATACTGGTTGCTTATGCTTTACTTTATATAATTCCTTGAGTGTCTTGCCTTGATATTATATTCCTTTTTCAAGAATTTAAATATGTTCCTTTTATTTTGTTCCATGTTCCTATGTATGCTTTCATTGACATTGGCATTTGTCATTATTTATTGTATGGACATTAAAATATGCCATCAATATCTTTATGTACTTTTGACTAAGTCATGTCCATTTTATTGTGTGGCATTTGAAAATTCCCCTTGTTTGTGGTCTCCTTGAACCATTTTATTTTAACTTGATTTTGAGTGCTCTTGTGTGTGTGTTTTTTTACTTATTGAGCTTGTGATATTACTATCTAGACATTACCATGATCTTTATCATGAATATTAAGCCTACATGTGATCAAAATGGTTCTATGTGTTTCAATTCTATATCTACCTAGACATGTTACTTATATATGATATATGGTTCCATTCATAGATTATACAATTGTCTTCTCCTTTTGAGGTTAGGTAAAAACTATTTCATATCTTTCCATCACCTCAAAGGGGGCATAGTAGTGTGGTCATGTCATAGAGGCATGTTCTCCACACTTTGAAAAAAATTTAAATTTAATGGGGGCATGTTTTGAAATCATGTTCTCCACACTCATTTAGTATATGCTACTTGTATGAATTTTCAAATTCAGTGGGGTCATGTCGTATGGACATAGATTCCACACATTCATAGTTTCCATATTCAATTGGGTCATGATTTGGAAGCATGTTCTCTACACTTATTTAATACATGGTACATATATAAATTTTAAAATTTAGTTGGGTCATGTCATGTGGGCATGGATTCCACACATTCATAGTTCCCAGATTTAGTGGGGGAATGATTAAGAATCATATTCTCCACACCTATTGAGTATTCATCATCTCCAATTTATAGTGGGTCATGTTTTAAAAATATGTCATCCATATTGGTACTTATATTAGTTTTAATATTTTTATACATATACTGGGACAATGTTTTGGAATCATTTTTTCTACACTTACATAGTTATCTGAATTGGCCAAAACACACAATTATATGATTTAGATTCATAGTTGTGGAAAAATTATATACATTAGTACTATTGTTATACATTATTTCAGCATGAGACATATCTAAGGTAAATATTCTATGCAACATATGCCTAATATTTCAAAATCTAAATAAATTTTGGAATCCAAAACTCTTTTATGGATAGTTACCATATCACAAACTTTTTTGTATTGATACCTAATAGACTTTTACAAAATTTTATTGAGCCAAGATAGTATAGTAGTTAGTTCACCTTTTAGGTATGATTGAGGTGATTAAATAACTCAATATTACCAATTTTTTATGTTGGAATTAATCATCTAACCTCATCAAGTGATAAGTATCATTGGATTGCAAGGTTGAGATGATATTAACTACCATGTGGCAAGTCACTTTTGCTCTAATGTTTGGGGCATGTGACTTACAATGTCTCTCTCTCTAACTTCTTACATATATGAACTTTAAATTTTTATATATATTTTTATAATATCAATTTAAAATCCTTACAATTATACTTAGTTTTCAAAACAACTTATAAATAGGTAAGGCAGTTACATCAAAACACAAGTGTACTCCTAAACCTTGCACTTTCAATTTCAATTTATTTAAAGTACTTTCAACCTAAATTATATGCACTATTTTTATATTATAATATGCTATTAGATATAGGTTAGTCACCATCAAGTCACTCAATTTAGGAACATGTAAAGATAAAGTGTGCATACACACCTAGATTTGCATTACTTTCCTTTAAACTAACAATTTCATTACTAGATTAAAGGTGGGGGAGGGAAATGTAGATGATATTTTATGATTATATAAAACCTAATTATTATACACTTGGAAAATTTAGACCTTGGTTTTCATTCCCAGTTATTTACCTCTCTTATTTCTATAAGTCTCACATATGTTCTATTTTTATGCTCTTTGGTCTATATCTCTTAATTTGACCAGTCTTATGTTGATGACACAGGTCTTCTCACTTGACAAGAATGCTCAAATTTTACTTATCTTCCATATTTTCAAGTTTATATGGTGTACCTTCTTTCATTCTCCTTGTATGATAACATCTAGGATAGCTAGTAATGTCAATGTTACTATCATGTCCCAATGAAAGTGTCTAGTACCCTAAAATCATCCAATTTACAAATGAAATGCATCCAAATTGTCATCCTACATGATTTAATGTGAATTATTACTCCAAAGGGATTGATATAAATATAATATTAACCCTAATTCATTTTTAACCTAAAAAATACCAAAGAGACCAAGGTAACTTATCAAAATCACTCTATAAAATATTAAATTGATTAAAAGCTTCCATATTTCTTACCAGTCATAAGGACTACACATATATAGATCTAAGGTACTAAAGGATAATTTCAAGAGCCTTATTTTCCAAGTTAAAAGCTAGGTCATTATTGTACTTAATTTTCACATATTTTATGATTCACATAATCCAACACATAAGGGAGAACTACATGAGTCTAAGTCCCTCTTCTAGAGTATTGATTATGTAGGTATCACCCTCTGATAATGGGGTATTTTGGGTCAGTTCGACACCATGTACCCACTAAAATATTTTTTCCCAAGGTTAATATGAATATAGAAATCTAGGGTATTTATGTATATATTTATTTTCATTTTCAATTTGTGTTTATAATAGAATTTAAATTGGTTTCTACAAAATCATATGAATTAAGCCTAGAATTCATTGGATTTCACAATGTCATCTATGTAAGGGATTTAGCTCCCCTAAATTGCATCGATGCTTCCACATTTTGGGTAATGCACCACACATAATGACAACCTATAGTGTATTCAACCCAATAAAATTGTGACCTAGAAAATTGACAAAATGGCCTTTCAATATATTAATACAAAACACTAAAACAATTCCTAAATGAAAAAATCCTTGAGAAGGATTAATTTAAAAAATAACTTTAATTAGCTTCTTAAGTAAAAATTCCAAGTTTAATTAGGGAATTAAATTTTCTGAAAAAAATAAATTTTCAATAAATATGAGGTCAAATTAAAATGAATTAATAATATCTTTTATAAATGCCTAAAATTTAAATAAAAGGTGAGTCACACCTCATAAATATCTTTTATGAGTTTTCAAGCCTCATAAATGTCTTCTATGAGTTGTTAGTACTTCATTATTACTTTGACCCAATCCATGCTTAATCTTAAATTGATCAAGGTTAATCTAGACATAACTAAGGTTAAGACTAAACCTAACCAAAATTAAGTTAGAGTTAGTTTTAGAACCTATAAATATAAGCACCATTACCCCTATCTAAGCAAGCTCTCAAGCCAAATTTATAATGTTAGATTGATTAATTAGAAGTTTCATGATGCTAAGCCAAGCCTCAAGTGGTCTTATAGAAGTTTTTACCAAATGGAAATTACATTGATGAAGGTAGTTATTTCCCATAAGATGATCATAATCATCTCTATGCCAATTAATGAGCACTAGTTTGACAAGGGAGGTAACATGTCTTGTGTTTTATCTTCTATTTGTAATTTTTTTCACTACATTAAGCTCACCCAAGTACTTAGGAAAGAGTAGTTTAGTTTCTATTGTATAGTCTGATTTGAATTATCTTTTGATTTCACAAAAAATAAATTAAAAAAATTTGAATCTTCAAATTCCTAATGATAAATATTGGCACATAAGGTGGGACCACGCACCCCATATAGACCAAAGGAGTGATGTGGAAACTTTAAAATCCTTTTAAATATCACTCACAACTTTAAGTTTTTAGTTTTATGACTTAATTTACCATCATTTTATGTATCTACTAATTGGTGACTTCACACTTGCTAAATGATGACTTTTCATGTTTTGTCATGTGTTTTGTGACTATTTATTTTTTAAGAAATGAAAAATCCATGCCTAATTTTTAGTAACTTCACAAAAAATGGTGACTTCATATAAAAAAACAACTTTGACATAAATGGAAACATCAACTTAATGAATCATCCTCTGTGAAATCATTAACTTAGATGAAAAAAATGGTAGCTTCACTCTTGTGTTTTGGTGACTTTGACAAGTACCTTTTCTAATGAATTCAATGATTTTGCTCTATTTTTAGATATCAATGGTGACTTTGACTAAACTAATCAATGAATTCATTCTTGATAAATGGTGACTTTGATAGAAATTATTTTTGATTTTTTATGGTTCTAAATGAAAATGACTTTGCTCTATTCTAAAATTGATGACTTTTCTCTGTGTAAAAGAAACCTAAGAGCTCAGAATTGAAAGTTTCTTATTAGATAACTCTTTTTCATAAACATAAGTTAACACCCTAACATTTTTTTAAGAAACTAAGTCAAGAAAATGAGGTTTAAAAAATTAAAAAATTCATATACACTTATGTTTTGGTGCTTAAATATCACTTAACAAATTTGCTTTTTATCTTTCAAGGTTACAAGTGCAAAAAACAAACCCAGGGTGAAAAATTTTACTTCACATATTATTTAGTGATTTAAAAATAAAAACAACATTATATTAGTTCTACTAAGATATTTTACTTTTTGTTTTCTCATTATTGCAAAGGTAATTAGTTTCCATTTATTAGATTAGTTTCTTTTTTGGAAAAATGGACTTCATGTGTATTATCTCCCCCTGTCTCCTTTAGGGAACTTGGATGATCAAAATTTCTTTGATTCTTTATTCATTTTATTGATTCTAGAAAGGAATAAAATTCACATATGCTCTTACCAAGATCCAAGTGACTTGGGAGACCCAAAAATGACCCTAAAGTTCTACTTTTTCATTTATTTCTTTTCACACACATGGGAAGGAGTTCATAGCCTCCTCACAAGTTATTAATGGGAGTGTTGACCAAGATTTTCATCTCCCAACATCATTCCAAACCCACTTCATTATGGGATATATAAATTTGGCATGAGATACGCGAATCAAATACTGGCTAAGAAGTTAACATAATAATTGTAATAAAAACCTATATCAATTCATGTCAAACATCATACTTCATTAAACAATACAAGGATAAAGTCATAAATTAAATTAATAGACCTTTGAATAATAAACTAGTGAGTTTTAATTCAATTGATTTGATGTGCCCTTATGTTAGAAAATCTTGGGCCCATTTAGATCATTTCAAAAATTATAGATTTTAGTAAACCCCACTTTGCTACAAAATACCCTACCACATGATGAGTGATTCATCACTCCAAGTTCTTTTACACATATAAGTTTTTGGTAGATATAGGGGGGATTAAAAAACTCTACCTACATGTGATTTTTAATTTTTAGATTAACACTTAATTCCTTTTAATAATGGTATATCAGTGGAAACTTTAGTGAAAGTTACGCATACCTTATCAGTTTTAGGGTAGGACATGAAATTAGGTGCCATTTATATTTATTTTAATAGCATGTATTTTGGGTCTACAATTTTTGTTGTTAAATTAAAAATGAGTCAAAACCTAAAAAAAAATACAAGTGTTACATACCACTTTGAACCAAGAGGTGTTACACTACCAAAATCACTCAAAGCTTTTGCCTTATCTTAAGATTTCAAAAACCACTTTTGAACCACTTGTTTAATGGATAATTTTCACACCAAAAATTTTATTCCAAAACACTTACCTTGTTTAAAATCAAATAAAAAAACCATTTATGTGTATTTATTCCAATAGTGTAATTGTGTTGCATGTCTATGTCTAGGCCAATGTTCATTCAAAAATCCAAGTCTTTCAAAAATCTCATTTAAAATATATCTTTCAAAGTTTAGATCTAAAATAATTGGTTTACTCTTGAGTCTTGTTTACAACTTGGGATTGATTTTTTCACCTTTATATCTTTAGATTGTGAAACTCGTATGTATTTTTAGTTTGATTTTTTAATACCTTTTCATAGAGACCAAGTGTATCATTTGTTTCAAATTAGGATCCTTAGAATTGAGAGTTTTTCAAATTAGAATGCCTATCATAAGACCTATATCATGTGCCTAGATCAAGTTTATTTTCAAATTCCTAACCTAATTTATGTGCCAAGATTTTTTTCTTGTACCTAGATCAAGTTTTTTTCAAATACCTAGCCCAAGTTTGTTTGTGTCAAGATCTATTTCTCATGCTTTGATCGATTTTGTTTTTGAATACCTAGCCCATGTTTGTTTTCAAGACTAATTTCACTTTGCTTATACCAAGTTTTTTTCCATGTCCAAATTGACCATGTTCATATCTAGACCTTTTCCAAACATTAAGTATTTAAACTAACTTGCACTTTCATGCCAAATCTGGGTTTGTTTTTAAACCCACATTCTAATTCAATCAGTGTTATTTTTTACCCCTTCTAGATGATGCCTATTAAGATAAATATAATCTATACCTAAAACAAATTATCTTCATAACCAATAAAAATTTCAATGCCTTTATTTATAGACCAAGACTACCCTCTTTGGGATAATTTCCAAACCTAGCCATTCTAATTATCATATTCCAAGACTATTCTTCTTTCAGCCAATTAAAGTACCAAGTTCACCCTTTTGGGGATAATTTCTATAATAAAAGTCCTTGATCCCCTATTTATGTCAATAATCCTCCTTTATCTTGTATTATCAACTAAGCTTTGTAACACCTAAAGATTAACGTTACACGCCCTCATCCTTTAGCATGCATTAGTAACCAATCTTTGTAGTGCCCAAGTATTACCATTACATGCCATCCTTATTTGGCCTACATTAGCGACCAAGATATATAGCACCTGAGGATTACCATTCAAGGACCTCATCCTTGGGGTTTTTTTATCAACCAAGCTCTATAGTGCCTAATGGTTACCATTGTAGGCCCTCCTTCTTTAGCCTACATTAGCATCCAATCTTTCCAACACCTAAGGATTACAATTATAGGCCCTATTCCTTTATCTTGTGTTATAAACCAAAATATGTAGTACCCAAAGATTACCATTATAGGACCTTCCCCATTTTCTTACAAGTTTGTTATCTTATTATCTCAACCAGGTTATGCAATCACAACTAGGTGTATTATAGTTACCATCCTAGATCCATAACTAATATTTTTTTCTCCCATTTTAGATGAACATATTTCCAAAGATCCCATTATTGAATCATATGCCATTACATCCATTAAAAAAACTTTCCCCCACTTTAAAAAATCTAAGATGGTCTTCAAGCCACAATAGAGCCAATCATTACTTCCACAAGATTTGTTATCTATTCAAGAGCATAATGTGCCCAAAACTTATATTTTATAACCAAACATAGAACAATACCATGAGATCCAAAATATCCATGATTTTTTTATTGAAATACCTATTTGTGATGAGTTAACTTATGACAAATCACCCTGTGAGCATTGCCTTATCTTTGAGGAGCCTCACTTTGACAAGCCAGTCTTTATGGAATTGCTTATTAATTATTTCCATTTTATTGAGGAGTCTCAATTTGACAAGATAGTCTTTTTTGAGTCACCCTTTAACCATTTCCTTATATTTTAGGATCCTCACTTTGACAATCCAATCTCTATGCAATTACCTATTGACTATTTCCAGTTTTTTGAGAAGTCTCACTTTGACAAGCTAGTCTTTGTTAAGCCCTTCTTAGAGGAGACTATTTATTAAAATCCCATTGTTCAACCACAAGCCATTACTCATAAAATAGAAATCATTCAACATAACATCTTTGTCACCACACTAGATGAAAAATAGACATTGAAGTTAAGTTTTATTTTTTAAATGATATTAGATTTAACATTAGAAGTAGAATCAACATCAATATCAACACCAAATTCAGAGTTCCTTGAGTTTGAATCAAATTTATAATTATAATAAATTTGTGGATGTTAAAACATTGGTTATGCACTCCTTGTATATTAGTTTAAATATATTTGTGATCCTTCCATGGTTTTTGAGGATGATTACTTTAGCATTGACACATGTTCTCCTAGTATCTTCTATGATTATTGTGTTACCTCTTAACATTTCATATCATTCCATTTTCCCTTAACACCAACTAATGTATCCATCATATTTACATTCCACCTTCCAAAAGTGTTGATTAGGACCAATAATATCACACATTATTAAACTACATCCATGGAGACATATCAATTGTAGAATATTGAGGGGACCAAGACCAAATTCATATAAAAGAAGAAAAATATCCTAGTGAAACCTTTTTGAATATGCTAAGGGGAAATTAAATTCCAAACTTAGATTCTTCTAGTGAAACCTTGTATGAGGTGCTAGAAGACAATCGAAATCAAAATTTAGCATTCCTTAGTGAAACCTTCTCAGAGGCACTAGGGGATAAATAAGACAAATTTATTGGTGAAAAACTCTTTAAGGCACTAATAACTTATTAAAATCATTATTCACTACTTTATGGATACATTATTAAATATAAAATCAATAAAATTTCTAATCTACAACATAATCAGATGGTAGCATCTCTTAGGCTTAAATAATAATAAAAATTGGTAGTCATATCAAGATCATATTCAGAAGTGTTTAGCCCCACCAAAACCAAAATGATCTCAAATCCAAAATTAAAAACATTGTGTGTTACTAAAATTACCAATATTAATTTATTTACAAACCATTATATATTCCATTATGATCTATTTCTCCATTCTAGACCTCTATTACATTGCCAAGTCAGACCTATTTGCCACTGCTTATCCTTATTTACCATACCTAGATGCACTTTCCTTTATAAAGGCTACAGAGCCATCTTGTCTTGAATTTTAGAGGAAACAAAAGTTATGACAAATGAATATCATAATAGTATTATTTGAGTTAAAATCATTAATTAGTTCTTGATAGAGCCATTATTCAAGAGGGATGTGGACTATCAATTTATAATTAACCATTATAGTTATATCATATGATAATTAGGATGAGCATATCCACATCAATAGGAATAATATAATCCATTCCTTTCCATTTGCCTTGCCTTTCCCTTTGTCTCTCCTTACTCTCCTTACATACCTTTCCATATTTTGAGCTACATAGACTTGAGTTCCTTTGAGACTATGTAAGAAACACTCAATTTACATTTAGGTAAGCTTAGTCACTCCTTTTCCATGCTTTTTATATTTTATGAGTTAGACCATTATATATCTCACAATAATATATTGATTTTATATACTAGAAAAACCGACAACATTATAAGCATTTCCAAACATTCCTCCAATGTAAGGTAGAACTACATTGACTTGAGGTCCTTTGTGACTATGTAGGTAGACCTCAATTTACATTGGGGTTAGTTTGGTCACCTTTTTCCATACTCTCAGAGTGAGACCATTTTTTATCTTGTAATCTTACACTAAGTTGAGATACAAAAACCCCCAAAAACATTGGAAACATTTCAAAACATTCCTCTACTATAAGACATAACTATATTGACTTTAGGTCCTTTTGGATTATGTAGGCATCACTTAATATACATTGAAGTCATCTTAGTCACTTATTTTCCACACTCTCACCATTTTATGTGTTAGAGCATTATGTATCTCATAAGCATCTATTGAGTTTAGATACCAAAAAAACCGAAAACATTGGGAGCATTTCTAAATATTTCTCTACTATAAGGCAAAACTATAATGACTTAAGGTCTATTTAGACTATGTAGGAAACACTTAATTTATATTAAGGTTATCTCATTCACCCATTTTCCCATTCTCTCTCCATTTTTTAATCACTTTAATTAACACTATCATCATTTTTTGAGCAACCTAAGCCCATTTTCTCATCATTTTGTGAGTCAATTTTGTGTGCATTGTGCATTTGAAATTGATGCACTACTATACCCTTGGTTTGTCCCACACTCTCATTATTTTATGAGTAGTATATTTTCAATCTCTAATGAGTTAATATACACCAAAAAAATTGAAAACATTTTTTAAAAAAAACATGGAAAATGGATTACAATCTCCTATAGAGATATAAATCCATAAAATCCAAAAATGTTTGTCCTATCTTGAACCTTAGTGACCAATCCCCAATCTACTCTATAAGGGAAAATTTGTGGTGGGTTTCCATTTATAATTTTATCCCAAGCTCATATATTTCACCCTACTAGGGAAGAATCTAAGCATGTATATTATACCAAGATATCTTATCCCCACATGTAGTTCACTTGCATATAACCTTGCTTCAGGGCATGATTCATTTATCATTCCATTGATCCTTCACATGGAGATAGACCTAGTTGATGACAAGATGCTTTTACTAATTTTATTTTTAGGCTTTATTTGTGTTTGTTTAGTTGTTTATTTGTTTATTTTCCTACTTATTTTCTTTCTTTGTTGTTTTTTGACTTAGTGTAGATGCATTCATTGGTATATTCCTTGTGTATTGTAATTGAGTTCATACATATTCATACGTCAACATTTTCATCATGGTTGTTATCAATGGTGTGTTATTATCAAGTGTTTATTAGATCGAGAGTCAGTCTTTGTGTATATTATAGCTAGGTCATCATGGTGTTTTATATCATGGTGTATACTATAATGTGCTATATAAAAAACTAGGCTAGTAGATCTTACAAACAGTGCAGTGGGAAATAATTATCCATGTTTAGTTTATAAATTATCCCCTACTCCTTGATAAAATAAACCCATTGATCATTTTTATTACATCAATGTTAATAAGGATGTACATCTTTACATTGGAAGGTAAAACCAAATCATCCACAAAGATAAATTATTATTCTTTTATTCTATTCCTCATTCCATTTTCTCCCACTTCTGGGTGAATTACATTAGCCTAAGGTCTATTTGGATTATGTAGGAAATGTGTGGATACATGATGTATCTAAAGTCAAATTGACTATCATTATCATCATAATTATTTTTCCATCCTCATTATTATCTTCCAATCATTTATTTCATCAATTTACACATCCTCATGTGCTTAATTGTTTGTGGATTCTTCATTCTTTGAAAATTCATTAGACTATTGTACCTACATTTGTACCCACTCATCTTTAATTTGTGTATCATGTTATATTTTTGAGTTATGATTGCTAATATAACGTATTTGAGCACAACCAATTTATCATGATTAAATCTACCCTACTTGGGCAAAATAAATCATTATTTAATCTAGGTCATCAAAATTATTATAACTACCTTTAGGTAAATCATTATTTTGACCCATCTGCCGTACGAGGGCATTTTCACTACGCTAATAATTATAATAACATTTAGGCAAATCATTATTTCCACTCATTTTCTTTACTATAGAAAATCACATTACCACTAATTATAACCACCTTTTGGTAAATCAATCTTTTCACCACCATGACCTATAGATCATGTCATTTTATTTTATTTTAGAGAACATTCAAAGAATTTATTTTCTTCTTGATCCCTTGAGGGGCATCTAGGGCTCATTTATCTCCCTTTAGGGCACTATCCAAGACATTAACAAATTTTTAATTATTTTAGAAGATGTTATTGTGCCCATGTCTTGCATTGCCTTCTCAAATAGGGGAAAACTCTAAACACACATTTTTGGCCACATTTCATGTCTATAGAAAACTTTAGATTTATTTATATAGAATCATTTAAATTAATCCTAGAAGTCATTATATTTTCTAATTTAATTTTTTCAATGGATTTATCTCCCCTAAATAACATCAAGGCATTCTTATTTGGGGTAATGCACCACATGCAATGATAACCTATTTTGGATTCAACCCTAGTTAAACTGTGACTTAACAAATTGACAAAATGGACTTTTGATCTATTATTACAAAACACTAAAATAATTCCTAAATTCCAAAAAACCTAAGCAATAATAATTAGAAATCAACTTTAATTAGCTATTTAAGTAAAAATTCCAAGTTTAATTAAGGAATTACATTTTCTAAAAAATAAAAAATTTAATATAGATGAGGTCAAAGTCAAAGGAATTAATAATATCTTTTATAAATTCCTAAAATTATAAGAAAATGTGAATCACACCTCATAAATATCTTCTATGAGTTGTCAAGCCTTCATAATTTATTTGACCCAATCGAGGGTTAATCTAAACTTGACCAAGGTTAATCTACATATAGCCAAGGTTAAAACTAAATCTAACCACACTTGATTTGGAGTTAGTTTTAGAACCTATAAATATAAGTGCCATTGACCTATCTAAACAAGCTCTCAATATATAGTTATAATGTTAGATTGATTAATAAAAAACTTCACCAAGCAAATCCAAGCCATGTCAAGCATCAAGTGGTCATAGAGAAGTCCTACCCAAATATAAATTTCATTTATGAAGGTCTCTATTTCCCACAATTTGATCATGTACTTCCTCTATGCTAATGAATGAACATTAGTTTGAGAAGGGAGATAATATAATCTTGCATTTTTATCATCTATTTGTAATTTTGTTCATTATGTTAAGCTCACCCAAGCACTTAGGTAAAAGTAATTTAATTTCTATTATATTATTTGATTTTAATTCTCTTTTAAATTCACTAACAAGAATCTAATTTAATTTGTCTCTTTAGATTCCTAATGATATAATTTCTATTTCATTAGGAGTGGTTGTCCGTGATCCAGATCTTAATGCATGAGAGTGAAGGTAAAGTAAAAACTAGAAGCATCCATGTGGTCACATCCTATTTCATAAGATATTTTATACAAGACATTAGCTTCAAACTCAGATAGTAACATCAATGCAACCATCCTAAGATGATGTTATTATCTAGATATCTAGAAGCATTAGAACAAAAATCTTATGATTTTTCTAGAATCTCCTTCCCACATGTTTTCTACTTATTCCATATATAGAACTCCATTATAATAAAAATAAGCTAAGTATATCACTTTTTTGTTATTTATATAGCTAGCATAATTATAATTTCCATATTTAAATTATCTCAGCATAATAAATTTAGTGTATGCTTATATCTAAGTTTAGCATTTAATTTCCTTGTTATAGACACGATTATCACCCTTGTGCCATTTCATTTCTATATACACATTTAACCTTAGATAACCCTAATATTTAATTTTTAGGGCTAAACATTTTTGAATCAATAAGAATATTAAAAAAAACACAAGGCCACATAAGCATCAAGTAAAATAACATTAAAAAAAATCCTTAATATTTAAAACTCCATTACTCTTAAGTAAAACGAGGAATGTTGATTTATTTAAAACTCATGGAAGTATGTTTTTAAAATATCCATTGAGAGTAAATAACAATATCATGAAATGAGTTTTTTTTGTTTGAATAAACAAACAAGGTTTAAATTTATTACAAAAGTGAAATGACTGTTGTTGTTTTTTAAGTAAATAAATTAAAGTTTATTTGTAATGATAAAGTTTGGTAATGAATGAATTAAAAATGTTATTGAATAATTAATATATAATTCAAATAAAAAAAATAAAACTTATTATAAATTATTTATAAAAAATATTAAATGCCATTCAAAATATAAATGGATAAGATAAAATTTAAATAACAAGCATAAAAAGAGAAATGAATAAAAAAGGAAGGGAAAGCATTGGACTAATCAAGAAGAGACTCAACAGAGAAACACGATCATACCAAAATACTAAAGGAACAAAAATAATTATAAAAAACATGTTGCATATACAAAACACAAACATATAATATGCTACCATGTTGGAGGTGAAATACCAAACCTGAATGTAGATAAATAATTTTCACTTGTGTAGAAATATCAAATAGCTATTAAATTTTGAAAGATATTAATGAAGATGTGGCATAACTATTAAAATGAGGTTACATATCTAAATATTAGCATTCCATCACCAAAAAGGATAAAAATGACAAATATCCATGTAATCATGTATTACTATGAAGGAGAATCCCAAGTCTCAAAACAAAATACTAGACAATAGAAAAAAACATGCAAAAATGAGTAAAAACTAATAAAAATATGAAGATACAAAAATAACTCACAAAAAATAAATAACTAAAAGCTTAAGATAGAATAAAACATAATAATGAACACAAATATTAGGTTTCTATTGTTATTATTTCCTAAGGAAAAACTAGTAAGTTGAAAATAAAAATAGAGCTAGTAAAAAACTAGAATGCTAAAAAAACATAGGTATTACAAATAATAGAAGAGATTTTTTTTTTGCTTTAATATCAATGAAAATTGAGAAAGAAAATAAAAAACTGTATATTGAAATATGTAGACTAGAAAAAAAAATGAATCTTAAAAACATTTGTTTGACACCTAGAGAAAGAGGTTAGAAATCAAAATATTATGCCACAAGTAAAAAACTATTTAAAATTAATTAATGAGAAATAAAATAAAATGTTAGAATACAAAAAAAAAATCCACCTGTAAATATTCACAATATCAAGATTCAAACATTAACCATTTTGTGGATCTAATACCATTGAATTATATTTGCCAATGATAAAATCAAAATACATTAAAAAAAAGCAATGGAATAATGTTAACTTGCCAAAGTGAGCAAACCACAAATCTGAGACAAGATATTTGACAAGTGGGAAAACCATCAAATGGACAAAAAACCCATACTATTATTAAAAGTCTTATAATAATTAATAATTAATAACGTAGAAAGAATAATCTAAGAGTGAGAGAAATTGGTTTTTTAGAAAAAGAGAATCACAATGATGCAAGAGAAAGATCAAGATTATACAAATACCAAAATAAAATAAGAGAGGAGGAGAATATTTCAATAAATAGAGCTATGAGGAATAAGGAGTTATATGTGCAAGCTTCAACATGTGTGCCAAGTGTCCCTAATCCTCTTATAAGTGAGGAGGATGTGTGTGCCATGTGAAGAGAGAGGATTTATATGAAAATAACTCCAAATATAACAAGTGGATACGAGATGTGAGTACCACCTCATAAATCTAGGTTAAATACATTTAGAAATATAATAAATGCACACACATAAACTAGACTTAGGATAAACGTAAAGGACTAAAGGAAGGACCTATATTAAGGTTAATTCTAAAAAAAATGACACTTTTTGAAGCACCTAATCATATTAGGGAGACCTTGGTTTTACACAAATAATGTATTCATAAGCTTTAGATCAAGTAACATGGTCATTTAAAAATGAGAAAAACACTCATAATTTAGTTTTGTATCCACCTGCCTAACCCTCACTAGAGTAAAAACCAGCCCTATGGATATAAATCATGGGAATTGGTCATTATCATATTAAAATTATTCAAACCATTGACTAAAATCTAATATTATGATCACCAAACATAGAAACATTTATCTTAACTATGTGCATAACAAATACACACCAAATTAGTCCATTTTTTAAATAATGTTCTCTTACATACTAATTATATTCATTAAAATATCATCCCAATAAAAGATAAATTGATCATAGTAAGTATGTTATTAATTTTCATCAAATTATACCACATCAATGCTACCTCATGAATCCTTTAGAAAAAATTCAATGTATTATTACATTAACCAAGACTATTGCAAGCCTTTTTAGGTAATGTGTTATCATTAACAATTAGTTTGATCATCATGAATAAAAACTATTAAAATCACTATAGACACTATTTAATGATTATATAACACCTTAATCTTATACACTTAGAAAACTTAGACATTGGTTATTCCTCTCATTTCTATAACTTTCCCACTTTGGCAAGTCTTGCATCTACTCTATCTTGTGACCCTTGGCCTATCTCTTATTCTGACCAGTCTTATGTTGATGACATAAGCCTTCTCTCTTTCCCAAAATTCATATAATTTACTTATCTTCCACCTCTAAAAACTTTGATATTTTACCTATTTACTTTCTCCCTAGACACTAACATATAAGACAAACACTACCATCAACATTAGTGTCCTGACCTAACACAAGTGTGTAGTACCCTAAAGCCATCTAATTTTCAAATAAAACATATCATAATGGTTTGCTTAAGTGATTTAATTTGAGTTATAACTCAAATGTATTGATATAAATATAATATCAAACCTCATTCATTTCCCATTTAGTAAAATATCAAAGAGACCAAGGAAAATTATATAAATCACTTTATCAAGCATTTAATTAAATGAATATTCCCTATTTTCACACCAGTCATAGGTACATCACATCTACATGTATAAATTACTAAAAGAGTAACCCAAGAGTTGTATTTTCCATGTTACAAGCTAGGTCACTATTGCACTTGCTTTCCACATATTACATTATTTACACACATGCCAACATAAAGGATAATTACATGAGTCTGATTACCTCTTATGGATTATTGGATATGTAGGAAATGTCCACTGATACTAGGGTATTTAAGGTCAACTTGACATTATGTGCCCACTAAACTATTTCTTCCTAACATCACTATAATATGGAGAACTAGGGTTTTGCCATTCTATAAAGAGTGATAGTCCATGACCAAGACTTGAATAAACTAGATCAAAGGTGAAACAAAATCCAGAAGCATCCAAATAGTCAAATCCTTTTATATTAGGTTTAAGACACTTGCATTAAATATATATAGTGGCATTGACACAATCATCCAAGGATGACATTAGTGTCCAAAGTGATAGAAGTGTTAGATATATAATCTAATGACTATTCTAGAATTATCTTCTATCCTTATTCTTGCATGTTTTATATCCAACATTATTTCATCATCATAAGTATCTAAGTATATTAATTCCTTATCATTTCCATACATATCTTAGTTTTACTTTCTATATTTGGCCTATAATCATTTTTATGAATTTAATATATGACTATATCTAAGTTTAGCATATAATTAGCCTATTATAGATATGATTATCACCCTTATGCCACTTCATTTGTATATAACCCTTTAATAAAATTTAGGGATAATAATAAGATCACTTATATAATTTTAGGGTTAAACATTTGGTGAGCCTGATCTTTGAATGACATTATACATAAACATACCCTATAGGATGTTTACTACATGATTTGTCATAACCTTTATGTTTTTTATTTCTCTTTTCATGGATGATATTCATTGATTTAAAGACTATGATTATGAAACTATCCAATTCTCCTTCAAGGAAAATATCAAAATTGACTAATCTTGCATTTTTTCAAGTGCTAAAACATGAATGGAAAATCCTTGAATGGTGGTAATTTTTATCCTTATAATCAAGTTCATGCTCCAACCATTTTAAGGGATGAGTTTATCCATCTTAAGAAAGACAAAAAACCTTTGTCCATACTTCAAACACCACCATTATATTACTTTGGCATTTTATACTTGTAAAAGTATGGATACCAAGGCCAAGGATTAGGCAAACATGATTAGGGTTTCACCCATCCTTTATTTATTAAACTTAAAAATACAAATAGGAAAGTTTTGGGTTTTTTAAAAACATGAGTTACCAAACATTAAATTCAACTAAACATGTACATTTTACCAAAAAAGTGCGTAGACATGACCAAGAGGTTATTTCCTTTGATCGTCAAATTTTTTGACAAATACATATAGATATTATGGATTATTTAAAAATAAATAATAACAAGGGCATGTATTCAAGAAAATTTATTAAAAACCCCAACATTCATACATTACCAAATAATATACCTCTATTCAAGGGTGATGATTTTTCCCTATATTCATTAAAACAATTTATATATCAAAACATGTGTCCTTACCAAAATTTTCCCAAGATAAAATTTGTATACCCTTACCAAAGGAAAATGAAAAAAATTATTCAAATTGTACAAGCTATTCAAATGATATACCAAAAATACCAAAGTTCAAATATCCCGTACCATTACAAAAATGTCTTAAATTCAATGATCATGAACTTGCACTTGTTATACATGAGGATGATGATAATCATATGCATAGATTAAAAAAACATCATAGGTTAGAACCAATGATAACACCCATGACAAAAACCACTATTCCCATAGAATATATAATGTCTATAATGACCAATATTGGGGATCTTTAGAAGCAATTTTTTATACTTTAAATGCAAATGGATTTCAATAATGATAATGTACATGTAACCTCTTTTAATAATAAACCTCTTTAAAAATGTATACTTCAATATCCTTATCCACAAGATTTTGAATTACCATATTTACCTCTCTTTGTGAGACACAAGGACCCATTTGACCACATAATTATCTATGTGCATTATTTTGGTCAATGATCACAAGATGACAAACTATTGTTAAAAGTAATACATATGAGAATTTTAGATGAATCTAAAAATTAGTTTTGTATCCTACCAAAATGATCCTTAAACATTTTTTCCTAATTGAAATATTTTTTATTCATGGATTTTAATATCCAAAAGGATTCATTTCAAAAGTACATCATATGAGCTACCATATAAACCATCATCTTAGAAATTTAAATTTATTTTTAGTTGAGGGATTATTTCACCCTTAAATTAATGATCATTTCATAAGAAATATGCATCATTTACACACTTATATGTGGATGCCCATAAATATGATTCCATCATAATTACTCATGCAAATAAACCTAACATACCTCGTTCCAAATACAAAAAATTTATCCTTCAAAAAAATGAAGGAGATAAACTACCTACGGATAATAATGAACAAAAATGTGGTATCCCTAATCCAAGTCCATATTTTATAAAATAATCCCAAAATTAACAAAACAAAAAGTATCCATGCCAACAATATTTAACACTTATCTTATTCATAGGTGGTGCTTATTTTTGGCATAACCATATTGATCCTACACAAGTAAAAACTAATTGTAATGTAATATTTTTACAACAAATTGTATTCGATCTAAATAACTTACAAAATAAAGGATATTGGAAATAATTAATGGGAAACATAATAATACCAATTTATTGTGGTCCTAAATTAATTTTAACATGATTTTGGGTTATGCCTACCACATCTCCATATGTGCTTACACTAGGAACTCTTTCTCTATACCAAATAGAAGTAAAAATTGATTCAAATCACCAAGGTATTTCCTTTCCTCATAAAGGTAAAGTAATAAATATCCTAAATGATAGCATTTATTTTTATACTACACATTCAAAACATGAGGAGGAACATGCTATGTACCTTTTCATCTTATCCAATTATGATGTAAATAATTTAATATATCAAACTTAGGGTTGTTAGGAACCAAATAGGGAGATACATATGACATCCATTGAATGAGATTATAGATTAATCTATTAAAAAAATTCCAAAATACTAGGAAAAAAACATTCAAAAATCCAAAAAAAAATTGGCACCTACATGTTCTATTGTCTCTTCGGAACTTATGTGTTATTTTCATGTATATGGATGGAAATTTTAATTTCTTATACTTTCACATGTGTCACACTTTTATTTTAGTGTGATACATTCATACACAAATACATGATCTATTCCTATTTCTAATGTTGGATCTTCCATCTACTCATGCCATGAACATATTAGGGGCATCCACTTCTTTGATCTTGATACACACAAATTATATTTTTCGATGATCACATTCTCTTACTATGATTTGAGCTTATATGTACTTACACATGCCTTTATCTATGATTGTATATTATACAAGGTACTTGATATGCTATACACTTGACATTTTTTCCTATCATATTTAATCCATGGGCTACTATGACATGTTTATGCTAGTTGCTTATTATTTCCTTTATGAACTTCCTTGATTGTCTTTCCTTTCTATTATCTTTTTTGTTTGAGTATTTGAATATGATCATTTACATGAATACCTCATGCATATGTATGCTCTATTTGATATTTTTATATTTCATTATTTTTTGTATGAAAATTTGAATATGTCATCCTTACTTTTTTGGACATTTGACTAAGTCATGTCCCTTCGATTGTGCAAAATTCAAACATGCCCCTTATTTTTGGTCTCCTTAGAACATTACATTTTGAATTAATTTTGAGTGTTCTTGCATGTGTGATTGATTTTTTTTGAGCTCATATTATTACTATATAGAATTTTCCCTGATCCTTATCATGCATATTAGCCATGTAAGTGATTATATTGGTTTTATGCACTTCAATAATATATCTACCCAGACATGTTCCTTCTATATGCTACATGGTTACATTCATAGGTTATATAATATCTTATTATTTTGAGGTGAGGTATATACCATTTATTATATTTCCCTCATATCAAATGGGGTCATGTTAGTAGGGGCATGCAATAGAGGCATGTTCTCCACACTTGGCACATTTTTTACATTCAGTGGGGGCATGCTTTGGAATAATGTTATCCATACTCATCTAGTACATGGTACTTAAATAAATTTTTAAATTTAGTGGAGGCATGTAATATGGGCATGGATTCTACACATTCATAGTTTTTAGATTCTATGGGTGTATGTTTTGGAAGCATGTTCTCCATGCCTATTCAATACTCAACATCTCTAGTTTATAGTAGGGGCATGTTTTGGAAACATGTTATCCACATTGTTAATTATATTATTTTTCATATTTATCCATATATTGTGGGGGAAATCTTTGGAATCATGTTCTCCACACTTACATAATTTTTCAAATTATCCAAAACATAGTTAAATGATTTAGATTCATAGTTGTGGAACAATTATATACATTGGTACTATTGTTATACACAGTTTCAACATGATACATATGTAAGGTGTATATTCTATGTAAATTATGCCTACTATTTCAAAATTAAAATTAATTTCTCATTACAAAAACCAATTTATGTACTTTTAACACATCATAAACTTTTCATGTTGATACACTATGGACTTTTACGGACTTTATTGAGCCAATCTACTACAATAGTTACTTAAATTTTTGGTGTGGTTGAGGTGAATAAATCAATCAATCTTTCCAATTTTTTAGGTTGGACTTGATTGTATCATCCAACCTCACCATGTTATAATTATCATTGGGTTACATGATTGAGATAATCTCAACTACCAGGTGGAAACTCACTTTTTCTCCAAAGTTTAGGGTTTGTGCCTTCTAATGTCTCTCTCTCCCTATCTCTTTGGATATATGTGCTTTATATATATCTATAATTTCCTAATCTTAGTTTTGGAGCCTTACAATGATGTATCTTTTTTAAATAAACTTACCAATAGGTAAGGCAGTTACATTGACACACATGTGTACTCCTAAACATTTCTCTTTCAATTTCAATAAATTTAAATTATTTTTAATCTTAGACTATATGCACTAATTATATACTATGATATGCTCTTAGTTTCAGGCTAGTCACCAATAAATCACTCAAGTTGGGCACATACAAATACAAGGTGTGTTATACACACCTAAGTATGCATTCCTTTCCTTTTAACTTAAAATTTCATTACTAGATCAAAGGGGGAAATTTAGACACTATTTTATTATTATACAACACTTCAATCTTGTACACTTGGAAAAATCAAACCTTGGTTGTTCCTCTCATTTCTAGACCTTTCCCACTTCCAAAAGTCTCACATTTTAATTATCTTATTCCCCTTGGACTATCTCTTAGTATGATAAATATTATGTTGATGATACAAACCTTATCTCTTGCATATAATGCTTAAAATTTGCTTATCTTCCACCTCTAAACATTTTGAGCTTGTACCTATTTCCTTACTCTTTGGACACTAATGTCCAAGATAGAAACTAGTGTCAACATTAATGTTTTGACCTGAAATAAGTTTCAAATTCCTTAAAGTTATCTAATTTAAAAATGAAATGTATCTTAATGATTGGCCTATGTGATTTAATGTGGTTTATTAATCTAAAGGGATTGATATAAATATAATATCAAACCTCATTCATTCCTTACCTATAAAAAGACCAAAGAGACCAATGAAACTTATCAAGATCACTCTATAAAATACTCAATGGAATAAAGCTTCTTTATTTCCACATAGTCATAGTTACAACTCATTTATAGGTATGAATTACTAAAGGATTAGACCAAGATCTCAATTTTATAAGTTATAATCTAGGTCATTATTGTACTTACTTTTCAAATATTACATGATTCATACACAAGCCAACATGTAGTGGAGAAATACATGAGTATGAGGCCCTATTGTGGAGTATTGGATATGTAGGTAGTGCCCAATAGTAATAAGGACTTTGGGTCAGTTTGACCCTGTGTGCCCACTAACCCATTTTTCCCAAAGTCATCATGAATATGGAGAACTAGGGTTTTACCATTTTACAAGGAATGACAGTTTATGACCTAGATATAAATGCAATAGAGTGAAGTTAAATCAAAACCTATAAGTATATATGTGGTTGCATCCTTTTATAGTAGGTATTTTATATAAGACACTTGCATCAAACCCATATAGTAGCATCGACATAACCATCCAATGTTGATGTTAATATCAAAAGTACCAAAAGTTTTCGATCCAAAATCTAATGACTATTCTAGAATTATCTTCCATCATTCTCCCTACCTATTTTAGATCTAAAATTATGTCAACATTATAATTATCTAAGTATATTACTTTCTTTTCATTTACATACATTAGTTGTACTTTATATATTTATCCTATACTTGGTTTTATAAATTTAACATATGTTTATATCTAAGTTTATCATCTAATTGGCCTATTATAAATATAATTATCACCCTTGTTTCATTTCATTTTTATATACCCATTTAATCAAACCTAGGGCTTACAATAAGATCACTTAGATAATTTTAGAGTTAAAAAATCACCCACAAGACTTTAAGTAGACCATCATGAGGTTTATATGATCACAAAAAATTGTGCCTTATACATAAAATGATTTTATAAATATAGTTAAGAATGCATGTTATTATTAAATTTTGATTATATATCGTAGAAAAAATTCTAAAACAATAATTTTTTTATTATCTAACAATGTTGATTTTATTTGGAATATTGCATGTCATGAATATTTTTCAAGTTTTATAGGATGGACTCATATCTATACATGTTATCTAATGATCATATTGGACCATACTTTTCCATATCCTCAATTATGAATCTAGAATATCACTAAGGTTTTTCCTTGGCCAAATGGATGGATAATTGAATTATGTCATACACTATATCAATAAACTCCTTTCTAGCACAAAGCTCAACTATATGGAAACTTAAAATGTATTTTTTATTATTATATATCCTATACATAATTTATTTACTTTAAATTAATAGATAACATGGATTTGACTATACTAATCATATAATGATTTGGTATCTAATGCACAATCTATTTCTTAATGGTTAGACTATTATATGGTTTTTATTACCTCATGAATTCAATATGACCATCCTAGATAACCCTAAAATGCATAATTTCATTGCCGATTTTATTTCACAACTAATATCTAATAAACAAATTATATAGGTGGTGATGAACATTTCTTTGCACTTTCTATGAAAAACCCTAGGTTTTCTAACAAATTCCTTGTAGGAAAGTCTTTTTTTATTTCTTTTTATCAATATATACAACAAAATACACCCAAAATTTTTAAAGATGTTGGTTACTAGGGAAACCCACATTCTATAATGAATTTTTTTGAGTAGATTTGTATCACCAAGATGGAACTCAACAACTAAGAATGATGTGGCATGATGGGTTCGCTAGATATTTCCACTTGAAGACTAGATATTTCTTCATGCTTTCCTAAAAAAAATCACCAACCTAAAATTCATAAAAGATGGCTCAAAGTTGAAATATTTGGATAATGAGCTCAATACTAAGGAAAAATTCATGTAGATACTCAAGTATCACATTTTTTTGAAGTTAGAGAGGATATGGCACATAATCATCCTAAAATTTCTTCATGTCATCTTTTCTAAAAAAATTTATACCCCAAAAAAAGGAATAATGAAAACCCTTAAACATTGTTGATGGTCTTGGATGAAAAACTAGATTGTTAGTTGATCAATTACTAGATAAATAGAATTGATTAAAGCACTAGATTATTATATAATCAAGGGTAAAACATTTTTGTTAAAATGGCCTTGAGTGGAAAACTAAATTTTTGGCCACTCATGAACAAAAATAATAATAAATCAATTTGTTGTCTCTCCTATATTTTCAATTGTTTTTATAACTTGATATAGGAACATTTTTTATATATACATGCCTTTGCTTCCTTGTGCATCTATATTGAAAATTATATAGGTTCATCATGTTATTTATACAAGTTAGTGATTTCAAATATTGAATAACAACACCAACTCTATAATTATTATAAAATCACACTTGTATAGACTATAGATCCTTACTCTTCATTTTTTTTCATGCTTCAAATTCCATTGATATTTTCCATAAATTGATGCCATCCATTCTAAGATTTTAGATCCATGATGTCAAAACGTCTATGTGGCATTGTAATTTCTCATAATAACAATTAAAATTCCCAATTCTAAACTTATAGCCACTATTGTCAAGTTTTCATTTTGAATTTTCGGTCTTGAAACCTCTTTTGCTAGATCTCTACTAGTTTTTTTCCTTAACATGTTCATTTTGCCTCATTATTATTGTCTCTTTTTTAAGTTATTAGATATTAAAAAATCATATTTTTGTTTCATATTCATCAATATCCAATTTATATACAATCTATATGTTCACTTAATGTCCATTAAACCAAATAGTCCCAAATGACACATAAGGGTATTATCCTAATTTTAAAAGTTATTGATCTCATAGACATTAACAACCCTCTCTTCATATTTTATTCATCCTAAATTCATCATTTGATCATTTAAGATTTTTTATTATTTAATTAATCACATGGTCTTTTTTCCTAAAGGACTACATGCTACTAATCCAACATACTAGTTACCAAAATCTTCGGTAACATGATTTTTTATTGGTAAACTAGTAGAAAAGTACGTAATTATACTATTTGATTAAGATAATTATGATTTTAAATTTTTAATAGGTATTTAAAAATTATATATTCTATGTGTTAATTCCCACTACCTACTATGGGTCTTAACCACGCTTAATTCAATCATTTCATTTTTCTTATCCATTTCATATTCCATGTCATGTCAACCTAATGGTTTGTCATCCCACTTCTTATCACATAAGTTGATTATCCTATCCCCATTTTTTATAATTAATTAGAATAAATAAATGTTATATACACAAAATATTTTTAAACTTTATCAACTAATGATGCTTTAACTCTTTTAAGAACTCATCGAGTCTTAATCTCTCTTAGTGCATAAATTAAAGGGTGCACCGAGAAAGGGGTGGGAAAACCTTTAGTGCTTCTCAAGATTTTTGTCACCTATACCACCACCTAGAACACATATAAGTCCCTCTTATACATTTACCTAATATTTAAAACCTCACTCACATTCTTATTTAATAAACTCACTACCTCAAATAACCCTTACCTAAGTAAAACCTCTTTTTACCATCCCTTGAATTCATTCGATTGGGTTGACATAGTTTTGGGAGTAATGCATATTACAAGATTGAGTAAGCCTAATAAAATTTAGTTTGAGGCCTAATAAATTTATTTCCCACCTAACAAGGTTGAATAGGCTGACTATGTTGGATAAAATTTTAGGAGGGATTATGATCAATTTAGAGATATATACCCCCTTTCACTTCATTTATAGGAGTGACAACAATTAATTTGTGCTTATTTATAATTTACATTTCTTCCATTAAAATTGAGGAGTCATTACTTAGGGTTTCATACTTGGAGGATAAAATTTATCTTATGAAAGCTTGATATTCACTAAGAGGTGTTTGGATAGACTATAGTCTATTGTTCATCCTTAATTTCTTTAATAATACACAACAACCTCTTGTAAAGCACCATTGTCTAAGGGAGAGGTTTAGGCTTGATGGGTTCATATTCAAGGTAAGTATTCCTAAATCTTACTCCTCTGTTTTGGTATATATAATTGCATTAGTAATGTTTAATGAATATATTATCTCTCCTTTCTTAGTATTACCTCTACATTGACTTGGATAGAGTTTTAATTTTCATGTTTATTGTTTATGTTTATCCCCCATTTGTTTCATAAACTTTAGTGAGCACTAGATTAGATTTACTTATTATTGCATTAAAGACCTAGATAGGGTTATTATGTGGTGTTGCTTGACTAGAGTATTTGGAACCCTCTCTAGCCATATCATGTGATAAGAGATCCCCTAGGTAGGTTTATTGGATCTATATTACTCATAATCCCAATTGCATAAGTATTTGCACATGGTATAATTAGTTGATTTATCTCTTTGATTCAAAATTGATTAGTAAAAAAGATTGACTTTCCCTTGCATATATTCTAGTGAACTTGACATGAACTAACCCTTGATTTTTTTTAATTTTTTTATTTTTAGACTATTGGATCAATTAAGTCAACTTAGTCTATTACTCTATGTGAAATTTTTAATACTATCAATCTAATGAACTTAGTTCAGCTTTATGTGCAGGTTGTCTTCTTTTATAGACAACTATATCAATCTCATCAAACCAATTTAATAATATTTTTTGTAGGTATTTCAATTTATTTGATCCCATCAACTTTATGTAGATATGTTTATAGATTAAATCAACTTCATCGAACAGACTGACATAGTTAGGGCTTAATTTTATAGCTTTCCAACTTAGGTGAGCCTCTCAATCTTGTTCAACTCTCTATGATCATATTTTAAATATTATCACACTAGATCTATCCTATTGATTTAGTTTTCATCCTATATATTAATTTTGTAACAACATCAATATGATCGTTTTCTTTATTTTTTGAATTTTTTATTTAAATTCCTAGATTAATTTTCTCAACATAGTTCTTGTAATTATTATTAATATTTAATTTTATTCAAAGTTACTTGATTGGACCAACTCTTTTTAAACATTTTATTTAACTTTTATAGTTTCAAACCCTCATATGTAAAACACATCTTAAAAATGACAATTCATTATTTTCAACACATTACTACATTAATCTAATCAAATTCATATTAATTATCAGGTTCATTCTAACCAACCTAGTTATTTCATTTCATCAAATTTATTTTCCCACTCTTTTTCACAATTTAAATTTTTAGCGCTATATTTACTAGTTTTTTAGTTCTATAAAAAATGTTTCCTTAAATTAAATTAATTTTATCTGAACAACTTAGTTATATATTTTTTGGTGTCCATACACTAAGTTAATTCAATCAACTACATTTATATGGGCTTATCTTCCAATAGACTATGTCGATCCTATCGACCTTGTTCTATTCTCTTTGCATAACTTAGTCAACCCATCGATTTTATTTTATTTTCTTTATTTCAGCAAAGTAAATTAACCCACATTGATAGTAATTAATTAAATTTAATTTTATATACTTTTTTTATTTATTAGTGCACATAGTATAAATAGGAAGGATAATTAACCATCTTAGTCACATTTCTACTTTACACACTACCAAATCATGAAATATCAAATAAATAATTAAAAATTCTACTGAGGTCTACCTACTTGCATTTCATCACCAAGGTGGAAGTTGACTCATTGTTTTGGTCAAGTATATAAAATTGGTTAATGGTATATTATAAAATCACCTAGCACACTTATCACAGGGGGATTGTGAAGTGATGGGGTAGGCCCCATTACCAATCCCATACCATCACCATTAACAATTTTTTTAAAAAACCTAAAACCAACTTTAGCATACCTCTCCTTAGGTCTCTTACAAATCCAAACTCCCTATCACATTTTAAGTCCTAATTTGAAATACATTAGGAATGTTTTCTTATTATATTAAAATTTACATTTCATTATTGTTGCTTGTTATTTTCAAATTGTATTTTGTATTACAAAAATTGTATTATCTAGCATTGGTCTAAGGTTGGTGCTTTATATTGCAACTAGCTTAACCCAATTAACCTAGTTTATTGTGTGTTAAAATAACTTCTCTACAAATCAAAAATTAGTCATCCATATTTATAACATTTCAAAAATTTCCTACCTATAGAACATAGTCAATCCATTCGACTCAATCTCTTAAAAAAAATTTGTTCATCCTTTTTACAAAACATAGTCAACTAGTTTGATTCAGTCTCTTATAGATTAATTTATTTTTATTTTTTATCTTATTCAACTAGATTAAATTTTTACCATATGGTCAATTATGTACCCTTTGGCCAACTTAGTTATTTTTTTGAAATAATGCTTAGTTGATCCCATACAATATCATGCTAATTTTATCAAAATTTCATATTTTTTCTCCTTATTCCTAAATCCCTATTCTAAACATCATGAAATACCCTATTAAAATATTTTTGCATAACCTTAATCCATTTAGACAATACATGGGTTATTGTTTCCTTCCTACTCTAGTTACCCAAGATGATATTCACTCTTGGTGTACTTTCTCTCATCTTTTATCTATGGATTTTAATATGGTTCAAATTACCCAAAATGATGATGTCAATAGATCTAATCCATTTCACACCTATAAATACATTTCCATATCCAAATTACCTTATTAATTTGTAATGTAAATTGATACAATCCTAATGAATAATCCTACAGGTAATATTTTACTATCCAAATTTATAATTAGTAATAATGGGAATGTTCCTATTACAAACACTAACATTCCTCCTCTTAACAACACCAATATTCCACCTCTTAATCTAAATAATTAAAATGCACAAATAAATACTACCCCTTTCATAAATAGTCCAAAAAATGAATGTTATTCAAACAATAAATACATATCAAATGATGCAAATCCAACATCATTTATTACACATGACTAATCAACCTCCTCTTATCTTACCTCATGATAATAAAAAATTTATCCCTCCTCCTCTTATAGATGTCAATGGAAATATAATTCTACAACCCCTTATGAATAACAAGATGATCCAAAATATCAAAAATGAACTATTAGATCCATTCATTATTTATATTGATATTGGAAATATCTCTATAGATATTAAATATGATGGGACTAAAGACCCTACATATTTGCTTAAGGCATTTGGTAATCTATACAAAAAATGGATTCAAAAAAATTCCTTTACTACCACAAAAATTCTAGTCACAACATGTACATGAGATGTATTATAATGGTATAATCAATTACCTTAACATTTTATCTCTCAATTAGAATATTGGGTTAATGCCTTAATCAGGGAATTTTTAAAAAATAATCTTCCCAAAAATTGTCTTAGTAATTTTATCAATGTTAAATAATCACCCTTCGAATTAGCTCATGGTTTCATTAAATAATGGAAATATTTGGCTCATAAATTAGATCATAACATTAATAATGATAGCCTATTTAAAATATTTATAAATTATTTAACACCTTCACTTCAGTATAAGGTCTGAATTTTTTCTCCAAAAACTCTAAATGATGCATTTGATCAAGCTAAAAGATAATATTTTCCTATGAAATAATTTGAGCCAAATTGTTAATCCATCAAGGAATCCTTCCAAAATTCAACTAATGTAGTTACTAGTACTCCTCATCAAACAAAATTAGGAGTATTCAAAGTGGATAATCCTTTTGATTCTCATACACCATTAATAATCCAACAAATGAAGAAATTATTATTTCCCTCTAAACCTTTCACTTATAATAATGCCCCACCTTCATGGTATGATCCTAATAAATTATGTTGGTTCCATGATGATGTGGGTCATTCTCATGAAACATGTCATGAGATTCCAAATTTTTTTATTTATTTTATGTTAGGAGATATATTTGACCATGATGATATGATCAAATTATGTCATCATGATTATGTCAGAACCTCTCAAAATAAACAAGTTACCAAACTTCATCATCTAAATCTCAATAAAAATTATATTTCTAAATCACAATATTCAAATGATGAAATCTATGAAATTTATGCTAATTATGACCAATATTATACCAATTTTCAATATGTGAATGTATCAAAAGTCAATTATAGATGTAAACCTACTCACTAATATCTCATCATTAAACCTAAATAATCATCAACTAAATGAAAACTACTTAAATACACCACAACTACCATACCCATATATTTAAAACCAAATGAGGAGACACTTACACAACTATAAACCCACCCAACCTCTTTCATTCTTATGAAAATCATAGTACCTCATAAACCTTGTGTTAATTCTTCATCTTATAAATCACATTTGAATTTACTAGAAGAATTTAATTCAGTTCCTTGTAAAATTTTCATTATGGAGTTATTTCATACTTATCCATATCATCATAAATTATCAATGCAAAAATTATAGGACATTGAATAACCACCATCACTTGATTTTGAAAATCCTCCAAAAGATCCTTCACCTATAAAAGTACATACTATTGAAACTATTTACACATCTAAACCATCTATAGAATTTATTGAAGAAGACATTATTAATGATGAAATTATTTTTTGAGCCAATGGTCCACCCCTATTTATTAAAATTACAATCAATAATACCCTTATTCAAAAAGTCTTATTTTGGCTAATACAATAGATGAGATATACCAAATATAATCTTAAACAAACTCATCTCACATGTTGAGGATTTGATTAAAAAAATAAAAAATCACTTGGTTGTATTTTTATCCCACTCACTACTAAACCCAATATAATACATATTAAGATCATGGTTATTGATTTACTATTATCTTACAACATACTCCTTAGTTGACCGTGGATGCATTGTATGCAAGTTATTTCCTCATCAAGTAGCCAATTTATTAAATTCATCCATAATGGAAAATGCTAAAAACATGAGGTTGATCCCAATCCATGGATTATACAACTACTAAACCCAAAATCTCAATATCAAAATCCAGTCATTCCACAAATTAATAATGCATGTCTACTTGATTTTGTTAACATGAATCCTAATTTACAGGTCACTCTTATTCATTTTGATGATTTTTAACCTAAAGAATTACAAAATACTTGTAACTCCATAAAATTACCTCCTTACATTATGGAATGTATTCCTCCTTATTTACTTCCACATGATCATACCGCTCTTCTAATCGATGATATTACTAAAACTCCTTCACCATGTTATGCATATGAATATCCTTACACAAAAGATGATTTCACATGTGATGAGTATGGAGTGGCTAAATTATTTCAATATCCTTTAATAATGTATCCTAAAAATTTTATCAATTTATGTTTATCTAATTTTGATTCTCCCATGGAAACTGATGCATGCACTATTTTTCATACATACGATGATAATCATATCATGGCCCAAGCCCAATCACAAGAATTAGATGTAGAAAATTATCAAAATACATTAGCTAGAATGCATGACTTCAACTGTGATGTTTATATCATCCACATATCAATAGATATTGAATGATAACATGAAGGTTAGGTATCTCCCCTATTATATACCCCATTGGTACTCAAAAAATTATCAACTCATGAATGTTTTATAGTTTCTACATGACCAAACATTATATAACCTTTTTTATATTCTCATGATTCCATTGATATCACTAAGTATATCCACATCAATATAACTAAAGTTTCATATATGACACAAATTAACACACATATCACCAATCTCATTGACTCCACTCAACCTAATATCCTTAAAATCACAAATACACCCAAAATTACCTTAGATGCTAAAGCCACATATGCATGACAAATACATTTTGAATATAATTTTTAATGGTAACGAAATCATAGATGTTGGATTGGATGTTGAATACTATGGACCATTACCAATGCTTCCTAGTGATGAAGCTATACTTAAATTACTCTATGCTTGAGAACCTCAACTTCTATGTCAACATCATAAAATTATAAACTTTATGCAAACTTGTTATTTTAATAATTTCATTGCTAGTGTATATCCTACAACAAATCCTATTTCTTCTATCCCTCTTGATCCATATCACTTCCAAGATAGAAAATCTATGCTCATTGAATAAACCATAAAAATAGAATATGATAAACCAACATGTCCTTAACCTATTACTATCTCTAAATAACTCACTCCATAAAAGTATGATAACTTTAGTTTGTTATTTTACAAGTATAATGAATTATTTGATTGGTCATATGAATATATGTTAGGTATTGATCCTAGCATCATCATGCATATTATCATCACTTACCCAAATTCTAAATATGTTAAACAAAAGTAATGAAAATTTCCACTTGGAATTTCTAAATTATGACAAAGAAATCATTAAACTTTTGGATAATAAATTTATCAAACCTATTAAATACTTTTAATGGGTATAAAACATCATTCCTATGCATAAAAAAGGTCATCATGGTTATTCTTATAGAAATTTATTTTTATAATCTTAACTTAACACATTTAAAAGACAACTTTCATTTACCTTAAATAGATGATATAGTAGATTCTACCACTAGATATGAAATTTCATCACTTATGGATGTTTTTTCAAGATATAAAAATATTCACATATCTCTTGAAGACCAACATAAAACATCATTTACTATAGAGTGGGGCACCTATTACTATGTTAAAATTCCTTTTGGTCTCAAAAATGTTGGATATACCTATCAACATGAAATGAACCATGTTTTATAGGATCATTTACACAAGATAGTGTAAACCTATGTGGATGATCTCATTTCCAAATAAAAAAATAATACAATGCACCTCACAAATCTAGCTATCATTTTTTATCAACTGATAAAATATAAATTTAGACTTAACCCATACAAATCTATATTTGGATTTACATCTAGTAAAATTTAAGTTTTATTAGTTTCTCTTTGAGGCATTGATGTTGATCCAACCAAAATAAATTCCATCATCAACATGCCTATTCATCACTTCATTCATAATATACGCACTTACCTTAGAAAACTTGGGGAAATTTAATAGTTTGTCCCAAAAATGGCTTAACTTATATATTCTATTAATTCAATTCTAAAAAAATGTAATGCTTTATAATGGATAAATTCATTCCAGAAATCATTTTATAGTATGAAGGAATATTTTCTCCATCCTCCTCCTCTTTGACCACCTTCAAATCATTAATCCTTAATTTTATATACATCCTCTACCCCCATATTAGTTGGGGAAATGATTTTCCAACAAGATGGTATTGGCAGAGAGTATGTTATTTATTACTTAGTTAAGGACTAATTAATTATGAAAAATATTATGTTAAAGTATAATGTGATTTCCTTGTTATATACTTTGTAGCTAAAAATCTCCATCATTATATGCTCTATAAAACCAATTATGTCATTTTTCATTTTAATCCACTTCATCATTTATTATCTAAATAATTCTTACCTATAGATAAAATTGGAAAATGGGTGGTCTTATTGATGGAATTAGAACTTTGAATTTTCACACAAAATCTATCAAAGGAGAAGTCATCACAAACCAAATTATAGTGGCTTCCTTACAACCTATAAAGCAAATTTAATATAATCTACCTAAAGAATAAATTATTTATATTGAATTTCTTAAGCAAGATATCACTCTTAAAGACTATTTTCATAATTTCACTACTAATCTAGAGGTAAATAATCAAGAAGATACTAATATCATTATTGATACTAATAAATGTAAAATGGTTATCAAATAACTACCTAAAGTTATAATTGATTTACATGAAGACACTTGGACATTTCACTTTGATGGTGCCAAATGCCTCCAAGGAGCTTACATAGGATGTATTCCAACAAATCCACATGGTAAAATCATACCTTTTATATTTTGATTAACTTTTAATGTCACTAATAACATGCCTAAATATGAATCTCTAATATTAGGCATGCAAGCTACAATCAACTTATATATCCCATTTTTACAACACTTTGGGTGACTCATAACTTATTTATCACCAAGTTAATGGTTATTATCAATTCAAACATGAAAATTTAATTGCATATCATCAAAAGGCTACTGGACTTGCTAAATAATTTTCCTCTTTTACTATCAAACCAATCTTAAGAGATTAAAATTCCATAGTTGATTCTATTACTTCATCAACATCTTTATTTCACCCTCATCAAGTACTTCATGATTCCCACATTCTTATCCAAATCATAAAATCACCTTCTTCTATAAAATTAAATGATTCATTAATCTATCACATTGAGGATATCACTATTTGAAAAAGCCCATGGTATAAAAAAATAATTCAATTTCTTGATCGTAAATCTTACCCTATAGACATATATTCTCATTAAAAACATGAATACATAAATACAATTTCAATTATGTGTTTAGATACAACACGCTTTACAACCATAATGTAGAAGGAACCTTACTCTGTTATGTAATGAAAGAAGAAGTTCCTACTCTCTTATAATAAACACATGATGTAATTTGTAGTGGCCACTATATAAAACATGTTATAGTCTATAAATTCCTTTATATGGGTTAATTTTGGCCTACTCTAGAAAAGAACACTATAAAATTTTATAAAAAGTGTAATCCTTGTCAACTCAATGATGATGTAATCTACTCACCACTAGCTGAGCTCCAAATAGTAGAGTCTCTTTTTCCATTCTCTATGTGGCAATTAGATCTCATTGGTAAATTACCGAGATCATAGGATGGACATGTATTCATTATCATTGATTCTAAATATTTTACCAAATGGGTATATGTTATCCCTATTTCTAATGTCATTGGTATCATAATTTCAAAAAAAATCTTAATCAAATTATATATTATTTTAGATTTCTTAATGTTATCATTTTTGATAATGGTAGAAACTTCAAAAATAAAGATATGAAATAATTTATTGACACTTAATAACATCCCTTAAATTATTTTTAAGGTTGTATCACCATGACCTGGTTTTCAACCTTGAATTATCTATTAACCTAGTTAACTCCACTTTAAACATTAAAAAAACCCCTTTAAATGAAATTATACATCTTTTTAAATATACCACTTAACACCTTATATTTCACCTTTTTTTCCCTAGAGGTAGAGGTTCGACCGCTGATAGTCAACCTAAATGTTGATGGTTAGAATGGCCATCGATGGTCAGGTACCCACTCCGAGCACTTAGAAATTTCTAGCCATGAAAAATCTTGCATTAACCAAACTAGAAACTTTCCCATGCATAAACTCATAGTTTTCTTTCTATCAATCCATTACACTTATCCAAGACCAACTTAGCAACTTTCCATACCTCGATTTGGAAACTCTCTCTCCTCATTTAGGAAGTTTTATGATATAAGTACAAGGCTCTTAGAGGAGATATGGACCCAAAATTCATGCATCCAAACTCTCTCATTTCCTTTGTAGTCATTCAACAACCTAAATCTCTATCTATGTGATTCTCAAGCTAAAGTACCGTTACACTACCCATATCCCTCTAGGTATCCAACCATTCAAATCTTCAAAGTAAAGGTACTTTACCTTGTTTTCTCAACTTTGTTTTATCATTATTTGCTTATTAGTAGTGTGTTATATGTTAAAAAACCTTCATACCCTTTCTACCCTAGCTACATTACCTATATGACCCTTCTCTCCCATAAGCTACCTATTTTTAACTCACCTTCACTCCCTACTAAGTTCTTGATAGGTAACTACCAATAGTTACCATAACCATCGATGGTTATAGCAACCACCACTAGTCACCCAACTTTCGATAGTTAGGACAACTGCTAACAGTCACCCTTACCATTGATGGTATATATCACATAAAATTATAGATTGTTATTTTAACCCCCTTTTTACCTTTATAGACTTCTTTCCACCCTCTGACCTGTACCTGAACTCTTTTCTAATTTTTTTAGACTTAACCTTAATCTGTTTATTACATGTAGATGACCTTACCAGGACTTGTACATGAGATAGATAACATCTTTAACATTCCCATTATCCCACAACCTCTATTTACTAATCAAAGTGATATTGTCTTTGACTTATCCCTTTGTACTATGGTTTTCACACACAACCTAGAGGATGTAGAAGAATAGTTAGCTATAATCTAAGAGGATATTGATGAAGCTACTACATTTTGGAATCATTATTTTGATAATATCAATCCTACTATTGATTATATCTCCTTTATATTATTCATCATTATCATTTCCATATCTACCATTTGTAATTTCTCTTTTATCAATAAAATTGAATGTTGAACAAGGGTTGACATCCATTTAAGGAAGCACATTATTTTCTTGGGACTAGTTTCTCAACAAGCAGCCCCTTACCTTTCTATTAACATATTTTTCATGAGTTCATGTGATTTATAGGTCATTCTTACCATGCTAAATAATATTTCCCACTTCATCTAGATATAAATGTGTTTACTTTATACCAGGTACCCCTACACACCCCTTTTCTTGTTGTTTTCCTCTTCTTTCAAACAAAAAGAATTAGAGTAAGAAAGTGAGTGAAACATTTTGGCATGCCTAGTGGGACCCCTTTAAGGGTTCATAATTTGGTTTATTTAATATGGTTCATTAGTGAATATCATGTTTATTTAATTTTTTCAAGTCTTTAAATTATAAAAAATACAAAACTTATTTTATTTATATGTTCTAAAATAAAAAATTAACCAAAAACAAGTGCAAACTTCATTCTAGTGATAGGTTGCATTGTCATCTCACATTATTGCATTGTTCCTTATTTTCATTCAAAAAAACCAAAGATTTCCTTTCAAGTTAAAATTAAGTGCATCCATTGAATTTCCTATTTAATGATTAGCTCACCTAGATTAATTAATTGCATTTTGAAAAAATCATAGAACACATATGTTACACTACCAAACCACTACACAAAATAACACATCAAAACATACTTAAGACAAGGCCCACTAGGATTTTATCACCCTTTGGATCACCTTACCCTACCTGGAAATCCCATTTGGATTTCACCACCAAAGGGAGGACCCACTCTATTCTCTAGTGGAGTATAAACTCTAGGCAAATGGTATCTATTGGCTAAGTAGCCTAGCTTAACTTTGGGTTCATGGAGTGCATGGAGAAATCCCCTAGTACCATACCATGTACCTGGTCTAGTTTAGATTCTTTGAGCACCAAAAATTAACCCAAAACCATCCTTAGATGGCCTCTCTAGTACTCATTTCACAATCCAACTCCCCTTTCACATTCTCTAAGGCATAAGCCAAAAGTGGTTTAAAATAAATCCTAGGATTAATTATGCTTTTATTGTGTGCTTTGATTGCATTAAGTTTTCTTTGTTTTCTCTTTGTTTGAGGTGAAAGGATCATTACCCACATTTAGTCTCTCATATGGTCTTTACTAGAAAGTAGTTGAGAAATCTAAATACCCAACCACTGACATCTTCCTCTTCATTTTCATCTATGGATTACACCTTAGATGTTGACAAGTCACCCCATCTTTCATCATATCATTATCCCTCTCCTAAAAGACCTCTAACCATTCAAGAAGGAGACGCAAACTTTTCTGCTCTCTTGGATCATAATGTTGTTGTATTGCAACACTACCTTACCACTTTGGCCAACTATCCCTCTATTTCTTTGGTTCCTCTCATAGAACCAACCTTGGGTATTCCTTATTACTTAATGGTTGGTGTTACTTCAACCCAGCCTAAAATGACCCAAGCCTCCTCCTTTACCAAAAACCCACCTATTAATACTATCCAAACTCCATCTAATGTGTCAATTAGTGGTCAAACACCTCATACTTTGACCATGGCATCCACCTTGACACTTATTACCTATACCCCATCATCCATTTTGATATCTTCTACCTCATCCTCTACCATTCCCATCATATCAACCACTTTTCTTGCCTCCACCCCATTTTAGAACATAGTGCTTTTCATACCCCAAAACCTTCTACCTATCATCACTCAGGTTACCACATTGCAACAACCTCCTAGTGTGTCTATCCCTTCCACCATTTATATACTATCTGTAGCTAATCTTGGTATACCCCTACATCAACCCCAAACTACATAGGTACCTACCATCACTTACCAATACATTCCCAACCCATAGGGGTATGTTCCTCCTACTACCCAATTGTTTATGCCTTATAACCCATATGGGTTATCTTCCCAAACAATGACCATTACATACTAGTATGTAGCCACATCAGTATCCCCTACCACCAATCTATTTATCACCCCATCTCAACCACAACAAAACTTTCCATCTAGTTATGTAGTCTCTCAACCTTAACCTAATTTGATCAAGATGCTCATGGATAAGATGACCCATCTAGAATCTTCCATATCTAGATCTCATAACCTTTTGTCATATAATCAGATCTATAATAAACAAATCAATCCATCCATTCCCATCCATGCTTATCCTCCTCAATGGGAACTACCTAAGTTTTCTAAGTTCCAAGGTAAGGAAGACCATCAACAACACTTGTGAGCTTTTCACCATTCATGCTACTTGATCATGCATGATGATGCCCTCCTCCTTTGAACCTCTTCCCTATGTCTTTATCTAAACCAGCTCTCGATTGGTATATTGTTCTTACCAAGAACTCCATTTTATCATTTGGATAATTAGCTCAAATCTTCTTAGAACATTTCTCAGTAAACATATCTAAGAAGGTTTCCATAATTGACCTTTACTCCATCAGATAGTTTGAGGATGAATCAATCACTGACTTCATCACTTGATGACAAGGTCTTATCAATCAACTATCTTTTTCACTACCCCAAGTATATCTCATTATAATTTTCTCTAGGGGGTGTGTTAAAAATATCATGCCCACTCTTTAAGTCCAAACCTTTAGGACCTTTGATGAGGTATTCATAATATCTCATAAGTTGGAAAACCATACCATTGATGAGGGTAAGTTGAAACTCCATAATAAGAATTCCACATTTAAGTCTAATGATCTCTCCTACACCAAGACATAAAAATAACCCAATGCCAAAACCAAAACATCTACCAACACATTTGTCTTGAAAATAACCCCACCTCAAGCTATAAACCCACCTCATCCTACCAATTCTTCTAACCCCTCATTCCCCCAAACTCAAAATCAAAATTAGGCTCCCCCCAAGAAGTTCACACCCATAAGAGGGTCATATGACTCCATATTAGATAAGTTTCATAAGTATAATATTATTTAAATCCCACAAATCAAGCTACCATAGTAATTTGACCCCTCTTACCCTGTGCTTGAGTGGTATAACAAAAATGACCACTATGCTTTCCATCAAGTTGTTGGACATGACATTAACTGGTGCAATAGTTTCAAAGGTATTATCTAAAACTTTATCAAAAATGGTGAGCTATCATTTGATAACCTAAATGCACCTCCTCACCATTCATTATATATCTTTCATAAATTATTTCCTAACCATACCCCTTTGGCCCAACCTCACACTGATAACCCTAACCCATCATCTTCTTATGAGGTGCACACCATAAATTTTGTTTTAAATGAGCCCATGGTAGATGAGTCTCATACTTAAACTCTTTCACCTACCTTACCCATGGAAGAGAAGATTTTAACTTCCCCTCCTTCATAAACTCATATATAATCATAGGAATCCATAACCTTTGTACCTTTGCTTGACCAAACCATACCTGAATCAGTTTCCTCCTTTTTTGAGTCAACTATCCCTCCTTCTACCCTACCAAATATAAAAATGAAACTTTCTCCTTTCCCCTCAGATACCTAGACTGAAGAAACAACTAAAACCATCCCTAATCCTTCCATTCAAGAACCATTAGTTACCCAACCAACCACCATTTTCCCTCTTACCCAACCCATTATTTCAAAACCTTATAGCTTAGGTAAGGATGAAAGAACTTCACCTCCTTCCACACCTAAGGGTTTAACCTTTGAAACTACTATTGACTGGACTAAACCTATTTATAAACATTTTTCTCAGTTAGAACAACTTCTTGAGTTTACCTCCCAACCTCCTCTTAGATCCTCCCATAACTTCCTTACTAGACCAGCTCAAAACCTAGGTGTTCACATAATATATAACCTTTCCCATCCCTCTATTAGATTGGATTTTACCCCTTCTAGTCCACCTAATAGACCATCACCTAAGCTAGCTTAGAACCCTCCATTACCTAAACCCCATCCTCAAACATGACCTATACCACAACCTTCCTCTTTGACATCCATTCTGGGACCTCACCGCTCTACTCTACTAGTTCCTTATTATATTGTAGCTAAGCCAACCCCCTTCTCTTCACCTACCCATCCATTACTTAAGCCTCTAAATTTTTCATCATTATTGACCAATTTATCCCTTTCCACCTTTCCACTAGTTGATACCCTACCACCTCTATTTCAAGACCATATTCTTCTAAACTAATCTTGCTTAAGCCTACCCAACCTAAACCATTACCCAACATTAATCAAAAACTAGCCTCTTCTAGAGTCACACCTCCATCTATGAAGGCCCTAGTATCTTTAACACCTATAATAACACCTTTACTACCTTTCAACCATTTTACAAAGGTTATTGCAAACCTCTTCCATTCAACTACCTCTTATAAATCTATTCACCCCTTCTGATTCAAAATCATCTTAGTTCAATGACATGTTGATATGTGCATAGCATATGACCCCAAGACATGACATAGAGAACTATAAATCCCTCCAAGATCTCATCCATAGTCTATATGATAATGATGACCTCCTATTAGATGAACCTTTATCTCCAATCCAACTTATTCAACCTTATGTTTAACCAACCCAACCACCAACCTCACCTATACTTGCCCTCACCATTTTATCCCAAGATAAGGGGGAAGACCCAAAGTAACCATCTAGCCCAACTGACCCTATCATTCACACCATCTATATGGTTACCCAATCATGAGCAAAATACTGGGGTAAGGGATGTGCTCATGCATTTATTCCATAGACTTATCCTATAGATTCACAACCTCCCAATAAATATTAGACACTAAAATCAGTACCTATGCCCTCATCATGACCTAAGGTCACCATTTTAGGTGTCCCACCTACCAATACTTCCATGACCATCCAAAAAACCATATTGAAACAACTTCACTAGGCCCTAGTGAAGATGAGTCTTTATGACTTAATCCACACTTCACCTCACCATCATCAAGCATTGATTGACACTCTTAAGTCTATTGAGTTTTAACCAAATGATCCTCAACCTCTTATGGCATTTATAGGTAATCTCTAATACTCCACCATTGTCACCTTTCAGGATTCAAAGATACCCCCTACCCACTTTGAAGAGTCTGATCCTCCCCTCTTATTCATTGCATATATAAATCATACCCATGTCAAAAGGGTGATTATTGATGGGGGAGCCAACATTTACATAATATCCTCCCATGCTTTCAACCAACTACATCTCTCAAAGAATATCATGGCTAAAATTAATGCCATTCTTCAATCCTTAAATGACACCATGGACATTACCTTAGGAATCATCATTCTTTAAATCCACTTAGGGCCTCATACCATTCCTTAGTTATTCTATATTATAGAGGGTGAATTTTATTATAACATTCTTCTTAGATTCCCTTAGATCTGATCCATGAGTTGTATCCCCTCCACTTTTCACTGTTATGTCAAGTTTGAGTATGAAGGGTAGGTTATAACTATCCATGCAGATCTTAGCCATTTTACTTCTTCAAATATGACTTAGAGACCTAATGATGTTCTCCTTTTGTATTCATCTTCCTTTCCACCAACTAATCTTATTAACATAACCATAACACCAACCTATACTCATAGTGCTTCTATCATCCATAATGATGAAGCATCAACCAATGCCTTTATTCTTTCTTTCCAGATCCCTATCAAGGATTCCTTAGCACAAATCTTTCAACATCTTTCCCTTGGGGAATATTGACTATTGACCCTGCATACCCTTCCCACTCTATATGCGTATGGGGGTATTCAAAATGACCCATTGTATGACCCAAATATAAGTACCATTGTCCCCTTCCAACTACCCAACTACTGACTAAACTTTGTCTATGGGGGAATCGATTGACCTCTTCTTTCTCTTATCCTCATGTTATATATCCAACCCTTCACTTCTGATTTCTCCTACCTAAGAAACCTCACCTTCACCAAAAGCTATCTACACTAGTGTGCTTAGAAAGGATTCAGCATGGGTATATTTGAACAAGGACCTCATGATTTTCCCATTATCAAAACCCAAAAACCTCATGAGTTATTTAGGCTTGGGTTTGAACCACCAAAAGAACCCACCTCTCCAAAACCTATTGATACCCATATGCAAGAGGATCCTTCCTCACCTAGCTCTATCTCCTCCTCTAAGGACTCTACCATCATCCCATCCACCTTTTTTTATCAATATTATTAGTTTGGGCCTACTAACTTATCAACATGATGGCTAGACCAAAACTCTTCCTCTCATCTACCTTGACCTAATTGACCATGATTATCCTACCATCCACACCATCTAGAGTCAAGATAATTCTTGCATTCTCACCTACCTCAATGTAGGGGACTCTTCTATTTCCAAATATCTTCCCATTGAGAACCAAACCATGCTTAATGAACCTATAATTGATATTAATTTTATAAATTTGGACAACACTCACATCATTAAACTTGGCCAATCCTTGAACCTAGATGAGTAGTAGGATTATCCTCTCTTCCTTCATGACTGTATCATTGCCTTTACATGGTCTTATTAGGATATGCCAAGATTGATCCTACCATTTCCATTTATAACATTATTACCTGCCCTAATGCCAAACCAATATGATATAAACTTCGTAAGATGCACCCATGCATCACATTCCTTGTTAAGGAAGAACTTCAATTCCTCCTATCTATCAACTTCATCTAACCCATTAACTACCCATAATGGGTCTCTAACATCATTCCCATTACTAAACTAATTGAGGGACTATGTCTTTGAATTGATTTATATGATCTCAAATTTTCATGCCCTAAAGATAATTTTTCCTTACCTAACATTGATTAGCTAGTTGATCTTATAGTAGGCCATGAGATGTTATTCCTCATGGATGACTTTTTAATATATAAATAGATCCTCATCTCCCCTAATAATCAACACAAAATTTCCTTTATAATTGTCTAGGGCACCTTCTACTATCAGGTCATGCCATTTAGTTTAAATAATGTAGGCACTACTTATCAACTAGAAATGACGTACATCTTCCATGACCTTATTCATAAGATCATGGAAGATTATATAGATGATATCCTAGGAAAATCTAAGGATTGTAAGGATCATCTTTATATCCTAGCTATCATTTTTGATCGCCTAATCTAATTTCATGTTAGACTTAATCTTAAGAAGTGCATTTTTAGAGTTCTCTTAGGAAAACTCCTTGGATTTATCATTTCCCTTTATGGAATTTAAATTAACTTAGCTAAAGTTAAAGTCATTTTAGAAATGCCTCCCCTGAGGAAGCTTAAACAACTCCATAGCCTCCAATGGAAACTTTAGTCTATCCACCATTTCATTTCACAACTTTTGGATAGATGCCAACATTTTCATCACCTCTTAAAGAAAGACACCTCCTTTAGATGGACCAAAGATTGCCAACAAGCCTTTGATTCACTTAAGGAGTCCTTGTTATCCCTACCAGTTCTTATTCCACCTAAATATGACCAACCTTTCTACTTCTATATATCTACCATAGACCACTCTCTAGGTACAATGCTAGCTCATTAGGATGAACAAAACAAAGAACAAGCCATCTACTACATCAGTCATGCCCTTATTGATTATGAGATGTAATATTCCCATCTTGATAATATTTGTCTCACACTTATCTTTATTTCATATAAAATACATCATTACCTCATTAACCATAATACATGTGTTATCACCCATACCAACCCACTCAAGTACATGCACTCCAAACCATACTAAAATCAATGTATGGCTAACTGGCTCATGCTTCTCACTGAATTTGATCTTTAGTTTCTTTAGTAGAATTCCATTAAAGGATAGGTCATCATTGATCAGCTCACTAAAGCTCCCTTAATTGATAAAAAACCTATCCCTTTATCATTCCTAGATGACTCCATTGTGACCCTTTCTCAAGACAAACCTCCCTACCAAATGACCATGATTTTTGATGGCTCTAAATGCCAATAATGTGGGGGTAAAGGTATAATCCTCATATCTCTTCATGGTAAACCACTCCCATTATATTTTAAACTTGACTTTAAATGTACTAACAACATAGCCAAATACAAATCCCTCATTATTGGCCTCCATATTTCTCTCACCTTAAAATTTAAGTCTATTTCCATCTTCATTGATTCTCAACTTGTAATCAACCAAATCAATGGGTCTTATCAATGCAAAAATGATGTCTTATAAAATTATAAGCTCCTTATTGATAAACTCTTTCTTTCTTTCAAACGTTACCAAATCCAACTCATACCCTGATCCACTAATAAATTTATAGATACAGTGGCCTCCTTTACATCTCAAATCCCCTCTCAATGAACCAAATCTAAACTTTTCATTACTATTCATCATTTCACCCAACCTTCTTACCTTAGTTCAGATCTTCATATCATTTTTAGTGTGGATGTGTCTCCTGCAGATATTTAGTATGAGAAAACCTTTAATTACATCAACCTTGGCATCATCCCACCTGACCTCTCAAAAAATTCTCAAAAATATTTTTTTCAAAGCATCTCTCATTACATTATACTAGGAGGGGTCCTTTATATTTGTGGATTTGATGGCCTTCCCCTTCGATGTCTTCACAGTCATGAAATTCCCTATGCTATCAAAGAGACTCATGATAGGATATATGGGGGGAATTTTAGTGGCCTTATTGTTTCTAAAATAATCTTATGTTTAGGTTATTATCATCCTACCCTCAATTAGGATTATTGTGACTATGTCAAGAAGTGTGTCAAATTCCAACAACATGTCAGTTTACATCATGCACCTGCTCACAAAATTTAAATATCTAAGGATTTTTAGCCTTTCTCATAATGGGGCATGGATCTCATTAGAGAAATCAACCCTCATTCATCACAATGACACCAATTCATCCTTACTGCTATTGAATACTTTAATAAATGGGTGGAGGTCAACCCCCTTATCTCAATTAAAGTTAAAAAGATCATTGACTTCATCAATCACCACATCATTTTCCATTTTGGTGTCCCTCACAAGATTATCACTGATAATGGTAAATCTTTCAAGAACTAAAAGTTCTAACATCTCTACAACACCTTCGGTATCTAACTTAGTCATTCCTCCCCTTATCAACCATAAGAAAATAGAAAGGTAGAATACTCTAACAAAACTCTCATCAAAATGTTAACTAAGGTTGTCAATGCTTTGAGAAGGGATTAACATTTACACATCCCATTCACTTTGTTGGCCTATCATACCAGCATTCAAACCTCTATGGGTGATACCCCTTTTCCCCTTGTCTTTGAGGTAGAATTTGTATTACCACTTGAAGTCCAAATATCCTCTCTTTATATATCCTTATAAGACATCATTTTTGAGGAAGATTATCATCAATAATGTCTTGCACATCTAGAGATACTTGATGAGCATCACCTCACTGCCCTTAGTCATCTTCATGTCTATCAAGAGTGTATCACCCATGCCTACAACAAACATCTAATAGTTTGGGAATTTAACATTGTAGACCTTGCTCTTAAGGAAAACCAACACAAAAAACATGGATAAAAACAAAAGGGAAAGTTTTCCCTTAACTAGCTTAGACCTTATATTATAACTGATAATTATAGATCATGAGTTCATCATTTATCCTCTCTTGAAGGCAAACCAAAACTTGAGCCTCTCAGTGCTTCACATTTGCATCCTTTATATTACTAAGGCCTATCTAACACACCTTGCTATCTAACTTAAGATAATCCTTTGATTTTAAGAACTTTTCACTTCCCTAATCCTCTTACCCTATTTCTCTTAGGGACATGTGGTTACACAAGATCTATGTGATTATCTATCAGGCATTTTCATCCAGTCTTAAACATGGGTACCATGGATCTACCCATGGCATGGTTCTCATGGATGATTTTCATCTTTTATTATATGGAATCCCATGGTTGCATTTTCTTTAAGACCCATTCATATTATCACATAACCACTATATTGAGGCACAACCTTTCCCTTACAAATAGTTTCACTCTAAGATTGAAATAGATGCATCCATGTCTAAAACAAAAGTTCAATATTGTTTGGATACATATTATTTGGGTCCATTATCATAAGAAAAATAAATATACCACTCCCTTAAATTATAGATATGACCTAAATTATAAAATGATAGACTACTCCCTCGAAGGATAGCTATCATAACTTAGACTTAGATCACTCCCTTGAAGGATGGCTGAGCTAACATGATAAATAATATCTAACAGCCGTATTTGGCTCTATTGTGTAACTCAATGAAGTTTCCCGCCTTGATCAACTTCACCTCTTTTAAATCAATACATGACCCTATCAAAAAATTCAACAGTATCCCAAAACAACCGTAATCGATTCTCTTTTAATATTGGTAGACTTCCTACATTGATCAGTCTACCCCCTCAAAAGACATGGACTAGTGTAATTTAGTTCTAGATGCCACCTAAGTAAAGGGGTGGGTGAATCCACACACAGTTCCCTACCTAACACTTCTTCCTCTACCTACTTATCATTACCCTCCCTTTTTCATATCACCTTTATAAATCAAAGGATTTTGAGTTCACTTGACATAGGGTGTTTATATGACACACCTTAGTATTAGGAAAATTCTAATTTGACGTACATGAAGGGTTCATTTTCACTAAGAACCTATCCTCCTTATGGGGTATAATAAGATCCTTTCCAAATAATCTATCATGCCCCTTTTCATTGTCACCCATATCTATTCTACTGATTAAAACCAAAATCATTCCAATCAAAGCATTAACATTCAAAACCAACCAACCTATCATACCTAGCTAACATGATTAACCAACCTCGTATCAAAATATTAAATTAACCATTATGAATAACATTATTAGAACATACTTTATCACATACATATATTAATTAATCAACTATAACCATTAAGCATCATCACCAATTAACACATCCTAATCTAACTATCATAGCATAATTAACATTAAAACATAACCAAATACATCATCATATAAACATGAACATAACCATCAAATAAACTTCAATCATCAACAACACAACATCTCAAAAATGAAACCATATCATATATATATATATATATATACACACACATATATATACATATACATATATATATATATATATATATATATATATGTATATATATATATATGTATATGTATATATATATATATGTATATATATATGTATATATATATATATGTATATATATATATATATATGTATATATATATATGCATTATATAATGTCTATATATCATAACTCGCACTCAAAATACATCTCGCATCTTCGGCATGTAGGCTGGCATCAAAAATGGATCATATACATATCATGGCCCTAGTAGACCACTATCGCTAGCCCCACTACTACCTACACGTATACTTGTACCTACACCTATACTAGGTAGAGGCCCTACCTATTGACCCACTACCATAGCCCACTACCCTAGGGTCCCCAAACCTTTCCCACCTAACAAACTTAGTTGATACTCTCCCCAACCTGAGAACTAAATTTGGCCTAAATTCCATATTGGATGCATTGTCTATAGGACTATGTAGGTAGCATCCTCTTGCCTTATGCATCAAGAGTCATCTCAACCACCTCCTAGCCAACCAATACACCCATTTTCTTACATCTATCATGATGTCAGCCACTCTTTTATAAAAAACCTATTCATACACCTTGTAATAACCCTATTTCAGTCATTATTGATTGCTTTGATCAATATGGCCTTGTTGAAAAAAATTTACACCACCTCATGCATGACCCAACCATTCATGTTTTTCTTAGGAGTATTCCTACCTTGGATACCTAAGTAAACACTAACCCTTTTTAGGACATTTGATATGCGTAGCTTGATCAGTTATGACCAACATTGGGGACTAGTTGCCTTGTCACTTCTAGAACTCAAACTTATTGTTATCAATAATGGCCATTTTGTGTCTTTGCATGATTTTATGACCTTATCATCTCATCACACATTGTGTGTGTAGTTGTGTTTCAATACCTACACCTTATTTTCTTTTATCAAACCATGACCCAATTTCTATATTACCTCATTAGCTCTTGGTTTGAGGGGGAATACCCTCCTCCCATACTTGAGGTAATTGACCTTAAACTATCAACCTTCCATTTTTGTTCTACAACTTATTGACCTAAAGCTACACAATAAAAAAGGGCAAAATGTAGACACTTAAAAATGTCCCTTAAATCATTTTTAAGTTTGTATCACCATGACCTAGCTCTTGACCCTAACTTAACTATTAACCTAGTTAACTTCCTTTTAAACTTTAAAAATACATTTTAAATGAACTTAGACATCCTTTTAAACATATCACTTAATACCTTGTAGTTCACCTCTTTTTCCCTAGAGGGTTAACCACCAATGATCAAGTACCCACTCCTAACACTTATAAACTTCTGGCCATGAACAGGATTACACTAATTAAATTAACAACTTTCCCATGCACAAATTCATAGTTTTCTTTCCATCAATCTATTAAACTTATCCAAGAACAACTTATTAACTTTCCCTTCCTTAATTTAGAAACTCTCTCTCCTCATTCAATAAGTTTTATGCCATAAGTACAAGGCTCCTAGAGGAGATATGGACCTTAAATTCATGCATCCAGACTCTCTCATTTCCTTTGTAGGCATTCAACAACTCAAAGTTGTATTTGTGTGATTCTCAAGGTAAAGTAATGTTATGCTACCTACATCCCTTCAGGCATCCAACCATTCGAATCTTCAAAGTAAAGGTACTTTACTTTATTTTCTCAACTTTTTTTTATCATTCTTTGCCTATTAGTAGTATGTTCTATATTAAACACCCTCCTTTCCATTTTTCCATACCTACACTACACATAAAACCCTTCTCATCCCTCAATTACCTATTCTTAACTCACATTCACTCCCTGACAAGTTCTTGATAGGTAACCACCAATGGTTACCATAACCATCGATGGTTATAGCAACTGCCATCGGTCCCCTAACCATCGATGGTCAAAGTAATCATTGATGGTCACCTTGACCATTGATGGTATCTATCTATCACATAAAATTATAGATTATTATTTTATCCCCTCTTTTACCTTTCTAGACTTCTTTCCACCCTCTAACTTATACTTAAACTCTTTTCTAATTTTTCTAGACTAGACCTTAATCTATTTATTACATGTAGATGACCTTACTAGGACTTGTACATGAGATAGATATCATATTCGACCTTCTCATTTTCCCATAACCTTTACTTATGGATCAAAATTATATTAACTTAGATATATCCCTTTTCACTATGGTTTTCACACCTAACCTGGAGGATGTAGAAGAATAGTTAGTTGTAATCTAGGAAGATATTGATGAAGTTGCTATATTTTAGAATCATTATTTTGATAAAATCAATCTTGCTATAGATTATATCTCTTTTATATTGTTCATTGTTATCATTTCCATATCTACCATTTGTAATTCCTCTTTTATTAATAAACTTGAATGTTGAATAAGGGATGACATCCATTTAAGGAATCACATTCCTTTTTTGGGACTGGTTTCTCAACAGGCAGCCCCTTACCTTTCTATTAACATATTTTTCATGAGTTCATGTGATTTTTAGGTCATTATTCCCTCTCTAAAGAATATTTCCCACTTCATATGGATTTCAACATGCACATTTTCTACTAGGTACCCCTACACACCCCTTTTCTTGTTGTTTTCCTCTTCTTTCAAGCAAAAAGAATTAGCGTAAGAAATTGAGTGAAACACAATTTTGTTCCAAATTCAAATTTTAAAATAAATTTTAAACACCTTATCATCCTCAATTTAATTTTCAATTATAATCTACTAACAAAATTTTAAATAATTTTTTTAAAAAAACTATTCAATAAACTTATATTGATTAACACCTTCATATATATCTTGCACATTGGGTTTACCATACTAGTATATGTTTGCCAATGGGGCAACATTATTCTCACTCATATATGGTTTTGAATCAGTATTAAAATTAGAATTTTAATTCACATATTTACATGTATCTCTTCATGGTATAATTCTTGAGGAAAAATTACATGAAGCTCATCTTCATGCTTTAGACCTTCTTTAAGAACACCATATGTCCACTTTACAACATATTGCCAATACAAGGCTCACATTAATAAAAAATATAATAAAAAGGTCAAAGTATAAAAAATTAATGATGGTGATTTAATCCTCAGATTTTATTATACACATGAAAAATAAGGAAAATATTCCCAAAAATTGTGGGGCCCTTAGTAAAAGACATTCTTCATCCTAGTACTTATCATCTTGTTGTTCCCAAAATCTGTCACTCATTTTTGGGACAATGTATGAACTATTTTGGTCCTGCAAGCCAAAATTCTCTTTTCCCTTCTCAATAAATTGTTCTAAGTATTCAAATTCTCCATTATTCAAGATTTTTCAGCGAAGGGACTCTTCAGGCTATTTCTATGGACTCTTCAGGCTGATTTCTACAGACTCTATAGGCTTGTTTCTATGGACTCTGTAGGCTTGTTTCTACGAACTCCGTAGGATGATTTCTACAGACTCTGCAAGTTTGTTTCTATGGAATCCACAGGCTGATTTTTATGAACTCTATAGGCTTGTTTCTAAGGAATCTACAGGCTGATTTCTATGGACTCTGTAGACTTGTTTCTATAGACTCCACAGGCTGATTTCTATGGACTCTGTAGACTTGTTTCTATGAACTCTGTAGGCTGATTTCTATAGACTCTGTAGGCTGATTTCTATGGACTCTACATGAAATAAATAAGTTCCCAACACTTAGGCAATTTTAAGGTTAGTTTAATCAAAAGTTTCAAAGGAAGGTGCCCCAAAGCCCAAAGGGTAAGTGCCTTTGCGGAAGGTAGTGAACAAAAGGGCAAGTGCCCTTACGAGGGGCAGTGAACAAAAGGGAACAAAAAGATATCCTTCAAAAATATTTTATGTGGCTAATTTTACAAGGGAAATCCTTCAGATAAAATTTCTAAAGGAATTCCTTTAGACATTTTGTCTGAAGGAATGATCAAATGCCTGATAGAAAGTGGCTAAGGCAAAGGAAAGATTTCCTTCAGACAAAATGTCCGAAGGAATTCCTTCAAACATTTTATCTAAAGGATTCAAAGAAGAAGGCCACCTGAAGGACCCTAAAGGGTAGGTACCCTTGCAAGGGGCTCTCAGTGACCAAGAAATGGACCTTTATAAAAGCTTGAAGGGACACCTTCCCTTCAAGGTGTTCCAAAGACATAAAGCTGAAGGAATTTTAAAGCTCGAGAGACTTAGAGAAATAAAGGCTTCTAAGAAAGTGAATAAACCAAAGAAGTGATGGAACCAAGGATCTAAGAAGGGCACCTAGACCATTAAACTAGTGAACTAATGACGTCCCCATGGATGCCAAATTTAGGGTAATGAAATATCTATTGATTTTCAAATGTGGCGCAGAACCTAAAAACAAACTTAGTGACCAATTGAAGAGGGAGCTGAAAGAGCTAGCCAAAAGGGAAAAGATAGCCTGAGAGCTCAAAATGCAATAGGAAAGAGGGAAATAGCATAAATATCTATGTAGGAGTTATTTACAATAAGTGGAATAGTCCACCAAGTAGACATTTGAGCTCACAAGCATTAAAAGGTGCGACCTATTTTTCTTCCTTGACAGGAAAGTGAGGGGATAGCTACGTACCTATTGAGAGAAATATCAGATGAACCATAAAGAGGATAAGATATTTTGAGATGAATTGACATGCCATAGTTAAGGCATATGCCTTGTTCCAGCATGGCCCCTTGACAAAACTAAAAATGCATTCAAGGCATTGAATGCAACATGGGTCATCCCATGAAACAAAGTGCCAAGCCTTTCTTGGTTGATATATATTGTAATCTCCTATTTTATGCAAGAGAGATATTTTTGGTTATAGAAGAGAAACTCTAACAAAATTTAAAGGTGATTACTGAGACTTTGAGCTCAAATTGTTGATCATATTTCTTTATATGAATGAGAAAGCAGGTTACTTCTAGAATTTGTGTTGTAATAGCTTATGTCATTTAAGAGATTATTCTTATGTCTATTTCTTGAATGCATTCTTGTCTATTTTGATGAAATAAGTAAAACTAGTGGAAGTAATCAGGAAGGTGCCTTGAAGCCAACTATGGAAAGACTTTGTGATGCCACCATTATCTTTAGTGTGTTTTTTATTTGTTTCTATGTAAAATATCTTGAGATGATTTTGTGCCCCCATTATCCTTCATATTTCACTCTTGGGTAGTTGAGGTGGAGACTTTATGCTACACCTTTTTATACTGGTTACTATGCCCCCTATTACCAGTTACTTGTTACCTATCAGAAAGAACTCTTGTTGTTTGTTGTAAGACCACTTTTGAAAGAAGAGAAGTGCCTTCAGTGTTTTCACCTAGATTTCTCCTTTAGTTGTGAACATCATCTCTAAAATAAGAGAGATGGATGGTGTTTTCCCACCCTTGAGTGTTATTTTCTATATATATATATATATATATATATATATATATATATAGCTCCTCATAGTTATAGGGAACCTCCCCTTTATGAGAGGAGAGATTTGTCCCCTTTTGATGTGGTAAAACTACACACTTGGCTGACCAATCCCCTTATATTGTGGTTGAAATCACCTATTTTGCTCATCAGTTATCTGGTAACAAAATATTCATGCCAATAGTTTTTGGTGGCTCCACTGGGGATCGATGAGCATTTCCAATCCTTTTCCAATCTATTTAGATTGAAGCATTTCATATTACTGGGGAATGACGTGAAGTAAGAAAGAACACTGCCAGCTTCACTCCAACAATTTTTGGTGACTCCACTGGGGATCGAATGTGCAGTTTGAAGCCTCAAGCTTCAAGCTGAAGTAGGGCTAGTTCTTTCCTATTTTTATTCTACAATTTGGCAAATCCATGCTATACTAGAAGCCAAAGAACCCATAGTGTTATTGACCCTATTTTTGAGTTGGTGTAGTAGGGCAATTTTGATTTGTTTCTTCTACAACTTCAAGTTTAATGAACTAGGATTATTCCTCTTACCAATATCAGGTCACCACTATAAGGCAAAGATTCTTTTTCTACTGTTAACAAAGCTTTGCCTATATATACTCCACCCATATTTTTTATCCCCCCTTTTCATAATCAGATCATGGTGGTTGAAGGCCCTTGGGGTAACTCTTTTGGCCCACTCAATTTAACTCCACCTCTACATGAGCTACCACACAGTTCAAGGAAGAATATACCCAAATTATTTGGTGATGGGAGAGTTCATCCTGATGAACACATTATAGCTTTCATCATAGCCTATGGTGTGATAGGCGTGGAGTATGAGGACGTAGTAGTCAGGTTATTTGTAGAAACATTGCAAGGTGCTACTACAGACTAGTTCTATCATCTACAAGCCTAGACTGTGACTGATTGGAACACTCTCAAAGCTAAGTTTGAAGTAAGGTTCAAGCCTGTAGAAGATGTACATGCCCTACTGGCCCAGCTCACATAGATGAAGAAAGAACCTCATGAACCTATGAGGGACTTCATTGCCAAATTTGACAAGCTGAGGAACATGATTCTTATAATTGCTTAGCCAACACCTGAGAACCTTAAATGTTTCTTCATCAACTCACAGCTACCTAAAGTAAGTTTTCTACTGAGATGTGTTGGCCACATAGACCTTGCTACTACTCAGGATTTGGCCATTGAGGTGGAAGATGACCTTATCTTGGCAAGAAAGATAAGGAGAGATCCTAACAGAGGTAAATCTTCTTCATCTTTTGAATATCCATCTATAGGCACCACTCATCCAATGGTGCAAAAGCTAGAAAATGAGTTACTTACTCTTAGAAAGCAAATGGTGCAAGGGATGTCATCTTCCCCTTCATATAAAGATATACCAAGGAGGATATTCCCCAATTAGTCATACTAAGGCAATGTTGCCAGGAATCAAGGGCAGCTAAATCATCTTCTTCCCCCTCAGGGTATATTAGCCATTGAAGCACCTCAAACCAATTTAGAAGTTAGATATCTTGAAGTAGAATCAAATTTCTCCTTCTAGCCTGAGTTGAACCCAGAAGATGATGTTAATCTCTTCACAAAAGGAGAAGAAGAATTAGATAACAACTCCAACATTGGTTTTCTAAATTACTAGGATTAATCCAAAAGTGAAGGTAAAGTAGTTGATGGATCATATGCTATATTCACTTTATCTAAAAACTAGTTATCCCAGCAAGCTGATAAAGAAAAAATAGAGGAGTGACCTCAACCTATAATTTCAATTGCCAAATGAGGAACCACTCTACCTTTTCAAGAGAAGGACCTATTGATCACTAAAAAATAAGTACCCCAAACATTTTTACGCCTTCAACTTCAATTTTGTAGATCGGTCCTCCCCACCTAAAAACCAAAAGAATGAACTACCTTTCCCTGTTCCCAATTCATTTTAGATGTTTAACATAGTCGACCATGTCAAGAAAACTAAAATTCAAATGTCTAAATTTAAATTCTTATAATCTAACCCTGAGCAATTAGATAAGTTAGTGGAATGTGTAAAGAATAAAATTATCCCTGTAGGACCTACTGCTCCAAAGTTAACTCCCACATCCACCTAAAATAACCTTGTCATTGCTCTTCCTACTACTCTTAGAAGGACTAAACCATTTTATGTCTCCCTACTGATAAATGGACATCAGCTAAATAATTACATCATAGACTCAGGTGCATTTGACAATTTCATGCCTACCAAAGTGGTAGAATCCCTTAGTCTCACACTGACCAAGACATTTAGGAGATGTTTCTCCATGGAGAAAAAATAAGTGCCATAGCTGGGACAAATCAAGGACATTTAATTTGCATTTGTAGCATTCCTAGACAAGAGGATAAAGATGATAGTCCTGGTGGCCAATGTCCTAGCCTCATATGGTATCCTTCTTGGGTGAAATTTTTGTAAGGACATTGGTGGTGAATTAAGTATGGACCTATTTGAGGCAAGGATCCCAATCAAAGGCATTATGCAGAGATTGTTCCCTAAGAAGGAAGTAAAATATGTAGTCCCTCAAACATCAGTGCCTGAAGCTCAAATTGTATTTGAGTATTTAGGCATGGGTAATTACTTCCTAACTATAGAGGATGCTCCTGTCTTAGCTGATGAAAATTTTGAAAATACCAATCTGAAAATAAATTTAGATAAAATAGTATAAGACATGATAGAGTGCAGTGCAAGTGTAGAAGAATCCTCCCCTCTAAATGAAGGAAAATCTGAGGTAAGGTCAGGTTCTGATGATGTATGGGTACTAAAATTCAATGGCAATTGTTCCTCTACCAATTCAGGAGCTAGGATTGTGTTGATATCTCCTTAAGGAGATATTTTCCTTCTTCATACAAGTTGTAGTTCAACAACACCAACAACACTTCCGAGTATGAATCTCTACTGATTGGATTGAAGGCCATTCAAGACAAAAGCGTCAAGATCCTTCACACCAAAGGAGATGTTGATTTGGTGGTTTGTCAAGTGAGGAACCTATACTAAACCAAAAATGAGAGATTGTGCCACTACCGAAATCTAGTTTGGGATCAAATTGAAATTTTTTGATACTTTTAGCATCTTTGTAGTTCCTAAAGAATTCAATGTTTGAGATGATGCTTTGGCTATTTTAGCAACTCTTTTGGTTCTTCAATCAAATTTTAAAGGAGATAGGTACACTATCAAATTGGCCTTTTGACCAAGTGTGCATGATAATGCTAATCATTAGCAAGTGTTCAATGGTGACAACCAAATAATTGCCTTTCTAGAACAAAAAGATAGCTTTAAACAGCTTCACTTCGAAGGTAGTGAGCTCGAGAAGCTTGAACCAGCCCCTAAATCAAGTTCAGACGTAGGTGACAAATTCTTACAGCTAAAGGGGAATAAAATTCCCAAAGTATTGGTTTCTCTTGAGAAGTTGTTTGATAAGCACAACAGGTTCATCAAACAGTAACAAATGGATTCAAACTCTTCCCAGGAGTTTGATCAAATAAATTTGGGTACCAAGGAAAATCCCAAGATGGTGAACAATGGGAAGTGCTGCACTCAGGAAGAAAAGTTCAAGTTCACTACTTTGCTCTGTCAGTACATGGATGTTTTGGCATACTCCTATGATGATCTGAAGTTGCTCAGGCTTGAAGAAGTTCTCCATGAAAGTCCTCTCAAGAGTGATTCAGTGCCTTACAAGTAAAAATCTAGGTAGTATAATCCCAAGATATCAAGTATTATTCTATCTAAAATACATAAAATGCTAAATGCTAGAATAATTTTCCAAATCCATCATTCCACATGGATTGTAAACATAGTACCTGTGAGAAAAAGAATGGAAAAATTTGCCTCTGTGTGGACTTCAAAAATTTGAATCAGTCATCCTTAAAGGATAACTATCCTCTACCCATCATGGATCAAGTCCTTCAAATGGTGACCAGCTCAGAGATGTTATCAATGCTAGATAGCTTCTTAAGGTACAATCAAGTAAAAGTTAGTGAAGTAGACCAACATAAGACTACCTTCACCACACCTTAGGGCACCTTTACATATCAAATAATGCCATTTGGCTTGATAAATGTTGGCACCACTTTCCATAGAGAAATGGACCTTGATCTCAAAGATGAAATGGATAAGTTCATTATGGTATACCTTGATGACTTGATCATATTTTCCAAGCATTGCCCTGATCATGTGTGCCATTTGCAATAAGTGTTGGAATGATGCCGCCAAAATGGCATTTATCTAAATCCTAAGAAGTCTATTTTTAGAGTAATAGAAGGAAAACTTTTTAGACACATTGTATCCTAAGAAGGCATAAAGATTGACTCATAAAGAGTCAAATCCATCCAGAAGCTTAATCTTCCCACAACTAAGACTAAAATTCACTCTTTCTTTGGAAAAGTGAATTTTTTATGAAGGTTCATCCCCAAATTCACAGAGAAGACTTGTCATATCATAAATATGATGAAGGCAAAGGCCAATTTTAGCTAGACTGACAAAGACAAATTGGCATTTTGAGACATCAAGATAGCTATTGCCCATGCCCTATTTGGGTTTGTCCAAATTATACCAAGGATTTCACCATATATAGTTATGCTTCTGAGCACACACTTTCAACTATTCTAGTTCAACAGAACAAAGAAGGTATTGAATCTCCCATATCCTTCATGAGCTATCCTCTCAAAGCTCATTAACTAAATTATTCAAACATTGAGAAGCATGTTTATGTAGTAGTAAAGGTAGTAAAGCACTTCCATTTTTACATCCTAAATTCACACGTTACTACCTTGGTTCCTGATACCACAATTAAATCCATATTAATTCAGTAGGAGTTTAGAACCAAAAGGGACAATTAGATTTCTAAAATCTAAGAATTTGATCTCATTATCAAACCAATGAAGCTTATATGAGGAATGGACCTTTGCCAATTGATTGCTAACAACAGACCCAAAGAAGTAGGGCATGAAGAAATAGAAGTGGAAGACATACCAATAGTCCTCTTTGTCTCCACCACAAATGAGTGGTATTCAAGTATTGCTCATTTCCTTACTTATGGTGAGTGTCCTACCCACCTGTCTCATAAAGAAAGGAGGATTGTTAAATTAAAAGCTTTTAATTTTGTCCTATGGGAAATGGCCTATATAAGAAGAACCTTGATAGAGTGTTCCTTTATTGTATGGATAAAGAGTAGCAGAACCAACTTTTGAAGTCCTTCCATAATCTAGCTTGTGGAGGACATTTTTATACTCCTATAACTGCCTATAAGATTATGTGAGCTATGTATTACTAGCCTACTCTATTTTAGGATGCCTACAAATGGGTACGAAGATGTGAACTGTGCCAATAGTTTATTAGAAGACCCAAGTTAGCTACTCTGCCTCTCAAGCCAGTGGTAATAGAAGAGCCATTTTAGCAATGGATAATTGATTTAATTGGTGTTATAAACCCATCTTCAAGTGATGGACATGATTATGTCCTCATAGCCACAGATTACTTCACCAAATGGGTGGAAGCAATTCTAATCAAGCATGCTAATTCAGAAGTGGTATGTGGTTTTCTCAAGGAAAACATCATTTCTAGGTTTGGGGTCCCAACCAAGATTGTCATAGACAATGCAGCCTATTTCTCTTCTCATGAGATCACTCAGTTCTATTTTCATTATGGGATTACCCTCTCCCACTCCTTTGATTATTTTCCACAAGGGAATGGCCAAGCATAATCAAGCAACAAGAACCTGGTGACCATCATCAAGAAGCTGGTGGATGATAACCAATGAACATGGCATAAAGCATTGGTTGATGCTTTATGGGTAGGAAAAATTACACCCAAGAGGGCAATAAGTATGTCACCATTCCAAATTTTGTATGGTCTCAATAAAGAGATACCAATCACCCTAGAATTGCCAGCACTAAAATTGGTAAAGGTAGTTGAAGATTAGATATATGAAAGCTCCATTGACAAAAGGATCATGTGCTTGACTGAGATAGATGACTAGTGAACTATGGTGGTGGACTAAATTATTGTGCATCAAAGTCTGGTGAAGAATCTCTTTAACTAGAAAACAAAAACCTGTTATGAGACAAGAGAAGAGAACCAAAAGGAATGCATGGGAAATTCAATTCCTTATGGAAAGGCGCATTTACTATCCATCAGCTCAATAGTGAAAATAGTTTGATGTTGAAGTATCAATATGGCATACCCTTTTCTCTTCCTCATAATGGGAAGCATCTGAAGCACTTCAATTCTTGAAGTATTAGATAAGATCATCTATACATATGTATATTTGTATAGTCTTTAGTTCTATTTTGTGTTTTTCATTTTAATTTTTGCCACCTTTCTTTTTTGAGTAGCATGAATTTGTAGCCTAATGGCATACTTGAAGGCACTAGAGATTCTAGTTTCTACTCCCCTCAACTATTTCAAATTTTCAACTAAAGAAAGTTCCCCAACTAGAGCCAGCTGTTGTTCCCAAAATCTGTCACTCATTTTTGGGACAACATATGAACTATTTTGGTCTTGTAGGCCAAAATTCTCTTTTCCCTTCTAAACAAATTGTTCTAAGTATTCAAATTATCCATTATTCAATCTTTTTTAGCTAAGGGACTCTACAGGATATTTCTATGAACTCTACAGGCTAATTTCTATAGACTCTACAGGCTTGTTTCTATGAACTCTACAGGCTTGTTTTTACAGACTCCAAAAGTTTATTTCTATAGACTCTAAAGGCTTGATTCTATAGACTCCACAAGGTGATTTCTATAGAATCTATAGGCTTGTTTCTATAGACTCCATAGGCTGATTTCTATGGACTCTATAGGCTTATTTCTATAGACTCTATAGGTTGATTTCTACAGACTTTGTAAGCTTGTTTCTACAAACTCTTCACACTGATTTCTATGGACTCTATAGGCTGATTTCTATGGACTTTGCAAGAAAGAAACAAGTTCCCAACACTTAGGCAATTTGAAGGTTAGTTCAATCAAAAGGTTTAAAGGAAGGTGCCCCAAAGCCCAAAGCGCAAGTGCCCTTGTGGAGGGCAGTGAACAAAAGGGAAAGTGCCCTTTCAGAGGGTAGTGAACAAAAGGGAACAAAAAGATATCCTTCAAAAAGATTTTTTGCAGCTAATTTTACAAGAGAAATCCTTCAAACAAAATGTCTGAAGGAATTCCTTCAGACATTTTGTCTAAAGGAATGATTAAAGGCCTGACAAAAAGTAGCTAAGGAAAAGGAAATATTTCCTTCAAAAAAATGTCTAAAGGAATTCCCTCAGACATTTTGTCTGAAGGATTCAAAGAAGGAGGCCACTCGAAGGACCCTAAAGGGTATGTACCCTTGCAAGGGGCTCTCAGCAACTAGGAAATGGACCTTTCTCAAAGCCCAAAGGGACACCTTCCCTTTGGGATATTCCAAAGACATAAAGCCAAAGGAATTTCAAAGCTTGAGAGACTTAGAGAAAACAAAGGCTTCTAAGAAAGTGAATGAACCAAAGAAGTGATGGAACTAAGGAGCCGAGAAGGCCACCCAAACCATTGAACCAGTGAACCATGATGTCCCTAAGGATGTCAAATTTAGGGTAATGAAATATCCATTGATTTTCAAATGTGGCACAAAACCTAAAAAAACTCTGTGACCAACTAAAGAGGGAGCCAAAAGAGCCAGCAAAAAGGGAAAAGATAGCCCAAGAGCTCAAATTGGAATAGGAGAGAGGGAAAGACCATAAATATCTACATAAGAGTTCTTTCCAGTAGGTGGAATAGTCCACCAAGTAGACATCTAATCTCACAAAAATTAAAAGGCACAACTTATTTTTCTTCCTTGATAGGAAAGCGAGGGGATAGTGATGTACCTATTGAGAGAAAGATCAGATGACCCATGTAGAGGAGAAGATATTTTGAGATGAATTGACATGCCATAAGTTAAGGTAGATACCTTATTCCAACATGGCCCCTTGATAAAACTGAAAATGCATTCAAGGCATTGAATGCAGCATGGACCATCCCATGAAACAAAGTGCCAAGCCTTTCTTGGTTGCTATATATTATAATCTCTTATTTTATGCAAGAGAGATATTTTTTGTTATAGAAGCAAAACTCTACCAAAATTAAAAGGTGATTACTGAGACTTTGAGCTCAAATTGTTGATCATATTTCTTTATATGAATGAGAAAGTAGGTTACTTCCAAACTTTGTGCTGTAATAGCTTGTGTCATTTAGGAGATTGTTCTTATATCTATTTTCTAAATGCATTCTTTTCTATTTTGATGAAATAAGTAGAACTAGTGGAAGTAATCATGAAGGTGTCTTAAAGCCAACTGTGGAGAGACTTTATGCTATCACCATTATATTTAGTGTGTTTTCTATTTATTTATATGTAAATGATCTTGGGATGACTTTGTGCCCTCATTATCTATCGTATTTCACTCTTGAGCAGTCAAGGTGGAGACTTTGTGCTACACCTTTTTTTGTTGGTTACTACACCCCCTATTACTAGTTACTTGTTATCTATTAGAAATGACTCTTGTTATTTGTTGCAAGACCACTTTTAAAACAAGAGAAGTGCCTTCAGTGTTTTCACCTAGATTTCTCCTTTGTTTGTGAACATAATCTCTAAAAGAAGAGAGATGGATGGTGTTGTCCTACCCCTGAGTGTTATTTTCTGCATATATATATATATGGATTTATGAAAATAAATAAAATATTTAAGAAAAATATGTCTTTAAAAATTACACATTGGTGGGTTCTTTGAAAACATGTCCTTAATTAGTTTGTAGATGTGTTGGGTGAATATTTTGTCACCAACTAATAGATGAGAAAAATAGGTGATTTCAACCACAACATAAGGAGATTGGTTGGCCAAGTGTGCAAGTTTACCACATCAAAAGGGGACAAATCTCTCCCCTCATCAATGGGAGGTTCCCTATAAATATGAGGATATATATATATATATATATATATATATATATATATATATATAGGGTGAATATTTTGTCACCAGCTAATAGATGAGCAAAATAGGTGATTTCAACCACAACATAAGGAGATTGGTTGGCCAAGTGTGCAAGTTTACCACATCAAAAGGGGACAAATCTCTCCCCTCATCAATGGGAGGTTCCCTATAACTATGACGAGCTATATATATATATATATATATAGCTCGTCATAGTTATAGGGAACCTCCCATTGATGAGGGGAGAGATTTGTCCCCTTTTGATGTGGTAAACTTGCACACTTGGCCAACCAATCTCCTTATGTTGTGGTTGAAATCACCTATTTTGCTCATCTATTAGTTGGTGACAAAATATTCACCCAACACATCTACAAACTAATTAAGGACATGTTTTCAAAGAACCCACCAATGTGTAATTTTTAAAGACATATTTTTCTTAAATATTTTATTTATTTTCATAAATCCATATACTATAAATACTAACACTTATTTTAGGACTTCTTTAAAGATCTCTCATTTTTAGCACAAACCTTAGTCCACATTTTTGATCTTTTGGTTTCTATTTATTACTTTCATTTAATTCATGAGTTACTTTGTAATACCATGGATAGGGCCTGATATTAATCATGAATATATTTTATCTCATAAATCCAATTTTTTTATCTTTGATCATAAGTTTATTATTTTACAAAATTTTATTTTCTTCTTTATTTTGCAAGTTGTAGTATAAAACCATAGATAGTGTTAGACAAATTTTAGATACCATAGACTAGGTTCATTAAAAATATGACTTGTCATGTTTTATGGCATTGTTCATTACATGCCTCTTGGGGTCTTTAGATGGTCTTGTTAAATTTCCTATCAATAGAAATTGAGGTTATTTTGATAGGATTAAGGTAATGTTTGTGTTTGTCCTATGCTAAGTGTAATCATCGAGTGAACATGAAAAGATGAGGTAAAAAAGTGTCAAAGGTCATAAAATGTCTTTCAGAGTCATGTCATGTTTTCACCACCTTGTATTAACACTTTACATTTATTTGTAAAATTTAAGGTTCTTTTGTGAAAATTAAGATAAAGTGTTATATAAGGAAAAAAGTGCATATAATAAAATTCAAAACATGACAAGGACCAAGTATATATAAAATACACCCATAAAATCCTTTGAGTCAATTATCTAACTCCCACTTATGTCAAGAATATCAATAGGATTTAGTTTTACAGGTTTAACATTTAAGTTAATAGAATCACTCCTTTACAAGTAGTTATAGGCACTTGTATAACCTTGGGAGATCCATTTGTATTTAATGATGGTTTAGGAGTGTCTATTAACCTTATCCAATCCATATCAATTATTTAAAATCTTTAATTAGTCTAGAGATTTTAGATATTGCATCATTAACTCCATCACTCCTTTGGCAAGCTCATAAAGGCAGTTTTCATATGCTCAGTACATATAGTATGGTCTAAGTCATGGTCTAAGATTTTTTCCAAAGGATGGGGTCCTAGTGACCTTAAAATACATGGCCATAGGTATTAAATTAGTTTCCTCTCATTTATTAACAATAATTAAGAGTGTAGGGAGATCATTATGCCTTATTCATTTAAGTAGGGTCTAGTTTTGATTCTATTTCTTCACTTAAGAGTTTGATGGATGAAAAGGTATTTTTTTGAGATATTTTTAGAGATAAAATGAGCCCTTTAGATTTTATTTTCATCAATCAACTGCACTATGTGAGGTGTCTTCATAAAAAAAACTAGTGTCTATAAGTATTTTGGTTGGTTTTAAATGCTACCATTCTCAAAATTTTACAAGTGCCTAATTATTCAAGTAAAAATCCTCACTCTCATATCATTCATGTGATCTCTCTAAAATTTATTCTTTTTATATAATACTTTAGGAGGTGTCATGTTTTTTTCTCTTTAGAAGTATAGTATATTGTATGAACAGTCCCCTATAGGAATGATTGCTAAATTAGTCCAAATAGCAATGAGAAATCAATTATAGTATGTGAAGATGGAATTTAACAAGTTATAAATCCAAGGCACTAATATTAGAGTCCAAATGTACTCTCAAAAAAAGGGCTAAAATGTGTTTTAAGCCACCTACAAGTCTGCATACCTATAGGTGGACATTCATGGACTATAAGTTTTAGTTTAAGGATGTTCAAATGATGAAAAAACTTATGATACTCACCTAAAGACTCATTTTTCCTGAACATACCCCATTGAATCATCAAATAACATTAATGAATACATGGAATCCAACTTTCATACATAAACTTTGTACATGAAGTTGACCTCATACACAAGCCTATACATACAATGGACAAGTTTGAGATTACATAATGTTTAGTTAGAGATCTAGAGCCTATTAAAGGGATGATGGTAAAATTACATGAGTTGATAAAATATCCAAGTAGAATGGCTTAAGAAGTTATTTCTTGGTAGTCTTGATGAGCTCAGAATATGGCTCATTATTGACATGTTATTTCCCTCAATTCATCTCTCTAAGGATATTATCTTATGCAAATCATAAATTGTTAGATAGCTATTACATGGAAAGTAGATACTTATCTTGTTTATATTGAACCAAAGACTAAACCTTTAATTTGTCATTAATGTCTAATACATAGCATGTTTTAGTGATTTTTTTTGTGAAGAATGCTCAGGAAGAAGACACAGGTGATGTATAGTGATATTTCAATTTTGATCTCCTTATAGTATAATTATGAACTCACACAGAATGAATCGATAGACTCTGTAGGATTGTTTCTATGGACTCCACAGGGTTGTTTCTACGGACTCCATAGGCTTGTTTCTACAGACTTCATAGGCTCATTCCTACCAACTTTATAGGGTCAATTCCATGGATTTTATAAAGACAAAGCTACAAATGGGGAAGCTAGTAGCCAAATAAGATGAGAGAGAATCATTCTAGCTGGAGTCAAATGAGGAAAATACTTGCCTACTATTTTGTAGGATTTACTTTTGATAAAGTTGTATATATTTGGATCTTAGGACTATTATAGGATAGTATATCTATTTAATTAAAATAATTATATCTATTTTAAATCCAATCTCCTATTTTTGGATGAGTGGATCGACCAAGGAATCTTATCTCTTTTCATCCTATTTTGAGTTGATTATATTAGTATAAAATGTAAGACTTTTGTTATTAAAAAGAGAGTAGATGAAAGATACGTACAAGCATATTATAGGTTTTATAAAGATTGTAATCATTTCAGTTTTATGAATTATCTCTTTAGTTTCCAACATTAATTAATCTTTGTTCCTAAGTCTGAGAGGAGCAAGAGCCCACTCTCCTTGGAACTAGGAATTGTGTACAATTCTTATTTTATGTTAAATTAACTCTTTGTTATAACTAATCATAATTTTGATAATGTTTGAATTTATTCATAAAACATCAAAACAAATTCATAGTTTAAAAGGAATTTCCTTATTCCAAAGTCATTTCCTTTCTAAGTAAAGTGTGTTTTTTTATAACAAACATGTGAAGTAAATTTCCTTTTCAAGTTAAAACATCTCCATTTTCATGCAAGTGTAAATAGGAGTGTGATTTTAATTTCAAGAAAAAGAGTGGATTCATTTGAATAAATAGTTACATCTTTTCCTTTTCAGTAAAAAAGTGAATCAAGTAATTTAAAACACATTACTTTCATTAGTCAAAGTTAGAATAGGATCATAAAACACCCCCACAAGTAGACTTCTAGATCTACGATCCTACACCTTACTACAGATAGCTTTGGACACCAGCCCTAGTTGATAAGACATCAATTGAACATTGATTAAATGAGGAATTAAATGACACTCATCATTTTTGGCACTATTACTGGGGAATAAGGTGTTAGTAAGGTAATAATTATTGGTCTAGAGTGAAAAATAGAAAAAATTGTAAAAACCATAAAAATTAAATAAATTGATGTACCTTCCTAGAGACTCTAAAGGATGATTCATCCCAAAATTACCACCAAGAACACAAGTTGAAACTCTTTCAACATCTCTAAGTAGTAAACTAGAAGTTACGAGTGAAACCTATCTGCAAGAATCTTCAAAAACTTGGATAGAAACCAGGCTATTGGAAAATTCCTCGGGATCAATCTCTTGCAAGAAGACATTATTTATAAATTTCCAAGGACTTAGATGAAGCATTTCAAAAATATATAGCTGAAGAAAATTTTGATAACTTTGAACAACCCATAACTGGTACCACAAATATTCAGTGGGAAGATCATCCCATATTTGAAACATCATTAGAAGAAGAAAATATGGATCTATAACAAAATCTATGAAATCAACAACTTACACAACCAAGGACTTTTTCTTTTTCTATTATTACGGATCCTAATGATCAAACCCCCATGAAAAATATTTTACTAGTTAATCTACAAAATTTTTGGGGAAGATCTACAGAAGATCCTGATCAATTCTTATTTGAGTTAAAGGTGCTATGTCAAACCTATGATTACATAATAGATAGCTAGAAATTAAAACTATTTCCTTATACACTTAAAGATGTAGCTATGAGATTGTTAATGGGTTTACCTAGTGATTCTATTAGAACATGGGATGACATGGAGATAAAATTCTTAAACAAGTATCAAGATTACTGCTCAGTGTAAGAAAGAAAAGAGGATTTCTTCAAAATCAAATAGAATGAGGATGAATCTTTAGAGGATTATTTGGACACATTCATGATCACTCATAAAATAAGCAATTATCCACTCACTGAAGAATTTCAAAAATTAGTTTTCTTAAAAGGGTTGGATGAAGATACTAGAGATGCCTTAAATCTGATGGGAGGTGGAGTTATAAATAAGTTGGATTTCAATCAAATTTCTGATCTTTATACCAGCTACTCTTGAACAAAACTTGGAATTAGGAGAGGAAAGTTTGGAAAATCTAATGAAGTGGGTAAGCTAATGAAAGAATTTTCCAATTTAAAGATGGATATTTTGGTTACACTAAATATTAATTTAGATGGCCTTCAAGCTAAGGCAAATGTAATATAACCCTTAGCAATCTATTGTCTTAAGTGTAGATAGAAACATACCCTTAGAGACTGCCCCTAGATAAAACAAATTTTTCATCATGTGGGATTTATGATGCAACAAATCATGATACCAAACATTGCACCCTTATGCTTTTTTTAAAAAATCAAATGAAAACACAAATCTAGTCCATTGAAGAAGTAAATTATATCTAGAGATAAAACTTTGCCCCATAAAACTAGGCTCAAGGATAGTTTAATGCAAAAAACCCAATTAATACATAGATGGCACCATGGAATGTTTTAGTTCCTTCACCTTTTTAGAATCAACCCCAAATTCCATCAATCCAAAATCCATGGGAAGGACAAGATTGGATGCCAACACCTCCATGGATGGTGCCACAACCATAGCAATAATGGGTACCATAGCAGCAATGGATGCCACATCCATATCAACAATGGAATCAATAGTGAAACCCATAGTAATAATTCACCCAACTAAGAATACCAATTTAATATCAAACTATAATTCTACCCCTAGTTATTTAGTAATAAGGACAAATCAATCAACCCTCAATGCCTACATAACCAATAACAAATTCAAAAAATAAATAACTAACACCTATTTATGTTAATGAATAAGAAGAGATAATGAATGTTAGAGCTATTGATTATTTGGAAATAAATATAAGATCAGGAAAAACTATACAAAAACCTCTAGTTCTCATTTTTGAGATACTTGATCAAAAAGAAAAAAATAGAATCATCTCAATTAAACACTAGAGAAGCCAAAATCAAAATGAGCCCTGAAGCAAACAAAGAAAACTACACTAGTATTTCTTTTCCTAAAATATTAATATAAATTTATATTAAACTATAATCAAACTTGGTCCATGAGTTATAAAAGATCATTATTGTGTTACCCCTATTGCAAGCTATTAGAGATATACCTGAATTAAACAAGATCATCAAAAAACATTGTATCAAGACACTTGGGAGGAAATAAAAATATCCAATAACCATTATGTTGATGGAAAAGTTGTTGATTTATTAGTAGGAAAACTATTAGTTTCAAAATATGTAGATCCAAGAAGCCCAGTGATCATAGTCATAATTAGAGGTAAAGAAATTCCTAATGTCTTGATAGATTTGGGAGCAATAATTAATGCTATGATAGCTGATAATCTCCATATATTATCTCTTATGAGAATGTAACCCACAACTACCATCTTCAAATGGTGAACTAATCTATGACTAAACTAGAAGGGATTATAGAAAATGTTTAAGTACTAATAGAGTCTTGGGAATATCTAGTAGATTTCATGGTCTTGCAACCTAAAACAAAGAATCTAGGATATCCCATAATCCTAGGTCGACCATGATTGGCTATTGTAATAGCATTAATTGATTTCAGGTTAGGAGACATGACCATTACTAATGGGTTAAAATTCAAATTCATCTCTTTGTACCCTCCTACAAAACCATCAACAAATCACATACAACTTTGGGTGGATGAATCAGACAACACATCAAACATTATTTCCTCCTTAACTATGATCATAGTTAAATAAATAATTGGAAGAATTGAATGAAGACATATACCCAAAATCTATGGACTCTGCTAGTCTAAAAGATACAGCCTCTGCCAATCTAAAAGCTATAGACTCTACTAGTCTAGAAACTGTGGACTACCTCAGTTTAGGATTCTTGGGTCAGATAGAATATTATGAAACTACCACTTCTAATTCTTCTATTGTTTCCTCACCATATGATCATGGATTGATTTAGGAAAGTGTGTGGAAATTGGTAGAACAACAGTAAACTCATTTTTTAGATGCATTCTATTATTCTTTAGCAAGACTGATTCCTCTTGGAGAAGAGTTTGTTGATAATGTAAAAATGTTTCATAAGCTACTTCCTCATCCATGTCATTTAAACTCATTGATTAGTGAATGTAAGCAAGTATAATCCAACTACCCAGGCACAAAACCAATCACCATATTACCTAGAAAGATTTTGAACATCAATAGTTGGTTAACAAATGAAGAGAAAGATTAACTCTTTGAAGTACTAGAAAAACATACCAAGGATTTTACTTGGGATTATACTAACATGAATGGAATTCACCCCAGCATATGCACTCATCACATTTACATTGAATCTATCAAATTGGTCAGACAACCACAAAGAATAATAAACATAGCATTAAAGGAGATAGTCAAAATAGAGATCTAAAAGTTGTTGGAAGTTGGGTTTATTTACCCCATCTCAGATAGATAGTGGGTTTTACCCCTGGTAATTATGCCCAAGAAAAATGGAAAATTAAGGGTATGTGTAGATTATAGAGCACTGAACAAATCAACACTAAGAGATTATTTTCTTTTACCTTTCATTGACCAAGTTCTTGACAACTTGATTTTTCTTTCTTGGATGGGTTTAGTGGGTATAACTAGATAACGGTGGTAGTTAAAGATCAAGATAAAACCACATTTACCTACCCTTGGGAAAATTTTTCTTATCGAGTACTCCCATTTGGACTCTATAATGCTCCAACAACGTTTCAAAGAGTAGTTCTATCAATATTCTTTGACCTTGCAAATGATTATGTTGAAGTATATATAGATGATTTCATCATTCATGTTGGAACTTATGAAGAGGCTCTTACCAACTTAGATAGAGTATTGATCAGCTGTGAAGAACATCAATTATATTTGAGCCATGAGAAATGTTTGTTGATGATGGATGAAGGAATAGTGATGGGACACCATATTTTTGCAAAGATCATTCAAGTAGATTCAAAGAAGGTTGAAATAATCTCCAAATTACCCATCCCACAAACATAAAATGAAATTAAGAGTTTTTTTGGACATGTTGGTTACTAAAAATGCTTCATAGATAATTTTAGCTAAATATATGCCCCTATGTTTGCGTTTCTTACAAAAGATAGTACATTCAAATGGAGTGATAGCTACCAACAGGCCTTTGAGACCATCAAAGCTAAACTCATTACTGCTCCAGTATTGAGAGGACCATATTAGACTCATCCATTCCATATATAAATAAATGCTTCCAATACAATAATAAGAGTATTCCTTACATAAAATATTGAAGAGGATAACATGTATGTTAGATATTATATTAGCAAAAACATGACACATATTGAAAGAAACTACACAATAACTGAGAGGGAATTCTTAGCTGTAGTCTATACAATTAACAAATTCAAACACTACATAACAAGTTATAAGGTATTTGTCTATATAGACCATTCAGTTATTAGATATCTTACCAATAAACCAATTGTGAGAGGTAGGATTATTAGATGGTTTTTGCTCTTATAAGAATTTGATGTTACTATTATAGATAAACTAGGGAAGTCTAATGTGGTTACTAATTTCTTGTCAAGAATGAACACTACAGGTGAGGAAGAACTAGTGAAAGATGACTTTCCAGATGAACAACTATTTTCTATTTCATCAAAATCTTGGTGGTTTGTTGATATAGCTAATTATCTCACCACAGTGAAGTTTCCTCTGCAATTTTCAAAAAAAGAAAGGAAACATTTAATCAAAGAAATTTTTTCTTTTAAATGGATTAATAGAATGTTATTCAAACTTGGACTTGACCATGTGTTTCATAGGTGTTTGAAAAATGTTGAAGCTTATGATATCATTAGAGCTTGTCATGATGAACCAAGAGGAGGTCATTACTCATCTCAAAGAACCATACATAAAATCCTAGGAGTAGGATACTATTGGCCTCACCTTCATCAGTAAGTAAAAATATATATTAGACACTATGATGCTTATCATAGAATTTTATATCCTACTCTTTCAATAGATATGCCTCTATACCCTCATCCTCAATTGGTTTTAGAACCATTTGAGAAATTAGGAATTGATTTTATAGGTCCTGTGGATCCTCCTTTCAAAATAAAAGAATATCTCCTAGTATGTACAGACTATGTGACCAAGTGGGTGGAAGTGGAAGTATTAACTCATGTAAGAGAAGAGATGGTAGCTAATTTCTTATAATTCAAAATCATGCAAAGATTTGGGGTTCCAAGGGAGATAGTCTTAGATCAAGGACTGTAATTCATGTCAAATATGATAAAGCACTTCATGCAAGTATATCAAACTCAACATAGAAAAACATCTCCATACCATCCACAAGCTAATGGGCAAGTTGAAGTCACCAATAGAGAATTGGAAACCATTTTAACCAAGGTGGTTAATTCCAGTATAAAAGATTGTGTAGATAAGGTACCAAAAGCTATTTGGGCCTATAATACTACTTGGAAAATAACAACTAGATTTTCACCTTATGAATTGGTTTATTGTAAGAAGTCCTTATTCTCTATTGAATTTGAATTACAAACTTTAAAAATAATTGTAGAAGTAGGGATTGAATTAGAATAAATATAGAAAGAAAGACTCTTACAACTTAATCAACTTGATGAGATGAGGATAAAATTACTACAAAGAACTGAATTGGCACAACATCAAAGAAAAGTTTGGCATGATTCACAAATCAAGTAATAGAAGTTTCAAAAAGGAGATTGGGCACTATTGTTTGATTCCAAATTTAAATATTTTAAAGGAAAACTACAAACAAGGTGTTTGGGACCTTATTGAATTGAGGAGGTCTTTGAAAATGGTTATGTTAAGCTAATACCTATTGATGATAGTAGAATAACCCTATTGGTCAATGGACATAGGTTGAAGCTTTATCAGAAACCTCTCAATAAATAAAAAATTGTTCAAAAGGTAAAAGATCAAGTAGCCTTTCTGGAGGACTCTGCTTCTTCTAAGGAAAATGATTCAAATCAAGTAGCTATTTTGGAGGACTCTACTTCTTCTAGAGAACTTACTACTTGATGATCCAATATATATATATATATATATATATATATATATATATATATATAATAAAAATATCAATAGTGAAAATCCTTCTAGGGACACTATTGACAATGCATGTAGAAAAAACTAGCTTGCTAACTGGCTATGCATTACAAAAAGGGCTTTGACTAGAAAACTAGCAATGGCTGGCCAAAGGGCAAAAACTATATATATATATATATATATATATATATATATATATATATATAAAGAGAATCTCATCATGTCACTATGATTGGTCTTCTCCATGCAATAAAATTTGTTCTTTCAACACCTGTTGACTAATCCATGCAAACTTATTTGTGCAAGATAAATGGTGAGCAAAGGATAAATCTAAGGTCAAAAGTAAGTGAGACATATATTCTATTTATTTATGTTTATTTAACTAATTATCTTTGATTTAATTAATATTTATTTTACAAAGATAACCCAAACTTGGGCCTTCTAAAATAGAATGACATGACACATACCATAATGGATAAGCATGTAAACAAGCTACCGAAGGTATATGGATAAGTATGTAGCTTTGTTACAATCAATTATGTCATTAATAATTATAATGATGGCACATCATAAAGGGGTTCTAAATGAAATGATAAAGTATTACCACTATCAAAGTGCCATGTCATCATTTCATCCCATTTGTAATAAATTGACAAAATGGCTGGCATAATCTATAGAAATATGTGGTACTAAACTATATAAAGTAATCATATCAAACTATGGACTCATGAAGCTATGGACTTTCACATGAAACATTTCATTTATATAGACCCCCAGTGATTGTTGCCTATATATTTCAATAGATGTTGGTCTAAACCCTAATCTGAGTTAAAGAAATAGAGTTGTCTATAAATCCAAGTAGAAATGGGACAAAAAATGAGATTAGATCCAAATAATTTAGCAAAGTTTCACAAAGACAAAGCCTCTATGGTATTATTTAGAGCAAATGGCTAGCTATCTTTCATTGAAAAGTTCTAGGGTTTCCATGAAACAATGGTAAGAGAATTCATCATTAATCTCACCCCTAAGTTTTTAGCTATTAAAGGCATTATTATTTCTATTTCAAATCAAATTATAAGTCAAATATACAAGTTCCAGAAGAGGGGATGAGAGTGACAGGAAGAATTCCATTTAGTAATTTAATTATTTAGCTTAATGGTAATGAATAAACTTGGACTTCATGTCTAATATATTCTAAGGCAAAATTAAAAGGGATTTGTAGAAATTCACTTCCTAAACCTTGGAAATATATATCCAAGTGGGTACTCAAGTATATCATTTGTGAGGGGAAAAATAGTCTTTTAGGAGGAGACACCATGAAAATATTAATACACCTTAAGTATGGGAGGAAAAACCCTCATTACATGATTAACCTCCCATCCTTAGTATATGGTGCCCTTCAAATTATGACTATAACTCCTAATTTTGCTCTTAGGCACCATCACCTTATTCACCTAATTATCCAACATCACTTCCTTTAGCAAGGATAAGGGGTCTGGAAGGAATTTTAGAATAGTATTCCAAATTTTCCTACATAAGAAACCTCAAATTTACCATAGGAACATTCATCTCTATTAGTTGCATCAGTTGAGAAAACAACTCCAAAGAATAAATCATAGATTGTAGTCTCAACATAAATCCCTTCTTCTTCTTTAAGAAGAATCACAAGGTCTCAAATCCCTATAGTTTCAAGGTCCCCACAAGAACCTCAAGAATCTGTAGTGCAACCCACTCCCTTATTATAAAGAAGAAAATTGAAATGAAAGTTTTCTAAAAAACTTGAGAAGATTCAGGGTTTGATGGTTAAAAAGGAAAGACAACTGAGTGTAGATTAGAGAGTGACCAAAAGAAGGCTAAGGTTAATTCTAATAGATTAAGATGAATAAGAGGATGCAGACATTCTGGATAGTCTTAAAAAGTTATTTCAGTCCCCCATATATCAAATTATCCATAAAACTATAGATGTTGAAGAAACTCTTTTTGAAAGTAACTCTCCAATCATAATAGAGGATCTAATTCCAAGAGAAGAGCCACATGTTTTAGTTGAAACTCTAATGAATAAAGGAAAAACTATATAAATAAATGAGAAAGTAGAGTCATATAATCTAAATGATCCTATTATGTAGTTAAACTTGAAGCTTTCTCAATCTCAAACTCTAGAGCAATAATAAATAATTGACATCACTGACTTGATCAGTCAATTGTAGAATAAGGATCATCTCAACTCATTGTTAGTGTAAAAATTGGACATAGCATCTACCAATCATGTAGTAGAAGTTCACAGATTAGAAGAAATAATAAAGAGAAATGAAAGTGAACAAATAGACCTTTAGATATATGTAGAAAATATAAAGAAGGAGAATAGGAGATTGTAGAGTTTGGTAAACTCTTCCAAAGTACCTTCTAATGTTATACCTTCTCCTCCTAAGGTATTTAATGACTGAAGTTGTCAAACAAGTTGTCTAGGTATTCCTACCTTGAAAATTCTAAATCAAATTAAAGAAGAATATTCCATAATTAAATATAAAAACAAAGTTGCAACTTCTTCAAACAAAATACTGGAAAATGAAAAGAAAGAATTAGAAGCTAAGGTCCAGTATTTAGAAAAAAATTACAAGATGCATGCAAATTAGGAGAATCTCTTTTGGCATGTAGGAATCCTTTTCTTAGATATAGTTTGTTTTTATTTGAAAAATTTTATAGATGGTAGCTTCTAAAGATCTCTTGTCATCTTCCATATAAGATTTTATAGCCAACAACATTTTTGGAAATTTTCCATAGTGTTGAACCTAATCAGTAGGATTTGCTTTATGAATTATATTTGCATGATTTGATCATAGGAGACCATGATCATAATAAGTTATTAAAAAACCTTCATGTAGAAGAAGTTCAACTAAGGGAATAACATTCTAAATTCAAAAATCAACTAGGATGGAAAAGCAAATTTGAGGAGTATACAAATCATGCTAAGACTATAGGATTGTGTATCAAACCAGCCTTTCCTATCCCCTGATTGACCAAAAAAATTTAACTATGATTTTTTAAGCAATGAAGTTAAAACTCATTATTTACAAGATTTATATGATTGTGATATTTCTTTTGACTTGTTTTCAGGACAGAGTTTTGATTTAGTGGTGACTATAAGTGTGAAAAGGTGGGACCAACTTTTAGTGTCTCTTAGAAGATGAGAGGTCATGTCTCCAAATAACTTAAGATGGAGTATGAGGAGAGCTGCCTCAATTTTGGAAATCTTAATAGAGGTAATAAACTATGGGGGAGAAAATAAATAGATTGGAATGAGATATAGACCCCCCTTTTTGATCATACCTATTTCAAGATGGCAGAGTTGGGCTCCACAATAAAAGGAGAAATTCAATATATGGAAACAAATGATCCAAGAACATTAGGGATTTACAAACAATTTAGACAAGCATATAATAGATGAATTTGATGACTATGATTTGAGTCAGAGTTTGGAAAGCAGATATAAGAGATTTGAAGTAAATGAATGTTTGTAATGGAACTTGTAAAAGGTAAAGCTTGGGGGAGATGATGAGCTCAAAATATGGCTCATTATTGACATGTTATTTCCCTCAATTCATCTCTCTAAGGAAATTATCTTATGCAAATCATAGATTGTTAGATAGCTATTACATGGAAAGTATATACTTTTCTTGTTTATATTGAACCAAAGACTAAACTTTTCCTTTGTCATTAATGTCTAATTCATAGCATGTTTTAGTGATTTTAATTGTGAAGAATGCTCAAGAAAAAGACACAGGTGATGTATAGTGAAATTTTAATTTTGATCTCCATCTAGTATAACTTTGAACTCACACAGAATGAATCTATAGACTTGTTTTTATGGACTCCATAGGCTTGTTTCTATGGACTCCACAGACTTATTTCTATGGAATCCACAGGGTCATTCCTACTGAATCTATAGGGTCAATTTTGTGGATTATGTAAAGACAAAGCTACAAATGGGGAATTTGGTGGCCAGATAAGATGAGAGAGAATAATTCTAGCTAGAGTCAAATGAGGAAAATACTCACCTACTATTTTGTAGGATTTGCTTTTGATAAAGTTGTATATATTTGGATCTTAGGACTATTATAGGATAGTATATCTATTTCATCAAAATAATTGGATCTCTTGGAAATAAAATCTCCTATTTTTGGATGAGTGGATTGACCAAGGAATCCTACCTCTTTGCATCATATTTTGAGTTGATTATATTAGTATAAAATATAAGACTTTTGTTATTCAAAAGAGGGTAGATGAAATATACGTGCAAGCATATTATAGGTTTTAGATAGATTGTAATCATTTCAGTTTTATGAATTATCACTTTAGTTTCTAGAATTAATTAATCTTTGTTCCTGAGTCCAAGACGAGCAAGGGCCCACTCTCTTTAGAACCAAGAATTATGTATGGTACTTATTTTATGTTATATTAAATTTTTGTTATAACTAATTAGAATCTTGCTAATGTTTGCATTGATTCATAAAACATAAAAAAAAAATCATAATTCAAAAGGCATTTCCTTATTCCAAAGTCATTTCCTTTCTAATCAAAGTGTGTTTTATTTTATAGCAAGTGTGTGAAGCAAATTTCCTTTTCAAGTTAAAACATCTCTATGTCCATGAAAGCGTAAATAGGAGTGTGATTTTACTTTCAATAAAAAGAGTGGATTCATTTGATTAAATAGTTACATCTTTTCCTCTTCATTAAAATATTGAATCAAGTAGTTTAGGACACATTTCTTTCATTAGTCAAAGTTAGAATAGGACCATCAAACACCCCCACAAGCAGACTTATATATCTACCATCCTACACCTTATTGCAGATAGCTTTGGACACCATCCCTGGTTGATAAGACATTAATTAAACATTGATTAAATGAAGATTTAAATGACACTCATCAAGTCTACCCACACAAATGTAGACCTACAAGTTTTAGACCTGTAGGCCCTCATTTTGGATTAAAAAATACAATTGTCATGTGAAGAAGATGGTGTGAAAACAATAAAATTAGTACATGTATGAGAGAAGGAACAAACTAATAAAACACCTAAGATATCTAAGAGTCATAAAAGTTTGATATGACTAATGGCATATTTATCAAAAGAATCTATAAGGTTAGACACTCATACATAGACTTGTGTATGAAGATAAGAAGAAAAAGTTGTAAAATGCTATGAAAGGCCAATGAAAATTGTAGAGTAATGTGAAATAAATTTAAATAAATTTTTATTTATTTCAAGGTGTCAATGACCTAATTTAATAAGGCCAAATTTCAAATCCTAACACTCAAAAGGTTCTCATCCATAACCTACAACCATACTTTGAAGAGGTATAAAATAAATGTGTGTTCGTAAGGATATGAGGTCTTAAAAATTAATAAGGTAAAAAAGAATACAATGAGTCCTAAAACCTATATTAAATATCATTTAATGTTTAAGGATTTGTGATAGGAGTCTTAAACCTCAAAAATGTAGTCAACCACTAAATGATCACCTAAAAGTTTACTTAAGTAAGTAGGCTAATTTCATATTGAAAAGAAGACAAAGTGCACACAATAATAATTGGTTTGAATATTATGTGAATTAAAAATATATAAAAAAAAAAATTAATATCAATGTAAACCTAAAAGATGCTAGATGAGATGATCAAAACAAACTCACTATGACCTTGCATACACACAGTTAGTTTGACACCTATAAACCTACCTTGTTAACAAAGGGTGCTTGATTGGTGTGGAGAGAGGAGGTATGAGAGGAATAAAATAAATTTAAATTGTTTTCATAGTGATATTATAACCTTATAAGAACATCACAATCAATAATAAAAGGTGGTAATGTTGATAGGCTCTATTTAGGCCTATAGATCCTAAGACCAAACACATAAAATTGTATACACAGTTGGATAAAAGTGGTTTATTTAATGTAATATGAATATATTAAGGTATTAAGAGTTTAAAAATGGCAAAAAATATCATATAATAACATCCATGAGCAAAACAAGACAAGAAAAGTGGCATTTAGGCCTATGAGACCTCCTCAAACTTCACTAGGTGTAGGAATGCAATTCAATACCAACTTTCTCTTGATTGTTAGCATCATGAACTTATGAAAGGGATAAAATGGATTTAATAGATGTTTAAATTGTCCCAACACTTCAAAATTTTGGTATTGGTTTTTATTTTAGGCCTCTAACCTTTATGAACAAAGGTTAAGAATGTAAACCACTCTTTAATGACATAGTTTAGACCTAGAGAGCAACTTATTGTGCTTAGATATATATGGATAATATGCATTGGAACCTATAAACTTATTTATATTTGAGAAGGGTAGTTTACTTGAGATTTTTGGAATTGATTTAGGATTTGAGACCATAGGGTTTATGACCAATTATTAAGAACTCAAATAGGTCTAAACCCTCATAAAACACTAATAAGGACCCGATGAGAGAGAATGGCATCAAAATTGCATGATATGACTTGGATTGATCTTGAAATAAACTAAATATCGTTTATCACTCTACTTAGGTCCTCAACATATACTTTTCTTGTACTTACAACTATACAAAATGTAATCAATGTTAGTTTTTTAGGTTTTTAAGGTGAAATGTAGGGTTTTGTGAAATTAAACACTTGAAAACCATTAGTAAATATTATTTGGGTTGTATTTTACCTATTAAATACCAAAAATCCATACAATCCACCATGAAAGTATACCTACAAGTCTAGTTTTTAAAGGTAGTTTGAAAAGGGGCTTAAAGAACTCTAGGTTTTTAGGCCATTTCATAGTTCTCATACCTACATAGGGTCTCAAGAACTAAAATTTAGTATGGAGGATGGTTTTAGGATAGGTAAATTTAATCACACACTTTTTGGTGGTTTCACACATGTGGGACAAGTTTTGAGTAAAAACTCAACCTTTTAGGTATAGAAGACTAAATAGAGGAAGAGAATAGTAGAAAAAGGACACTTCCACTTGGTTTATTGACATGAAATTTGTTATGTTGTTGTAAGGGAATATTGGGTCCTCAAATATATTCCAAATTTTATAGGATCATCTATACATCATTATAAAAAATTAGCTTTACTCTTTTGAGGGTTACAAGGAAATGAAGCCATTTGAGAGGTTTGGGCATGAAATGGGGTGTTACAAGACATTTTAAGCACTAATATTTGTTGATAAAATTTTATACATCAATAAATAGTGTTCCATTAAGTTTTTTTGTATTCATAATCTTGAAAACCAAGTGTTAAGCATTTTGAGCCTAGAAGGAGCTAGTGAAGATTGCATACCAATGAGTAGTAAAAGAGATGTTAAAAAACTTATAAGGGAATGACATAAAAAATTATTAATCATTATATATTTTAGTCAAAAATTATTTAAATGACCTTGTAGATGTGTATTTATATCCTAAATAAGGATGAGTTACATTCAAAGAGACCAAATTTATCTAAGTAACCTCCTACACTAATTTGAGAAAGAACATCATGGAATAAATGTACACATATTGATGACAACCTTCAAGACTATTTTTTAACTCAAGTTATTTTTTTAAACTACCTTCATGATGGAAGACACTATTTCATTACTTTTTATCCCCCATATCTCTCTCTCTCTCTCTCTCTCTCTCTCTCTCTCTCTCTCTTCTCTCTCTCTCCTCCTCTCTCTCTCCTCTCTCTCTCTCTCTCTCTCTCTCTCTCTCTCTCTCTCTCTCTCTCTCTCTCCCCTCCTCTCTCTCCTCTCTCTCTCTCTCTCTCTCTCTCTCTCTCTCTCTCTCTCTCTCTCTCTCTCTCTCTCTCTCTCTCTCTCTCAGACACACACACACACACACTTTCCTATATAGGTAACCTTGTATGGATTTGTAAAGCATCCTCACATTAGTTATGGTGAATCCCTACCGAAATTTAAGTCTTGTAATTTAATATTTAAATAAATTCAATCTATATATTATATATTCATGTTTAAAATAGTGATTTTGAGTGAGATGTCCTTGATGAATGCTTAATGATAGTGTATGTGCTTCCTTCTATTTGTCCTTCATATTCATGCCCTTATGTAAGGTTGTTGCCTCTCACAGGTTATATGAAGTGTCATAACTAGTTTGATTGGTTATAAAACTAATAAACCATTAGTTTTTACTGCCATTACCTCTTGGTTCATCATACTAAACTCTTTCAACCTTCTTAACCTTCATGTTGAAACACTAGTGTGATTGGGACTATTTTGGAATACATAATCAAATTATAACTTAGTTTCATAGTGCATTCTTAACAAGATAAGAACATCATGTTTGTGGCATCACCTTTTAGTTTATTATTTATATTTTATCTTAATTTCTTCCTTTTACATTTCAATCAAGTAGTATCTTTGTTAGTGTAGGTGTTTTAATTGGGATCGATCCCAAAATCTATAGGTTTGATCCCCTTGTAAGTTCACCCACAACCTTGGATCATTACCATTGCATAGATTAGGTTGAGAGGGATTAAATCACCCTATAAATGGTGTAAATTTTAGATATAATAGTTTTTTCATGCTTGGTGTGACACAAAGACAAATAGGTTGTCCAAGATTAATTCTAGTCTTGACAAAAGTGTAGCTATAACAACCTTCCTCATGTAGCATCATGCGACTCGAACAAGTTTTAATCTCTTGATAGTTGACTAGTGGCCAAATATCATGCCAAATGTGACTAAAAATATCAGAAGTGAAATTTATTCCCTTTTAATTTATTGAATTACATTTGTATTCATACTAAAATAAGAGGTTTCCTCATGCTTTCCTTTATACTAAGTCACCTAGAAGGAAGATATTTATTCCTATTATCCATGTCTGAATAAGCCTATTACTATGGATATAAATCTACCTTTTTTTTTATTTTAATGGTGATTATCCTTTAAATCTTCAACAATATGATGATATACTAGTGTATGCCCTCAAAAATGTCCCTTATTTTAGTGGAGAAACTATTCTTACTCCCATTGAGCATATTAGGGGCGTGGAAATTTTTTATAACATCCATAACATCACATAAGAGAATATGAAAATCAGGTTATTGGAAATAAATTTTAAAGGAAAAGATTTATATTAATATATAATGTTATCACCCAATTTTATTGACTCATGGGATGAATTGGGAGATCAAGTGAGCAAAAGGTTTGAAGATAAGAGTGACCATTTATCCTTAGTTGAGAAATTAACCACCATAAAAATAGATCCTCAATAATTCATGAAATATTTAAATTATAGGTCCAAAAATACCCTGGATATGATCCTAATCCTTGTAATACCCACTCCAAACTATGCATTTTTATACTACCTTAAGTCTTATAATAGTGATATAGTGGTTATGATTCAATCTATGGGTGGTAATACTTTACTGGATGGTTTTGAGATTTTCATTAGGGATGAGAAAAATCTGATCCAAGATAGAAACCTTGATCTAAGGCCTGTTATTCCTTTGTTTCTTGAAATTTAACCTCCAAATCCAAATCTTGGTCCAATTCCTATTATAATCGATCATTAGTTGGATACCCCTACTCAAGAAAAGAAGCCAAATGATGTAGAGGGAATACTTAAGATTATTGCAAACAAAGTCATGGAAATAGAGAGGAAATGAATTTATTTTCATAGGAACTCTCAATGGAACCAATCTTATCATCCCTATCAATAAAATAGGCCACCCTTCTAATGAAATGTTCAAGTCCAAGGTCATATCACCAATGTTAGACCATACACAAGTTTCAATCTAAATGCATCCTCCACTTCAAGAGCCTTAGTACCTAACCAAAAAAATATAATGAAAGATATGGAATAGCCTCCTCAATGTAATAAATCTCATAAATAACCTATCAATCAAAATGGAGGGTTGAATCAAGCTTATGTGGCACAAGAATAATGTTTTCCCTATCTAACACAAGAAAAGGTTTGTAATCAGGTTATGGCTATTGGAGAGAAATTTGATTCAAGTGCTAGATTTTTAAAATTCCAAGAAGAGGAATATTGTGCATTGAATAAAATTGGTAGCTCAAGTAGGGTGGTTGATAGTTTAACTACAACCAATACTAGTTTTAAAAGAAGGGATATTAAAGAAGTTCAAGAGAATAGTAAATGTTTAGCTATAATTCCATCCCTGAATCAAGGAATAAGGGAGTATAATATACCTAAAAAGGCTCAAGAATCATAAATAAATTAGAATGAAAAGGGTAATTTTTTACACCAAAACAAGTAGGCCCAAAGTAATGTCATGAATCCTAAAAGAAATCCAAATATTGATGCTTATTCTCTTAACATAGTGGATCAAATGAAAAAGCTTCATGTAAGTATGCCTATGTGGGACACTTTGTCTATTCCAAGACAAATGGATATGAGACAAGAGGAGATATCTAAGCTCATCTTATCATAAAAAATAACAAGAAATGGTAATGTTATGTATGCAAATACATCTAAGACTAGTGAGCCACAACAAGGTAAGGTGAACAAGCCTACTTCATTATATATTTCAGTGATCATTGGTGATTTATTGGTGCACACTTATATGATAGATAATGGGGATATCATCTTATTTATTATAAATAAAATAGTGGATAAACTAGGACTCAAATATGAACTTCATGCTAAATATATGATATAACTAGATGGATCAACCACTAATATAGTTGGTTATGTCAAGGGTTTAAATCTAACTATTCATGTTTATCCTAATTTATCCATTTATCTAGACATATTTATTATTGACTTGACACCATATTTTCCCCTTTACTTATCAAGGTATTTCATGATAAATATTGGTGGTTTACTTGTCATCAAATTGGTCCTATATGGATTTTAAGACAAGATATGGAACCAAAGTTACTATAAAATCACAACTTATTTCAAGGTTTCACATTGAATCATAAAAACCAAATGTGACTAATGTTAATTGTGATATCATTGATTAGTAGGATCAACCTAGAGACAAAGAGCCAATTTTTCCTCTTGAAGATATTTAAGATCTCTTCTTTGATGAATGGGGGAAAAAAATCATGAGTTGAATCCATATAGTGGGATTGAAGATGTTGGTCTTGGCTTATATTACTTACATGGAGAATGAAAAACCATACATTCTCTTTCTAAGTTTAATGAGGATAGTGATGGTGTGTGGAAGTTATTTTTTAATGGCTCAAGAAGAATTATTGAATGAGGTGTTGGGATGATGATTGTTTATCCATCAAATGAGAGGTATTATTCAGCCATTAGGTTTTATATTGGTTGTTTTTCCAATGCAACTCAGTATGAAGCTCTTATTCATGGGCTTTAATGGGTAAAGAAGGAAGGAATCATACAATTTCAATCCATTGGAGATAGTGAATTAGTTATACACCAAGTTAGAGGTAAGAATGCATCTAAGAATACATTTTTGAAGTATACAAACATAGAGTGTGGGACCTTATTAAGAATTTTAAGGCTTTTGACATCAAATTACTCCCAAGGGAAGAAAACCAACATGTTAATATTTTTTTGGAGCATAGTTTGACATCCTAAATGATGTCAAGAATCCTAAAACTCAACCACACATCATGATAGTTTTAAGGCCTTCTATATTGTACAACAATGTGAATTGGAAAGTGTTTGAAAGTGATAAAAAATAGCTTATTTTCTCCAACATGAAGCTGGGTTCTCTAGTAAAAACTAAGCCAATTTTTAACACCAATATGGAGACCAAATTATGAAATTGAGGTCTAACAATCTTCTTAAAGGGATGTTACTCTTATAGGTATATTCAATGAAAGTGATCAGATGAGGAGAGATAAATTAGTAATGTCTACAAAGGAATAACATCATGATAATGTGGATATATTCAAGGATAAAATTTTAAATATTGGAAAGGTATGTACTCCACAAGATAAGGTTGCATTCATTGAGTTATGTATAATTTTTTTTGATGTCTTTGATTGGGAGTACAATGACCTTAAGGGGTTTTATCCCTCATTGGCACAACACGCTATATAACTTGATACCAATGCTAAGAATTTAAGGTAAAGGTAAAGTCACGTCAATCCTAAATTGGAGGTGCTCATAAGGAAATAACTCACTAAGTTGATAGATTCAAGAATTATCTTTCCTATCAAACACTCTTCATGTGTTACAAATATTGTTTTGATGAGAAAGAAGAGTGGTGAAGTCAAGTTATATGTATATTTTAGAGACTTTAATACAGTCTCATTGAAGGATAACTATCTTATATGTTTAATGGAGCAAATCCTTCAAGTAGTGGTAGGTTCTCAATGTTTCTCACTTTTTGATGGCTATTTAGGATACAACCAAGTGTTGGTGAAAGAAGAGGACTAATATAAGATAATAATCACTAAAAAATGGGTGACATATGCCTATAATAGAATTTTATTTGGTTTTTCCAATGTAGGTGTAACATTACAAATGGTTATGGATATGGATTTCCAAGGTTTGATCAATGATATGGTACTAGTATACCTTGATGACAAAACTATTTTCTCCAAGAATGCTAGTGACCAGTTGAACCATCTAAAGCTAATCTTTGAAAGGTTTAGGAAATATGGGGTCTCCCTAAACCCCAATAAGTGTGTTTTTGATGTACATGATGGTAAGTTGCTTGTTCATATTGTTTATAAACATGAGATTTTTATAGACCCTAATAGGGTGAGTGTCATACTAGCCTTTTCATTTCCTAAACATAAGAATTATTTGAAAAGTTTTCTTGGGAAGATAAATTTTTTTAGGAGATTCATACCTATATTTTCCACTCTCTTAAGGCCTATAATATCCATGTTAAAGAAGAATCAAGAATTTTTTTGGACTAAGGACATGAAGACTAGTTTTGAGGCCATAAAATAAGCTATTGTTCAATCACCCACACTAATAAATCCTAATTTTTCTAAGTAATTTGCCTTTTATGACTTTTCCAACATTGACACCATCTCTTATATGTGAATGCAATAAAATAATTAAGGACTTGAATAGACTATATCCTTTTTTTATTCAAGGACTAAAAGGCTATGAATAGGGGTCTCAATAAATTTATGCATATGGTGTCCAAAAAAAATGTTTTGTAACTCATCCAAGCATAAGATATGTCCTCTTGAATAAATACTTTAATGAGAAAATATCTAGATAGATAACTAAGGTGATGGAGTATGATGTTGATATCAAAGACACTAAGATACTAAGAGGAAGAGGGTTATGTAAACATATAGAATTAGACCTAAAGGAAGAAGAGGATAGGGTTTTGGAATTAAAATAGGTTCCTAGTATGGATACAACTTCATCTACTCCAAGTTGGAAACAAAAATGGTTAGGTTCCTTGAAACAAGTGAGTGTCCCATGGGTCTAGATCAAGCAATAAGGAGATACTTAAGATTGCAATAAATACCTTATGTCATTGTGGATGGGGTTATTTATAATAAATACATCAATGTAATGATCTTAATATGTGTGTAAAAAGACTAGGTTGATAATCTTATTCAACATTGGCATGATGGACCAACTAAGGCCATTTTACACGTAAAATTACAACTATAAAAATAATGAGGGATGATTACTATTGGCCTTGCCTATTAAATGATGCATATGCTTAGGTTAAAGATGTCAATAGTGTGCAATTTTTTAAATAAAATAAATACTTTAAACCTTTCCTCTTCACCCCATTCAATTTTCACAACCATTCATGCAATGGAGACTTGATTTCATTGGGATGATCAATCCTCCATCTAGTGCAGGCTATAAATAGGCCCTTACATCTACCTATTATTCCACAAGGTGGGTATATAAATTGTAACTCAATGAGGATAATGAAACTTCAGTTCTTAACTTCAATGAGAATTTAGTGACAAGGTTTGGGATGTTTGAAAAAATAATTTCTAATAATGTCATGGCTTTTAGTGGTATAAGGACTATGGAATTCTACATAATGGCATCTATTTGATTACATCTTCTAATTACTATCTTTAAAGAAATGGGATATCCAAGTACACTAATAATAACATGATAATAATTATAAATAGGAAAATAGAAGATAATCAAAGGACTTGGCACACTAGGTTGAACATAGCCCTATGGGCTGATAGGATCACTCCAAAGATTACCATTGGTAACTCACCATATATGTTTGTATATGGAATAAAATCTAACCCTTTCATTTAACTTGAGTTACCATATATTTATTTGGACATCAGATTGAAATATTGAAGAATGATCCTATGGAGATAATGTGGGTAGAAATAATAGCCTTAAAAAATCAAGAGAACATGCTATGCACACAATGGATTATCACCAAGCACAAGTGAAAAGAAACTTTAACAAGAGAGATATCTTAGTAACATATCAAGAAGGAGATTTTGTCTTAAAATGGAATGTTGATAGAACTAATATTGGTAAGGACACTAAGTTTTATGCATTGTGGAGTGGACATTATGATATCATTTATTGTAAGAAACACAATGCTAATCAACTTGCAAGAATGAATGGAGAATAATTGATTATACCAATTAATGGGATAAACTTGAAGCCATGATATTATGGTTGGTTGTATAACTTTGTACATATTAAAGTAGGTCTTTGTGCTCCCTAAGTGCTTCATGCACAAGTGCGTGTCTTTTCTACTTTATGTTGTTATTTCCTCCAAGTGTCTTGTGACACATGTGTGGTGTGATGTTTTTTTTTGTGTTTGTATAGTTTATTTGGTTTAAATTTGGTTTTAAAATCTTATTTTTAGTCATGAATCCATATCCCAAAGAATTTTTAAGCCACTAATCTACATGTATAACCAAGCATTCATTCCAAGGAGGTCACCAAAGATGTTAGCCAATTTTTATCTACCATAGACTAGGTTCATTAAAACTTTACTTTCCATGTTTTATGACCTTGATCTTAGTCTTTAATTCCTCTTGGGGTCTTTAGATGGTCTTTTTAGGAGTCTTATTAGCAAAAATTAAGATTATTTTGACAAGACTAAGGTAATGTTTGTGTTTATCCTATGATAAGTCTATTCATAGAGTGAACATGAAAATATGCAGCCAAAATGTGTCAAAGGTAATAACATGTCTTTTATATTCATGCCATGTTTCACCACCTTGTATTTAAAACTTTACATTTATTTTTAAAAGTTAAGGTTCTTTTGTGAAAATTAAGGTAAAGTGCCATACAAGGAAAAAATTGCATATAGTCAAATTTAACACATGAAATGGATCAATTAGCCATATAATAAACTTTTAAAATCATTTTATGTAGTTATATAACTCCCATTTATGTCAGGAATATCAGTTGGGGTCATTTTTACAGGATCAACATCTAATTTGAGAGAATCACTCCTTTAGAGGCAATTATAGGCACTTGTACGGCCTTGGAAGATCCATTTATATGTGATGAAAATTAAGGTGTGTCTCTTCACCTTATCTAGGCCATATCCATGATTTAAAATCTTTCACAAGTCTACATATTTCATAAATTGCATCATGAACTCAATCGCTTCCTTATCAAGCTCACAAGGGAAGTTTTCATATGATTAATATAGATAGTATGGTGTAATTCATGGTCTAATATTTTTTTTAAATGATGGGTTATTATTTAAGTTAAAATGCATTTCCATATCCAAAAAATTGGTTACACCTCCTTTATGAATAATCATTAAGAGTGCAAGGAGGTCACTATGTCTTGTTCATTCAAGTAGGGTCTAGTTTTGATTATGTTTCTTCAATTTAGAGTTTGATGGATGAAAATGGATTTTTTGAGATATTTTAAAAGATAAAATAATCCCTTTAAATGTTATTTTAATCAATCAAATTCAATTTGTGATTTTTCTTTTTTAAATAAACTAGTGTCTCAAGCATATGGAACATATCCCTAAATACAAGTGTTTTGGTTGGTTTGAAATGTTGCCATTTTTAGATGTTTCCAAGTGCCTCACTATTTATGTAAAAATAAAAATTCTCAGATGATTCATGTGATCCCTTTGAAATTTATTCCTTGTAGATAATCCTTTAAGGGGTGTCATATTTCTTACTCTTTGGAAGTATGGTACATGCATGAACAATCCCCTACATGCCTAATTGCTAAATTGCCACAAATAGATATGAGAAAGCAATGATAGTATATAAATATGGCATTGAAAAATATTTAAACCAAAGGTATTAAGATTAAAGTCTAAATTTACTCTCAAAAAAGGGCTAAAATGTGTTTTAACCCACCTATAAGTATCCATACCTGTAGGTGGACATTCTTGGACTAAAAGTTTTAGGTTGAGGATGTTCAAATAATGAATAAACATATAATAATACACTAAACACTCATTTGGCCTTGAAATATCCCACTACATCATCAAATAACATGAATGAATACATGGACTCCAACTTCCATACATAAACCTTGTACATGAAGCTAACCTCATACACATGCATGTACATATAATGGATAAGTTTGAGATTGCATAGTGTTTAGTTGGAAATCCATAGCCTATTGAAGGTATGGTAGGAAAAATACATGATTTTATATAATATCCAAGTACAAGGACTTAATAATTTAGGTTTTGGTAGTCTAGCCATGCAAATGTAGACCTACAAGTTCTAGACTTGTAGGTCCTTATTTTTGACAAAAATCCAATTGTCATGTGAAGAAGAGTATGTGAAAATAAAAAAATAAATATAGGTATGATATAATTAATATACTAATTTAATACTTAATCTATATTATGGTCATAAAATGTTGATATGACTAATGTCATAGCCATAAAAAGAGTCTATAGGCTTAGACACTCATACACAGGCCTATGTTTGAAGATAAGAAGAAAAAGTTGTAGAATGCTATGAAATGCCAATGAAACTTGTAGATAAATGAGAAATAACTTTTAATTATGATTAATTTATTTCAATGTGTTAATTACCTAATTAAATAAGGACAAATTTCAAATCCTAACACTATAAATGTTCTAAACCATCACCTACAACCATACTTTGAGAAAGCATAAAATACATGTGTGTTTGTGAGGATATAAGGTATTGAAAATTTATAAGGTTAAAAAGAATACACTGAGTCCTCAAAATTATATCAAATAGCATTGAATGTTCAAGTATTTGTGATAAGATTCTTAACCCCAAAAATGTAGTTAAACACTAAATAATCACCTATAGGTTTACTTCGATAAGTAGGCTGGTTTCATCTTGAAAATAAGACAAAGTGCACACACTGATAATGGGACTAAATCTTGGGTGAATTAAAAATATGAAATTTTTTATTTTAATATAAAAGTAAACCTAAAATAGGCTTGAGAATATTATCAAAATAAACTCCTTGTGACCATGCATACATAGAGTCAGTTTGACACCTATAAACCTACCTTGTTAAGTGAAGGTGATTGATTAGTGTGGAGAGAGTTGGTTTGAGAGGAATTAAATAACTTTAAAGTGATTTCATATTGATAGTATAACCATATAATATTATTACATTCAATAATAAAATATGGCAATGTTGATAGGATCTATATAGGCCTGTAAATCCTAAGACCAAGCACACATACTTGTATACATAGTTGGAGAAAAGTGGATTATTTAGGGTAATATGAATATATGATGGCACATATCATATAATATCATCCATAATAAAAAAATATAAGAAAAGTGGCATTTAGGCCTATGAGACATCCTCGAGCTTCACTAGGTGTAAGACTACAATTCAACACCAAATTTATCCTGATGTTTGGACCATGAACTTGTGAATTAGATCAAATAGATTTTATATATGGTTAATGGATCCACACACTTCAAAATTATAGTATTTTTTGTAGGTTTATGCCTCCAACCTTTATGAATAAAAGTTAATAATTCAAACTGTTGTTCAATGGCATAGTTTAAACCTGAAGAGCAACTTCTTGTGCTTAGATATATATGGAAATGATGTATTGGAACCTGAGAACTTAGGTATAGTTGAGGAGGATAGTGTACTTGAGATTTTTGGCATTGGTTTAGGATTTGAGGCCCCATGTTTTATAAACAATCTTTAAGAACTCAAATAGGTATAAACCCTCCTAAAACCCTAATAAGGACATGATGAGAGAGAATGGACTCCAAAGTACATTATATCACTTTTATTTATCTTAAAATCACATAAAAATCATTGATCACTCCAATTAGGTCCTCAAAATGTACTTTGATTGTACCTATAACTGTACAAAATGTAATTAATGTTATGTTTTATAGGGTTTTAAGGTGAAATGCAAGGTTTTGAGTAATTGAATACTTGAAAACTATTAGGAAATAGTATTTGGGTTTAATTGTACATATTAAATCATAAAAATATATATAATACACCATGAAAGTACACCTACAGGTCTAGTTTTTAAAGGTAGTTTAAAAAAGGGCTTAAGGAAGACTAGGTTTTTGGGCCATTTCATGGTTCTCATACCTACACAAGGTCTCAAGACCTCATATATGGAACGGACGATGTTTATAGGCTGGGAAATGTGAATCACACACCATTTTTTGTTTTCACACTTATAAGATAAGTTTGGAGAAAAAAACATGGTGTTTTAGGCTTAGAGGCCTAATTGAGGCCTAATTAGGGGAAGAGAACAACATAAAAAGGACACTTCCACTTAGTTTCAAGACATGAAATTTGGTAAGGATATGTAAGGGAATAATGGGTCCTCAAATATATTATCATTTTATTAGGATCATTTTTAAACCATCTTACACAATGATTTTTACCTATTTTGAGGGCTACAAGGAAGTGAAGCCATTTAAGAGGTTTGGGCATGAAATGGGGCATTAAAAAACATTTTATGCACTAATATTTTTTGATAAAATTTTTATAAGTAAATAAATAATTTTTAATGAATTTGTTTTTCAGTCATAAGCTTGAAAACCAAGTATTAAGAATTTTAAGCCTAAAAGGAGCTAGTGAAGATTGCATACCAATGAGTAGTGAAAGAAAGGTTACAAAACTTATATGGGAATGGTGTATAAACTTATTAATAATTACAAATTTTAGTAAAAAATTATATAGATCACCTTTTATTTATGTAGTTATATCCTAAATAATAATGGGTTACATTCAAATAGCCCAAATTTGTCTAAGTAACCTCCTACACTAATTTGATAGAGAATATCAAGGAATAAATGTATACATGTTGATGAAAACCTTTAGGACTATTATTTAATTGAAGTTATTGTTTTTAAAATTCCTTCATGATGGAAGACACTTGTCCATTACTTTTTATGCCCCATGTCTCTCTCTTTCTCTCTCTCTCTCTTGCTCACACTTTCTTATATAGGTAGCCTTGAATAACTTTGCAAAGCATCCTCACATTGGTTATGGTAAAGCCCTACTAGAATTAAGTCTTGTACTTGCATATTTAAATAAATTAAATTTGGATATTCTATCTTCATAAAGTGATTTTGAGTGTGTTATTTTGATGAATGCTTAGTGCTAGTGTATGCACTTCCTTACATTTATCCTTCATATTCATTCATTTATGTCAGCGTGTTCCCTCTCACAGATCATATGAAGTGTCATACCTAGTTTTATTATTTATATAACTAATAAACCATTAGTGTTTATTAATAGTACCTATTTTTTTATCATCTTAAACTCTTAAAACCTTATTAACCATACACTAGTATGATTAGGACTATTTTACAATAGCATAATCAGATTGTAAATTAGTTTCATAGTGAATTATTAACAAGATGAGGACCTCATGTTTGGTTCATCACATTTTAGTTTCTTTGTTATCTTTAATATTCATTTCTCCCTCTTCCACGCCAAATAAGTAGTATTGTTGTTAGTGTAGGTGTTGTACATAGGAGATATCCCAAAATGTAGAGGTTTGATCCCCTTATAAGGTCACCCATAACCTTGGATCTTTCCCATTGCATAGCTCAAGTTGAGAGATCTTGAATAACCCTCTCAAGGGTAAAAATTTGAGCTATAAAAAATAGGACTAGGCTTTTTTTACAAATACTACTTTCATATTCTACACATACATAGGTTTATGTTTTATGAGTTTTAGTGTAATACCATGGATACAACTAGGATTTCCTCAATAAATCTATATATTATTTCAAACCAATTTTAAAAATTGGGTTTTCTTTTTATGATTTAAATAAATGGTAAAAAATTTGTGATTTCATGTTCTCAACCTTAGTTTTTATTTCTTTTATGGTACAAACCAACACAAAAAACTATGTTAACATGTTTCCCTATACTTACATTCTTACGATATGGAATAATGCTTAACTATCATTATATCACTTTTACATTATCATATTTTATATGATTTAAGGTAAATCAAATCATTTCATGTTCATTTTCCTTTATCTCCCTTACTTTCATTCCACTTTGGACAAAATAAGGTCAAAATCAAGATAACACTTTTATTCAAAATGAATTAATAAGACTCTTACACACCATGATCTCTAAGTCCTTATTTTTTAGATACCAAGTTTAAAGTTTCATAATGATAGTTATTTTAGCACCCATGTTTGGTTCATTGAATTTTTATGGAGGAGAAATAGAAAAATCTATCAAAATTTTAAAAACCATATCATTTATAAAATGCAATGATCAAGAAGAAATATAAAAGTCAAAAAGTCAAAATCACATTAAAAATGGTATTATTATAACATCTTTTATTTTATTCAAATCTCAAACTCCACAATTGGCCTCATAATAGAGCCAAGGTCCATTGAGGTTTGGTAGGCCAGTAGACTAATATAGAAGATTTTAAAATTATCTATAGTGCTACCTACTTTCTCACATAAGTACCTAATATTTTTAGTAGATCGATGACTCTATAAGGGGTCATGAGGAACATGGAGCATGTTGTGGGAAGGTAGATCCATTTTAATTTTCATGCATATATCCTTCATGGGATGATATTCATACTTCATTAGATACCCAATATCTATGTGGTTAGTAAAAGTTATTTACATTCCTTAATGTTGAAAGTCATCTTATTTTTACAAACTTAATTTTAATGTCCTAACTTTGATAAATATTTTCTCTACCTTGATATTTCATACATCTCCCCTACCACCCATTTCATTCCCCCCTTGATAGGCAAGTTTGATTTTAAATCTATTTCCACACTTATATATTCCATCTTCTTCACATCTTAAAACATATTAAAATTATTTTGTTTTGTTTTTATCTATCTTTAAAACAAAATAATACGCTTGAGTGACTATGGATTGGTTTTTTACACCATTTCTTTACCTTTATAGAATTTTATTGGTTTCATTCAAAAATTTATAACATTTCTTATCATTATTTTTTGGATAACTAGTTCTATTTCTCTACTTTGTACTTTTTTTTCATTATTGAAGTGAGCTTGGATTGTTAATTCTCACTCACTAATGTTTAGTTTACTACACATACTTTTTCTATTGATGAATGAGTTTAGATTGTTACTTTTCACTCATTAATATTGTCTTAGTTTATGCTTCTTTTCAATCTATGTTTAATTATGGTTAGTTACTTCTTTTACATTGATATTATATTTATTTGTTTAGTTTCATGTAATCTTAGTTTGATCTAATTTGTTACTTTTCTTACCTAAGGTACAATTGTTTGATTTTTTTACTCATTTAGTAGCCTTGGCATTTTTAGTTACCTAATTTACTCTCATTTTATTCATTATCCCTTGGAATTTTGGTTCTAAAATTAGAATTTATCACCCTAGCTCACCAATTTTATAAGTGATTTACTAAGTTAAATAGAGTTCATTTACTTTGATTTCCCTATAATTGTTTATTTTTGTTCTTTAGTTTTGTATCCTTAGGGTTTGTCCAAAGTAGTCTATACACCCTCCATGATAAAAATTATAGATATAATATAAAACCATTCAACAATAAAGGTTAGTCAAGGTATGATATTTTTAAACTTATTTCATTTGTCATTTAAATTCCACATTTATTATGATTTATACTACAATCTATTTAGCTCAACATTGTTTGTTGTTATGTTCTTTTCCTAGAGCACATTTCATGTTACAATTGCATGATATATGATGAAATTTATGTGGGGAATATGTATACATAAAATATTTTTAAAATTTATCAATTACTGATATTTTCTCTCTTACATGAACCCATTGAGTCTCAATCTGTCTGAGTGCACACTTTAAATGGTTCAATGGGAAAGGAGTACGAAGACCTTTGGTGATTCACAATATTTTTGTTCTATATACCACCACATACAAATAATTCAAGTCCCTCTTATATGTTTCCATAATATTTTACACCTCACCCACATTATTATTTAAGAAACTCACTACCTCAAATATCCCTTACCTAATAAAAAACCATTTTTACCATCCACCAAACGTAGTCTATTGGGTCAACCCATTATGGGAGGGCTTATGGTCAATTCATAGATATATATACCCATTTTAAGTTTATTTCTAGGAGAGATAATAATTATTTTATGTTTATTTATAGTATGTATTTCTACCATTATACTTGAGGAGTCACTACTTAGGGTTTCATACTTGGAGGAGAAATTTTGTCTTGTAAAATCTTGAGATTCACTAGGAGGTGCTTGGATAGACTATAATCTAATAAAAACCCATTTTTATCATCCACCAAATGTATTTATTGGGTCAACCCATTATGGGAGGGATTATGGTCAATTTAAAGATATATATACCCATTTTAAGTTTATTTGTAGGAGAGAAAATAATTATTATGTTTTTTATAGTATGTATTTCTACCATTATACTTGAGGAATCACTACTTATGGTTTCAGACTTGGAGGATAAATTTTGTATTTTGAAATATTTAGATCCACTAGGAGGTCCTTGGTTAGACATATTCCATTTTCCATCCTTATATTCTTCAGAAATACACAAAAACCTCTTGAAAATTACCATTAACCAAGGGAGAGTTTGAGGATCGATGGATTATTATTCAAGGTAAGTATTCTTAAATATTAATCCTCTATTTTGGTAGATAGAATTGAAAAAATAATACTTAATGAATATATTATCTCTACATTCTTCGAATTACCTCTACATTGACTTAAGTAGAGTTTTAATTTTCATGTTTATTTTTTTATGTTTATCCCCCATTTGTTCCTCAAGCTTTAGTGAGTACTAGATAAGATTTACTTATTATTACATTATAGACCTATCTAGGGTTAATGTGTGGTGTTTATTTAATAGAGTATTTTTAAACCTCTCTATCCATATCATGTGATAAGATATTTCTTATGTAGGTTTAACAGATCCATATTGGTTATGACCCTAATTATCTAAGTATCTATAATCAATATCACTAGTTGATATATCTTCTCTGAGTTAGGATTGATTTATAGATCAACTTAAATTTCACTTGTATACACACGTGTCCCATTTATTAACCACTTACCTAAAATCAAACCATGTAATTCACTTGAGGATAAGTGTCCACCTTTTATTGGGAAGAATAAAGATAAAAATTGCATTTATATCATGTATATTGATATGACCTTATAACATTAATTTGGTAAGTATATTGAAAACTAATGTCATAGGTAGTAATTTCAAAAGATTAATGTCAATAATTACATAGGAAATTATTATAAATAAATATTCTTTCCACCACCAAAGCTCATCACTTTCAGTCATTGAGACATCTACAATAGAGCCAATCTAGGAAGATAAAATAACTATAATAGCTACAATTATCAAGAAAGATTATATACATGTTATTAGAGGTGAGGCTCAAAATATATTAGTTTTAAGTCCCTCTCATATTACTACTCCAATTATAACCATTTAAAGTATTACTATTTCTCACATGGTTCTTCCTATTGATTTCATTTCTAAATCAAAGCATCAAATAATTATACAACATATGAGAGATGTTGTGTATTGTATGATAGAAAAAGGAAAATATCCATTAGATCTTGTGCACTCAATAGTGGAGAATTTGTTAATATTTCATGAACATGTTGAAAATTATTAAATCACCTAAGGTATATAAATTATAGGGAATAATTGATCAAATATCAACTAACATAATTATTTTAGGTTAAAAGGATAACATATGTTCTCCCAATTATTTCTATAAAATCATATGCTTACAATTATTGTGGATATCAAAGTTTTTTATGGGTATGTAGTCACATTTGATAATCAATGGAATTATAATGCTATTCATGGAGATATTTCATTGAGATCTTGTTGTGAATTAAGGAGTAAAAATGATTTGATGACTTATATATAAGTATATCAATGTACTATTCTAGATCTTGGGGTAGGGTACCCATAAACAAAATGAGTGATTAACTAACAAGATTAATCAAACATGTTTATAGACTTAATAAAAAAATGAAAATAGAAAAGAAGTTATAAACTAGTTCATATCTCATTCTAATGTAACCTATAGGTAAACATATGATTGTTATGGAGAAATATAGAGATACCTCACCACTTCATTGTAGTAGAGATAACCTCACTCTTATTAAAATTTCAAGGTTACAAACATCAAGATATATTTATGAACAAGATCATATGAATAAATGGGATAAATTTAAGAAAGATAAAGAATGCCTTCCAAGAAAAACCATTGTATATGTTATCTTGTGATTTGATCATTATTTTTAAACATTTCATTTCCCATTTTGATTAGCTATGAATTAATATCATTTGTAAAAGGATGTATAAATACTTATGTTTTAGATTATGATGAGGCCCATAAATTTCCCTTATCTTTATAATGAGTCTTTCCTAAACACCTCCTTATTTTACTATCTACCCTATTTTATCCCACACTATGTTGCTATATGAACATATTATATGGAATGATGTATATGTTATATAGACCCTAAATTTATCAAGTAACCACACATATCATGTCTTTTCATAGTCATTTCACAAGAGACTCTAATTGGAGATTATGAGCTTGTTCACATTAGCCATGTACTTGTTTTACTTATCTTGGTCTTGCTTATTACTTTTATCACCTCTCTATTAGCTCAATAAACTGACCTATACCTCCATGAACCCCCAAAATTGGTATGTGCCAATCTCAACTTATTTTTTTGAGTCTTAAACAACAAAATTCTATAAGACTACAGTGCTCGACACTCCTATCCTTTCCAACATTATTGTCCAATTATCATTTTTCTTGCTTAATGGGTCCTAAATCCTTCCTATCCCCTCCCTTGAATTTTATTTATATTTTTGATGTTGGCTAATGTGAATAAAGCTCCTAAATTCAAAATTAAGAGTCTCCTATATAAAGGACTTCATAAGGAATTTTATATCTAACACTTTCTTCTTTAGCACATTACATAATAAAAATTAGTCAATAGTATACCTCAAAATTCTTCATCACACATAAAATTTCATACTTGATCAAGAAAGGGCCTAAGATAAAGTCATTATTTCATTAATCATGCATGTTGATTATGCAAATTCCTTAAGGGAGAACTACATTTGATTTGAGATGCTAGCTTAAGGGTTAATTTAGGTAGTGATTAGGGTATTAGGGGTTCTAGATCATGTGATAATTATTTTCCTAACCCATTTTTTCCCCCTTTTTCTTTTGATGCATTTGTTTTTTGCATGTGTGTAGATGAATACAGGGTTTGGAGATTGAAATAGACCTACAATGAGTTTTGTTGACTTTTAGCCTTCAAAATTTTATACATGGGCTAACATCGAGGTAGAAAAAAACCCTCAAAATCTCAAATCTCTAGGACAATAGTGGTTGAGATGGAATACAGTGTTAGTTCCACTCCTATCCACTTTCAGCACTCCTATCCAATCAAAAAATGAAGGCCAAATCTAGATTCATGATAGTGCCCACCACCTCAATTTTTATCCCTTAAATCATTCATTTTAGTCTATTTTTAGATAATTCCATTTATCTTCCTCATGTAAATTATTAGATAAAAATCTATATTTTACCATATTAAACTATATTTTTCCTCTTACTCTATGCCCTTTATTGTTTAGGAACTAAACACTAGTTTCCCAATAATAATAAAACATTTGGTGAACCTGACTTACTTCATACAAATATAAAACCCTAGGTACCCTTAGGGTTTTTACTTCATATTTAAAAAATAATAATAATTTCAAATTTTTTATTTTTGTATAATTTTTTTTGCATTTATTTTATTCAAAACTATTTTTATAATTTAAATTATTAGAATAATTTTCAAAAATTCTAAAAACCTAGCTCAAAACCCTATATTTTTAAACTAGGTCCTCAAACCCCAAGCCTTCCTTGTAAATTTTATAAAAATATTTTGGAATTTTTGTAAATTGTTTACTTTGTCAAAAAAAAATTCAAAATTTCAATGTTAGTAGTTTTCTTGTGAAAAAAATTAATTTCAAATCTTTGTTTTTTGTATTAATTTTTGTGCATTTATTCTATTCAAATTTATTTTTAAGATTTAAATTTTTGGCATAATTTTCAAAAATTCTAAAACCTTAGCTCAAAACCCTAGATTTCCAAACTAGGTCCTCAAACCCCAAGTTTTCCTTACAATTTTTATAAAAATAGTTTCAATTTTTTGCAAATTGACTTTGTCATACGTAATTTCAAAATCTCTATGTTAGTAGTTATTTTTGCATTCATTTGCTTAATATTACTTTTACACACTCTCTTTGGTGAAATAAATAAAATGGCCATTAAGAAACTTCTTCCCTCTCATCCCATAGATCAATTTCTAAATTTTTCTCATAATTTTGACAATGAATGGACAAATTAACAAAATTGCACATTAGCTAAAAATGTGGAAAATGATTTTATTTATATTGAAGATAATTACTATTGTTTTAATGAAGAATATGATAATATACATGATAGTGATAGTTAAGTACAAGTAGATTCATCTTCTTCTCTCAAACCTATCTCTTTTATTCCTTCTTCTAAAGAAAATAATTTTGATAAATGGGAAAGATACCTTTCACCTCATTCTCCACTGCATAATGCACTAAATGAACAAATTAGTCATGCACTTCCAAGTGAACCTCTAGTTGGTGATAATTTGCTTCCATGTGAACATTCTCTCTCTCTCTCTCTCTCTCTCTCTCTCTCTCTCTCTCTCTCTCTCTCTCTCTCTCTCTCTCTCTCTCTCTCTCTCTCTCTCTCTCTCTCTCTCTCTCTCTCTCTCTCTCTCTCTCTCTCTCTCATGCGATACTTCAATGTTCAAATTACAATAATATAAATGCAATGAAATCAAATTTCTAATACATCGTTCAAATGATACATCTCATGTTCTTAACTCGACTTTGTAATAATAATGTATAAATGATAAAACTCTTTCTCTTGCTTCTCATGAAAATAATTCATTTAATCCTTCCATGGGTAACATAGATACACATGATTTGCCAAAGCTACTGCTGCCCTTCAGACCATCAAAATAGATGTGGATTCGGGATATCACAAATTGTGGCTAGAAGGAGACTCATTGAACATCATAAATATTCTTAACAATAAAAATACTATGTCTTGGACCATAGAGGCTATGGTAATGGAGATGAAAACCTTAATAAAAAAATTTGATAAAGTGACTATAACCCACACCTATCATGAAGCCAATGGAGTTGCAGATTGGTTAGCAAACTGTGCAGTCCAGATAGGACAAAAAGTGAGGTGGTAGGAAACATTAGAAAAGAATGTGGAACTGAGGGCACTCATTCTTCATGATGCAATTCATGCAAAGGAGGGAAATATTAGATTGTAATAGAAATATAATGAGTAGGAGGAGTGGCTTTGCGGGGAAAGGTCTACAATCATTAAAGAGGAAGGCTCTTGAGAGTGAGAAGCAGATCCTGAACGTGCCCAAACAAAGCCGACTTTCAAATCAAATTGGTAGCAAGTGGGATCATTGTAAAGTTCTTAGCGACTGGGTTTCAAAGGAGATGAGTATGGCTCGTGAAAGGAAGGGAGAACCAAGGAAGTAAGAACCCAAAAACTGTGACGAATGGAGAGAGAAACAAGATGTCTAGAGAATTCTTTAGAAAGGAAAAGTCGTGAACTATATGGAAAGGCTACATGGGTCAAAACCGCATATCACTATGGCTTTTTTCAAAAATTGGATTGATGAAAGGGTCACTTTACATGGTATCACGGTGAACCTAACTGAGGATTTTATAGCAGAGGTTACAGGGCTGCCTACAGATGGACTTAAATTCTCCAAGCAGACAAGCATTTCGAATGAGGCCTTTTGTAAGTTCACCAAGACAAATGTGGAAGAGTAGAAGCTGGTCAAGAATGGGGATTTCTATGAATTGGAATAGATTAAGGGGATATGGAGGGATGTCTTATGCTATATAAGGGAGTATTTCATCTTGGACGGAAGAAGCAAGAGAGCGCATAAATTCCACTTTGTTTTCCTTAATCATTTCAGACATAAGGTAAGATTGTCTTTTCCCTTTTACCTGTGCTTCTCTTTGGTCCAAAGTTTATTTGCTCACAGGAAGAAGGAAACATGTCCTATCCTGCATGAAGGCCTAATTCTGTTAATTGAAGGCTACTACAAGAATAAAGCTATGGTTAAGAACCCTAACCAAGGGAAAAATAAGGAGTCTGGGAGCAGAAAGAGTGAAATTGTAAAAGGGAAAGACAAAATCAAGTTCCCCAGTGCCAAAAATTAGAATGTAGAAGAAGATACAGAGCGGGAGAGAATTGATAAACCTAGGGAGGAAAATATGGAGAAAGAAGAAGGTACTGAAAGCTGGAATACAAATTCAAAAGAGGACGAAGAATGTCAAGAGAAGAATGAGAAAGAAGGAGTCAGCAAAGAGGAGGAATTTGAAAATAGTAAAGAAGAAATTGAGGAAAATCAGAAAGTGTCAGAGGAAGATATTTTCTAGGATGGCCCTGTTGAGGACCCTGTTTCAAGAAATGAAAGGGAAAATATAGTTCAGGATGACAATCAAGAAATGGACATGGAAATTCAAATTGGAACAAAAGAACAATATCAAAGGGGCTGAGAGGATCACTTTGAAGAAGGCAGGAACAGTCCCAATAAGAATTCTAAGGAATGGAGAGAGAAAAGGCAGAACAATGGAAAGCACACACCTATGAGTTGGGTTAATTGCAAAGTAGAGGCTTCTCTCCAACTTGATTCTTGGATGTGTAAGGAGATTAAGGATCTCAAAAGGAAAGTGGAAATTATGGAAGATAACTAGAAAGTTGCATGGAAAAAAATTAACAACATGGAAAAATAGATAAGAGATATCCCAGTCAAGCTCAAAGATTACGAGAATAACCTTTGGGAACTCATTAGGGAGAACAGAACGAAAATCGAGGAAGTAACGTCCAACATTTGTGCTGCAGCTGCCAATATTGGAAAAAGAGCTAGCGAGGAGACCAAATCTTTGGAGGGGCCTAGCAAAAGGATGAGATAAAGCTCAAGAAAGAAGACTACACAAGAGGGAGCCAATTTGGCGGCAACTACCACTCAGGATACTGTTGTGAAAGGTACAAAAACTGTGAAAATGATTTTGGAACTAGAAGAATAGTCTGGTTCTTCTTGCTGGTTATGTTTTTTGGTCCTGTTCTCTGGTTTCTTTTTGTAATCTTCTATCTATGGTGTAGCCAGATCTATGTTAAATCTGGGTTTTGACCAGTGGTCTCTCTCGTGGTTTCAAGTCCATTTAAAACTTGTTTTTGCTACTTCTCTGTAGTAGTTTTTAGGTTCTGCCTATGGGAGTTGAAGCTTTATCTTTCTTTCCTTGTACTTGGGTTTCGGGATCCCATCAAAACCTATTTTTACCTTTATCTAAAACATAGATACACATGATATTCCAATTTTGAATGATACTTTATTGCATATTATAAAATAATTAAATTATTCTCTTGCACCTCTTCTTGGTTACATTCAAAGTGATAATGAATAAGATAGTGAACATGCAAACAATTATTAAAATGAAAGTGATTATGAAAAATTTTCTAATGATGATAATGCATGAAACAATGATGATTATTATGCACATAGTAAAGAATAATATTCATCTACATGTTTATAGCTCTTCTCTCACTCCTCTCAAACATAATGCACTTCCAAATGTTGTTTCTACTTTTATGCATGATTCTATTTCAAATAATGCACACGTTCATGATAATAGAACATCTTCTATTCAATTATAATGTGATACACTAAAACATAAAGATACCAACAAATCTCCCAAGCCACCCTTCACTATAGTAGAACCCAATTCTCACTCTTCACCTAAAGAGAATGGTATCCCACATCCCTCTAATAATGCCCAAGTTATCATTACTCCCAAGGTTCAAGTGAGCACACCCCATCTTTATGATCCAATTGATAAATTTAGCATTCTCATGACTAAAATTAATAATCAAATTCAATGAATAAATGAACCACTTATAGATAATAATACACCATCCTAGGAGATTATCTCTTTGATGCATGCAGTCGGTGAATTACAACACCAAGCACATATCCTTACCTTGGAAAACAAGGCTTATAAATCTTGGATGGATGACAATGATCTACATGGTAACCCACTTCTGAAGACATTCATAAAAGCTTCATTGCCTAAGCATTTATATATACCATCATTGCCTCATTTTGATGTAACTAAAGATCCATTTGTACACCTTCAAGCCTTTGAGAAGGCTTTGCCATCTCATGCGAGTCCTTTGCTTCTACTAAAATTATTCTCGTAGACATTAGTGGGGGAAGCATAGAATTGGTCATTTCATCTACTCCCCATTATCTCTTTACACACATATGATGACTTAGAGGAGGCATTTCTCAAAAATTACATAGAAAACATGGGCCCTCATGTTACATATGATAAACTTGCAACTTTACATTAGAATACTTCAGAGCTAGTTAGTGATTATATCTTACAATTCAAGAATCACATGTTAATATTGATACACAAACCAACATATTTAGATATTCAACATATCTTTATTAAGGGGCTTCACCAAGATCTCCTCGAGCATTTATTATATCAAAAAAAGTCTTCTTTTAGACACTTATGTTATATAATTTTACCTTTAGAAAAAAAATTGGGATTGATTGAGGAAGACTCAATTGGTTAGATTAATCTATATTTCATAGTAGTATCTACATCTACAACTCTTATCACACAACATCCATTATGTCTTAAACAAGATAGGAAACCATAACTATAAAAGCAACTGGTTAAGAATAGAGAGCCAGTCTCTAGAGTACAACCTATAGTATGTACTATAGATAATAACATCAAGGCACCATTATAGTTTGATTCAGAGTAGGATATCCCATATATTATATTATCAACACTACTAGATAGGAGGTTAATCACATTACCTTCTACTTATCGATGATATCCACATATCTTATGTAGATAGCCACATCAGCCCTTTTGTAACTATCATCATATCCATGGACATAGAGATAATGATTGTTATGGAATTAGTGATTGTATTACTAGATGTGTTGATAATGGCATCATAACATTAACAAAAGGGGAATTGATATATCCTTCATTAAGGACCCATAGACCTCATTCATCCATGACTGAGTTATCCTAGGACATTCTTTTACAAGAATCATAAGTCACTCATCATGAGAGAAATGTAGGTTATAGGACAGAGCCTCATAATAGATCTCTTATTTCACCTACTCAAAAAAGTTTGAAAACCCATACAATGAGAACAACCTACATATAACACTATGGTCTAAGGAGTACATAGTGCAGTTCCATATACATACCCAGTAGAGTCACAGGCATCATAGTAGAGTCTTATTCTAGAGAAATATTCACTATGACTAGACTTTTTGGGTCTTATCTCCTGTATAAATCCACTACAGTCAATATTAAAAGAACCCACATCATAGATTACTTCTCCAGAGAGATATTCACTTTGGCCAAAATTTCTAGGTCCTATCTCACATAGCAATCTGCTATGTTTAAGATTAAATGAGACCCCATCACAGATTTTAGATCCATCTTGATATATTACATAATCATACACATCATATCATAGGCCATAGGGTATATGATTACAAATAGATGAGTCTTATTCATAGAACATAGTTCTCATTGCACATCTAATCAAGTTACATTTTACATAATCTCCATGTCTAGCTATAGTTATACATAACAAACAATATCATATAAAAATCATATTCCTACATAGCATGAGCAGTATGGGCACTTGTTTAGTTGTCCATCAAGGTTTAGATAGTGATACAACACATATTCATACTATCATTAGTTCATAGCTTTACTTAGTAAGGAAATGATAGAACCAAAGGTTTAACTAACATTTGTATTCTTTAGCCACTCTTGAAGAAGTAATACACACAGCATGTTATCTTACATCCCCACATCCTAACAACTTTCCTAATTCCTAATAGCTATCCATAGCCAAAACCATCTTATTAAAATCTATATCTTACCAAATCCTATTTTACCAACTTTAAACCAATTCTGTTTATCCAAACAATTCACTAATTACAAAACCAACAATTTGTTTTCTCACATATGATTAAAAATCAATTCTAACATCACACTTGTGATTATCAACAAAATTCAAAATCACATATACCAAGTACTATTTTACCAAATATATGCAAAAACCTCAACATCAATACTAGATCAACTACTCCTAAGTCAACAAATGACAAGAAATATACCAATCCATTCTAAAATCCATAACATAATACACATGAATCAAAAATCAAACCAACATCCACACACACACACACACACTCAGATATATATATATATATATATATATAACCAAGTTTTCAAATACATATACACTAAATCAAATACAATTAATTATGAATGGGCATCATGCCCTTACTCTCAATCTTTCTCTCTCCTCTAGTACTAGTCTTATAGTCTAGCCTAGCACTCAATGGCTCCACCCCTTCTTAATATCCTAAATGTCTCTTACATTGGATTTCTCACTCTAGAAATTGGCCATGATCCTCATGAAAATATGTATACTACCTCTAAATATCCATGTACTCATTCATAATATACATACTCACCAATCCATAATTAGGTGGAGGCATCCTATGCCTATTTATCTTAGCCCTCAACTCATCTTCTCTCCCACTACTCTAACATATGCAGTTGTCACTATAGTAACTCTATCAAACAAATGAGCATAAACATTAGATATATCTACTACTCTCTCTATCAAACCCTCATCCACTACATCATCAAGAACATGCCATGTGAGATCTTAGAGTGTTGGCTCAATGATGGTCTCCTAAAATCCATCATATCCACCTCCTCCCTTAGTAGGTGCTTCATCCTAAGTACCTACTACTCCACCTACACAAAAAATTACAACACTAAGTCATATGCTTTCAAAACAACATAAAACAATCATAAACTTTTACATAGTTTAAATGTTAATCAATGTTTACCTCTCATCATCTAGATTGGTGTAGGATATTCATACTCAAGGGTATCCCCTCCACCAATAGGATATAATATATCCCATCGATTCCTCATCCATCATGTGGTATATGCCTCTATGTATCCAACATCATCTACATCAGGAATATCTATAGCACATCCCATGCATCCAAAGGTAATGTTGCTAACTCAGCCTCAGTAGGCCTCCTATGAGTTCATGCCCTCATTGGTGCCTATGCACTCCTCACCCACACCCATGCTATATGGGGTACATCTTTTGGTACCCCAAACTATCTAGTTGTGTGCTCATACTAAAAGTGCTCATACACTCTAACTCAATGATCATGTAACCAAAAACTAACCCTCATTTACCACAACTATACTCCTTCCTTAGGCCACTTAGGGAATCCTCTATAGGGCATCCATATGATATATTGAGCCACCAATCTATCTAAAACTCATCTATAGTGATCTATCCCAAGAGACCAGATAGCCAACATACTCATCCACCACTCTCTAAATGGCTATAAAGGTTCCCAACTCTCCCTAGGTAATCTTATCAACTCCTAAGCCCAATAGTGAAATAAGGTAGCCACACTCACACCACCACTAAATACCTCCTAGGTAAACTTGTAAAGATCATTGTATAAGTGGGAAAGCATAGTCTTACCCCATGAGAACATAGTACCATACACCTTTATACTATGCATGATCCTATGCATCCTGTATGCAATTGATACCCCACTCCCATCCACAACAACAAATGAATCTAGTAACACTGCCAATGACTTCTATAGGCACAAAACACTAGATTTTATTATACATGATAGTAGAACATCACTATAATTGCATCTCTAATGTATTCCTAAGGGCACACCAATAAAATACAATGATGCATGATCAATAACATCAGCACTCATGTCATCCTACAAAGTCACATGCCATCCACTAACTATCAAATGCAAAATATGGTACACATCCTCTAGAGTATTCATAATCTCTCTAGTGGTAATCTAGAAAATACGTGTGTATGCAATCCACCTCTCACATAAGGTAGTAATCAAATACCTATCCCACTACATAGTGCCTAAGTCACACGCATGACCCAACCCTACCCTATCCATCATAGATCTCTCATCAGCTAAAAAAGGTAACAATATTAGTGTCTCCATCACCTAGCCTCTACAAAACTCCATCATCTATACCTCACCCTAAAAAACATTATAAAATAGCATATATGATAGTCAACCATGATAAGGGAAAAAACTAAGCTACAAAACAATTGGCAACAAATCAAAATCCTAGAAAACTAGTCCCAATGGATAATAGCACTGCAAAAGGACACTAGCACTAGACAACAACATTAGAACCTATAAAACATCACTAAATAATAGATAGGAGTGTTGGAACTAGTGGGAATTATCCTAGACTACTTCAAATAGCTCAAAAACCTAAAAAATAGGTTTCTAAATAGGCAAAAATCACACATTTTAGTTACTTACTAGGGTAACATTGCTACCAGTCTCCACTTGGGTTACCAACTGCTCAAACTAGGTGATGATAGGTGCTCATCTCCTCAGCATATCTCTCACTCTAGAGCTCCAAATCTCAACATGGTCAATGCACAAATGAATCAAGAATCAATCCAATTTTCCTATATCAAATAACTTTTTCATCCAAAACACCATACTATTTTTCCTATAACTTGAACCCCATAGCTCCATTTAAAAAACCATTTTGTTCCACAAAATTGTGACAATGATAACTTCAACATCACACAAGCCTTGCTCTCTTAATACCTCATCCACATACTATGGCACACACATATCTATACCTCTTTTATATCTAGCCATACAACTTGGTCCTTACCAGTCAAAGACACATTCAACTATCAAACAACTTAGTGGAATAAATCAAACAAAATTTCAATCTCCTCACAACAAGCCAAACTTATTTCTACTTATGCCACTAGTCATCACTTTTAGATCAACCTCCTCTATCATAGATATTTTCCCTCTCCCCAAAAGGGGGGAATAATTCCTACTATCCCTATTTCTACACTTATTCAGCATGCCTATCCATTCTTTTAGATGGATACACCACAGTTCATGCACCTCTAGTACTTAAACTATTAGATTTAGCTCAGATTGGTCAAGATATATAGTGACTCAAAATACATGGGTCACTCAACATTACTCAAGACATTCATGGAGATATACCTTCAGTTTATAGACACACATATTATTCAAATATAGTGGTTTAGATCATATAGATCCATAATGATTTCAGATTATAGATATATAGACTAGTCAAATATAGTGGCTCAGATTATATGGATTCATAGTATAGATTCAAACTTAGATACTAGATTTGGGGGTATGTACATTACTACACGTCTCACACATATAGCTTCATATAACATGACATAGTTATAGGACCAGAGAGTAGATTATAGGCATAGTGTAAAGCACATTCTTTTGATCTCCAATTTTGCACATGGGACATGGCATGATAGTTCATATCACATGTAGTTATTTAGATTACTAGACTATACATATGCATCACTCACATACCGGATTTGGGGGCATGACATAAATGTTCATGTTATTCATCATCCAAGATTATATACATTCAAATGGCAAGATATGTCATTCTCTTATTGCACATTTACTAGAGTTTTATATTACACCCAATTATACCTAGGTTGTCACCAGGTTGGACCATATGATCATCTGCAATGGTTGGTCCATAACATTACCTAGACCTAGACTACACAAGTTTGTGTGGGATAGAGGATAGACATTGATTTTGGGCCTCTAAGCACTTCTTAGTTCTAATTTAGATTATTCAGAGTGGGGGCATGATAGACTTTTCTCTTCAAAATATACATATTCTATGCACACATTCCATATTACATTAGTTTATGTAGGATAGAGGATAGACATTGGTGTTGGGCCTCTGAGCATTTCTCATTTCTAGCTAGTTTCAACATAGGGGGCAAGAATTTCCCTCCTTCTCCATGATTATATGGATTTCATATTCAAATTTATTACAAGGGGCATCCATTTTATGGATTCCTTCTTTCTCCAAGCATTACTTATCTCTCCATCCACTTCCCTGGCCATGAAGTGAGTTGGACCCTTTTTTAGCGCACTTATCTTCACGCAAGTAGGTTCAAGTGTGCATTTTATTTTCTTTCTTTTACTCTAGTACTTCATTTCATTCCATCACTAGAATAAAAGTGGTGAAAATATATACACCCTAAATTGGTCAAAAAACCACACATATCATGTATTTTCATAGTCCTTTCATAAGAGACTCTAACTAGAGAATATGAGCCTTTGTTCACATTAGCCATGTCCTTGTTTTACTTATCTTAGTTTTATTTATTGCTTTTATCACCTCTCTGTTATCTCAATCAACTGACCTATACCTCCAAGAGCCCCTAGACTAGGACTATGTCACTCTCATATTATTTTTTTGAGTCTCAGACAATAGAATTCTATAGGACTATAGTGTTTTGTACTCTTGTCCTTTCTAGTGTTATTATCCACTGGTTGTTTTTTCTTACTTAACAGGGTTTAACCTTCTTAGCCCCTCCCTTAAGTTTTATTTATATTTTTGATGTTAGATAACATGAATAAATTTACCAAATTAAAAATGAAGAGTTTCTTATATAATGGACTTCACAAGACATTTTATATCTAACACTTATCACTTTGACACATTATATAATTATTGACCAAGTTTGACTATTTAGTCAAACTAGGGCACCTATAGGGAAAAAATTGAGTTTTAGGGTCTACAGGGAGTCTAAATATATGTTATAAGGTATTTGAAGGGGAAATTAATGTCATTTCATGTTATACATCCTTTGGTTATTAGTCCCCTAGGTTTATTTATCATTTTGGGTCATTTAGAGGTCATTTTAAGTGCATTTAATGCTTTGTGTGGGTTTATTGGGATATGTGAAAGTTAAAAATTATTATTTCATTCCCCATGTGTCATTATAAGTCTTATTAATCTGACATAACTGAATAAATGGCATGTTGTTCAAAAAAGGGTAGTTTTCTTGACCAAAGAGAGAGAAAAGGACACTTATATGGCTCCTTGGGAAGTGTGCCACTTTAAAAACCTGTTGGTGTGACTATTAACCTCCAAAAAGTTCATATCCATGTTTTTTTTATACATGGCACGAATTGTTTCATTTACAACTCATTTTTTTCTTTTTCCTCTTGGCAAGCAAAAAGGGAGCAACTTCAAGCATATGGTACGGACCGTACAAGTGGAATGGGAGGGAGTGATTTTAAAAGTAGATAGTAATCCAAATCCTATTAACATAAATAAAAATAACTTTATATTTTGTTCATCCTCCTTTATGAACCATTAGTTTGATCTTAGGTAGCTTTTTATGCATGTTCAACCATGAGGGGGTTACTATTTGAGCTTGTCTCAGGATTTCTTATTTTGTATTGATGTATTTATGTGTTTTAGGTTTCTCCAAATTATTTTAAAGATTTTTACATGCTTATTATTGTTTTTTATGATTCAATTGTTTGAGAAAAGATTGTTCATGCTTGTAAATGGCCTAGTTTTCATTAATAGTTAGCTCAGTTGCTTTGCAAGTGTTTTATCCATTTTGGGAAAAGTGTTTTGATGTTATTTTGATTAATATCCTGGTGTTTTTGATGTTTTAAATGTTTCAATTTTTTTTGGTGCTTAAAGGTCTTGTTTTACATGTTTCTTTCTCTCTTAAAGGAGTGTCTCGGTCCACTAGCCAAGAGCTTCAGCTATAGGAGCATGTTGTAATCATCATGAACAAAAAACATCCTTCAAATCATCTCAATTATCTAAATGTACTTGTAATTCACTTTGGAAAGGTCTAATATTGATAGATAAGGATCACAAGGTTGTAAGAGGTCAAAAGGAGTTGACTGTGTTTTTGGTCTCTCAACCTCTAAAATTGTCAAATAAAGGTCTTGAGGGTTTTTTGAGGTGATATATGTCATGATAAAATATTTTTTAATACATTTTTTAATTTGATATTATATCCCTATCCAACAAGAGTAACCATGTTAAGTTTCAAGGTCAAATGAGGAGTGGAAGATGGTTTTTGAAGGCTTCAAAAATGACAAAAAATCATTGATTTCAAATAGTGATGTCTATAGGGTAAGAGATGACAAATTAACCTTACACTCAAAATTGATGGACCTAAAATATGAAAGCAAGTAAAAATAGTATAAAATTGTGAAAAAGGTCATATTTGGAAAAAATTAGTGAGACAATATCAAATTCAATGTTTTTATCCCTCTCATAAGAACCCCTATCCATACAGGTCTGGGACAACACAATCAAGCTTGATTTTGAGTACTTCAAGGTGTATGTTTGATGGAATATGACATTTTTTGGGTCCTTTAAGATGGATGTAGGTGATATAAAATTTAATTTAATTAAATTTAATAAAATTTTACCCTATACATAATTCACATGGCCTAATCCTTGTTGAATTACACCTACAGGCAACGCTAACCATAAAACATAGTCATGAACAGTAAGGTGGATGTTGATGTCTAGACCTCATTTTGAATCCTCTAAAGATGAATGAAATTAAATGAGTAATATGTGACCTAAAATAATTCAAGGATTGACATAGAAAACAATTAAAAGAGGTTCAAGACCTAAACCAAGCTCAAAAAGATGCAAAATAGGGGCAGGCCTAGTCTCAGTCCAGTCAAGGCAAGGGTATGCCAAATGAAAGACCTAGACATGTAATTCATGTTTTTAAGTTTTTATAGGTTAATAAAAGAATTATTATGGTTTTTTAACAAGGAATAAATTAAATAAATTCTTAAAAAATCCAAAATAATCTCATGATAACCTACAACAAGCACAAGGCAGTGATTTCATTTTCTAGGCATTATAGGCATATTCTAGGTTTCCATGGCATAGAAGCTATTTAAGGTGAAAATAGGATATAAAATTATGGTAAAACATAATTAAAGGTATCTATATTCTTTAAAATATCACAAAAAATAGTAAATCATTCTTTTTCTCTCTAAGTGCATCACATACCCTGCCCACCTCAAACTATGTTTTCCTAAAAGTCTACCTTGCAAACTTGGAGAGTTGGAGGACCAACTAGAGGATTTAGGATATAAAATTTGGTAAATATTAAAATTATTACATATATACCATGATAAAATAATCGTATTTTGTTATCCAATAGTCAAAACACTCACTATTTTGTCTTAGATTAGGGGTTGTTTGAGTGTGCACAGAGGTGCCATTTTTGGGGAAAATGATGAAATAGTGAACCAGAAGGTTAGAAAGGGAAATATTATTATTTTATAAGGTTTATGGGACCTAAAAAGTCATATAAAACTTTAATTTATGGTCTTAAGTCATAAAACTTGTTCCAACGAAGGAGGTTTATAGTAAGGGGTGAAAGGAATCCTTAGGCCTTAAAGTCAAATTGGGGGTCATTCTCATTTTTGTATTTTAAATGCCTTAAAATTGATTGTAACATGTTTTAATATGAAAATTATATTTTTTTGAGACATCATAGTTCAAATTAATCCATTGGAGTATCATGTTGGTCTCAAATGGCAAGCAAGCCTATTGGCAAGGTCTAGGCCTAGTGTCAAACAAGGGCGAGTTTACATTTTTGGATCTTGATGAGATAATATAAGTATGGGAAAATTATTTTTGGGTTCATATACAGGTTTATGAGCCATGTTTTTTAAATAAATGCATCATAAGGTCATTTCTTGGCTTAAAAGCTCCCAAACCCTCATGAGAGGCCTAAAATGGCTCAAATGGGCAACTTCAAACGCTTGGAACTTCCATAATCTCTTTCATGGGACCTGGAGATATTCAAAGAAGTTTTATAGGATCCTAAATAATCCACAAGTGGAATTTTTAATTAATTTTAAGTTGCCATATTTATGAAAAAACACTAAGAAGGCTTGTCACTCTAAAACCCTCTTAAAACCTTGTTTGAGACCTAGAGGTGGAAATGAGCCTAAAAGTGTCACCATATGGAGGAATTTGAACCTAATTTATGAATATATATTTTTTTAAACTTTATTAACATCACATAAATGTTTTTTTTATATGTAACTATATGGATCATAGGAAAACATGGCTTATTTTGACCATTTTTAGTGATTTGAAGGCTACATGAAGAGTTAGAAAATGAAAAAAACTTTGGGAGGAATATTTACTATTTATTTAAATCAAAAAATTAACCTAATATAATAAATAAACTTATAATTGATTCAAATATATCCTTACTTTTATCTAGTCATAACTGGCCTAATGCACAAGCTAGAGAGAAAGGAGGAAATCTTCAAGTGAAGTGATTTTATAGGCACCCTTGATTCTTCCAAGGACATGGAGGGTATTTAAACTTTTAATTCACTCCTTCCAATGTATTTTCATGAAAAACTTATGCCATTTTAGAAGGAAAGTGTGTCAGGTGCATATAAGGGTAGTTATTAGGATAACAAATGATGATGTCTCTCTACTAGTTGTTTCCAGAAGACCAGGCATGAATCCAATGCATGGAGAGGAATGTTTAATATCCTCCCCTTCCATCACAATAATTTATACTATCCTATATCAGTTAAAATATGTTTAATCAATCCTAATCATGAAGGTTTTTTTTTGTGTAAAGAGAGGAGTTTATGCCATTTTATCTAACTTTGATGACTTGTATTGACACGTTATGCTCCTAAAATTGAATGGTTTGACCTGTATCATCTTCCCATGCATGTATAAATAAAATTCTCATCTTGAAACATTTCCAACTGGCCCTTGGACTTCTTTTTCTCTCTCTTTCTCTTAAACTCTATAAGAGTTGGCCATTTTGGCATTTGTAGATGCTCCACCTAAGTATCGTGAAGCCCTGATCAATTTTACACCTTCTAATCAATAAAATGACTAAGTGTCTACCTCTCTCATTAATTTTCATAGTTTTCTCTAATTTAATGTTGAATTTTCTCAGTGAATACTATGAATTCCTTAGTATTGTACTTCATTCTCTCACTTATTTATAGCCTCTTCTTACAGGGCATGTGAAGTATTTAAGAGATGTTCATGGTTGAAGTGAGTATTATTTTAATTATAGTCATTAAATACCTCTTTTCTAGTCCTCATAACCTTTCATACCATCTAGGACCTCATAATGTAGTATTGATATGAGAAGACATAGATTTGGGAAAGAGTATGTTTTAGTTGGTGCATTTGTCTCGAGTGTGGAGTGTAAGTAATTAGAAGTAATCAAACATATGATGTATCACCTCTATATTTTAGGTTTGTTTTATGTTATTATTAAAACTTTTCAACACCCCAAGTTGATAGTATTATAATCATGAGCTTAAATGGTGCATCAAGGGGAACTAGCCCCTAATCTAGAGGTTCATCTCATAAGTTTTCTCACCCAAAACAAGTGAGATGTCCCCATTTTCCCACTTGGATTAGAGGCCTATAAAACCTCTTTTCATAGGTTTCATCTAAGTGAAAACAATTTTTGGCATGCTCGGTTGGACTCTTGTTCCATGAGTTGAAGGATTTTTAGTGTTATCCTTCAATACATCAACCTTGGGAGGCATTTTTCCAAGCACCAATGGTGAATCTAAAGATGAATCAGATGGTTTATCAACCAGGTATTCCATTTAAAAAAAAATCATATCTTTTATATGTATTGGTTTCAAAATTAAACTTTCAAGGTTGGTCTTGGTGTTGATTTCTACCCTCTATTGGTCTTGATGTTGATTTCTACCCTCTACAAGTGGGTAAGACACTACAAGGTTTGCCTCTTCCCCTTCAAAGTGAGAAAGTACTTGGTCAACTTGATTTTGATCCCCACCAACCTTTTTTTGATCATCCTTAGGTATAATATGATCCTCCTCAATTCCAATATGGTCTTATACATCCTTTTCATGAGTTGTATCAGCCCTATAATTAGCCTTCTTAATGTCTTGTTCCTAGTCAACTCAGTCTTTTCTCCAATCAGCCCATTTCCATCTTCAAAAAAACTCTTTTAAGATATGAGAAATATATTCTAGATCTTGATACTCAAAGGGGATGTGGTCAAATTATTTATTATTCATTATATCCACCAAGTGAGAAATTCATTGGAGCTAGTCAAGAGGGAATGGGAACCTATTGAGAGAACCAATTGGCAAGGGATCACAAGTGAGATGTTAGATGTGAGTGGCCTAGTGTCTTATTTATAGGATATATTAAGAACTCATGAAATGAAATTTTACCAAACCCATCAGCCTTTGTATCCACCTCTAAAAGTGTCATATCAGCCATACATGACTCCTACTCATGAGCCAAACCAAGTCTATCAAAGCCTCCCTTATTCAAATCAATTGGAGGAGAAATTTGGAACCAAAAACCTTGTGTTTGAGACCCATCTTCATAGGCAAATTAAACTTGAAAATATGAATTTGAAATAGTCCATGTTGTTAGTAAAATAAGTAGATATCAATCCTTCATTACCCTCTCACATTGTTTCTCCATCACCTTAACAAGAGAGTTCTAGTCCAAAGGTCTCAAGATGGAGTCAAATTGTGGAATCATGGAGAAAGGAGGAAACAAGTCTTGAAAAAGGAGATGAATTTATAGATAAAGTTGAAAATGGAGTCAATACTATTCAAACCTTTCTTTCTCCACAACAATAGAATAATTCTAGTCCTAAGACCTTAAGTTGGAATAAGGTGGTGGAATCATGGGGAAAGGAAGAGAAAATCATTGTCAAGGAAGTACAAGTTGAAGATGAAATTAAACCTTTACAAGCCCCTCCCACCCTTCCTCAATAAAAATCATCTCTATCATGCCAAACCTCTCATACCCATCCTCATCATGATGATACATATTATCTCCAAGAGAGACTTTTCTAAGAGAATCTATCCAAGTAGATTAAAGAATTAGAGTCAAGGATGTGTTTGATTAGTCAAGGTGTGATAGAAGGTTTAGACACTACAAAAGATCTTATGCCTAAACACAACCTATCTACACCAATTAAATATATTTATAAATATATACCAAATGTGGATGAAGTGTTGATCAAGTGTAAGGAAGAGAATAATTTGGTTTTATCCCAAGGTTTACCTCCTCTTCCCCATGAGCTTCTCAAAGAACACCCTACTCCTCATTCCCAATCTAAATTTGAGCTCTATTTCTTACCTTCACCAATAAATTCCTCTTGTCCTCATCCTATCAACCTTTGTCTTGATGGAAATATAAAATAAGATCCTAAATATAATCACTTGGTAGAAGCAAATGAGCAAGAGTAAGCTCAACCCATAGCTGATCAAGATGACTTTATAGCTGATTATGAGGAATAAATTGTCATAGAATCTTTTCTTGATCAATTAGAAGATAACTAATCAACTCTTGCTTCCATACTTGAAGATATTCATACCCATGAAGGAGGTAATAAGTAATTGAAATAATAAAATTCTACATGTGAGCATGATATTATGAATGAATACTACAAGGTTGAAGAGGTAGTGGTATTGGTTGACCAAGATAAGGAGAAAAATGATGATTGGTAGCTACAAATAGAAATAGCTTGAATAAATTTTCTAATTTGGAAATAAAGTGCATAATAAGGTAAGTAATAAACCTTATATTTAATATAATGACCAAGAGTGGGAAGAGTTCACAAAACTCCTTGATGAGCTAGGAGAGCTTGCAATAGAAAAGAGTCCTAGTCTTGCTAAGAACATCATGGAGAATAAGAATGGATACCTTGTTGAAATACCACTTGATTATATAGTTAAAGTAACATTCAAATAATTTGAGTATTTTTGTTCATAAGGAGAGTTCTTTTCCCTGATCAATTTTCTTGGATCTACCTAGTTCTCATGTAGGATCATGCCAATGAAGTTGGTAAACAGCATCAAAGAGTTGGATAGCTCCTTGGGAAGTGTGCCATTTGGAAAATGTGGTGGTGTGACTATTAACCTCCCCAAAATTCATATACATGTTTGGTTTTCATATATGTCATTAAAATTTTCATCTACAACTCATTTTCTTATTTTTCCTCTTGGCAAGTAAAAAGGAAGCAACTTCAAGCATATGATACGAACCGTAAAGGTGTAATGGGATGGAATGAATATATAGGTGGATATTAATATAAATCCTATTCAAATCCATAACAATAAATTTAAATTTTTTTATCCTCCTTTATGAACCATCAATTTGATTCTAGGCAACTTTTTATGCATGTTCAACCATGAGGGGGTCACTATTTGAGCTTGTCTCAGGATTTATTATTTTGGATTGATGGATTTGTGTGTTTCAAGTATCTCCACATGATTTTAAATATTTTTCCTTTCTTCTTATTTTTTTGGATAATTTATTTTTTTGAGAAAATATTATTCATGCTTGCAAATGACCTATTTTACATTGACAATCAGCTCAATTGCTTTGCAAGTGTTTTATCCATGTTGGGAAGATTGTTTTGATGTTTTTTTTATGAATATACTAGTGTTTTTTATGTTTGAAAGGTTGAAAAAAAAAATTGGTTCTTAAAATTCCTTGTTTTACGTGTTTCTTGCTCTATTAAAGGAGTGTCTCAATCCACCAACTATGAGCTTCACCTACAGGAGCATGTTGACATCATTATGACCAAAAAAATCCTTCACATGGTCTAAGGTATATAAATGTACTTGGAATGAAATTTGGAAAGGTATAATATTGAAAGATAAGTATCAAAATTTTGTAATAGGTCAAAAGGAGTTGATTGTGTTTTTGGTCTCTGGACCCCTAAAATTGTCAAATAAAGGTCCTGAGGGTTTTTTGAGGTGATATGTCATGATAAAATTTGTTTTAATGCCCTTTATTTTTTTGGATATTATATCCATATCCAAAAAGAGTAACCATGTCAAGTTTCAAGGTCAAAGGAAGAGTTGAAGATTATTTTTGAAGGATTCAAAAATGATTAAAAAAATCACTAATTTTAAATAGTGATGTTTATAGGGTAAGAGATGGCAAATTCACCTTACACTTAAAATTGATGGACCTAAACTATGAAATCAAATCCAAACAATCCAAAATGGTAAAAAATGTAATCCTAGGCTAAAATTAGTCAGACAATATAAATTTCAATGTTTTGATCCCTCTCATAAGAACCCATGTCCATATAGGTCTGGGACAGCACAATCAAGCTTGATTTTGAGTGCTTTAAGGTGTATGTTTGATGGAATATGAACTTGTTTAGGTCCTTCAAGATGGATATAGGTGATATAAAAGTTAATTGAATTAAATTTACTCAAATTTAACCCTATACATCATTCACATGGACTAATCCTTATTGAATTGCACCTACAGGTAGCCTGAATCACAAAACACAGTCATGAATAGTAAGGTGGATGTTGATGTCTAGACCTCATTTGGAATCTTTTAAAGATGAATTCAAGTGAAATGAGTAATAAGTGACCTAAAATAATTAAATTATTGACCTATAAATAAATTAAATAAGTTTAAATACCTAAACTAAGCTCAAAAAGATGCAAAATAGGGGCAGGCCTAGTCTCAGTCTAGTCAAGGCAAGGGTATGCCAAATGAAGGACCTAGACATGATAATGCATGTTTTTAAGGTTTTTTAGGTGAATAAAATCATGAGGATAATTTATTACCAAGGATAAAATTAAATAAAGTCTTAAAAAACCCTAAATAATCTCATGATAACCTATAACAAGCACAAGGTAGTGATTTCCTTTTCTAGGCATTAAAGGCCTATTCTAGGTTTCCATGGCATAAAAGGTTTTTGAGGTGAAAATAGGATATATAATTATTTTAAAACATAATTATAGGTATTTATATCCCATAAAATATCACAAAAAATATCAAATCATTCTCTTTCTCTCTAAGGGCATCATATACCTTGCCCACCTCAAACTATGTTATCCTAAAAGTCTGCCTTGCAAACTTGGAGAGTTGGAGGACCAAATGGATGATTTAGGATCTAAATTTTTTTAAATATTACCCTTAGGAAATATATAAAATTATAAAATAATAATATTTTATTATACAATGGGGAAAAAACTCACTATTTTATCTCATATTAGGGGTTGTTTTAGTGTGCACGGAGGTGCCAATTTTGGGGAAAATGATGAAATATTGAAAAATAAAGATATAAAGGGAAACATTATTATTGTATAATATTTATGGGAAATAAATAATCCTTAAAAACTTTACTTTAGGTTCTGGAATCATACAATTTGTTCCAACCAAGGAGCTTTTCTGTCAGAGGTGAAAGGAATCCTTAGGCCTTAAAGCCAAATTGGGGGTCATTATTATTTGTGGTATTTTTAATTCCTTAAAATTTATTTTAATATGTTTTAATAGGTATATTATATTTTTTATATCCATCATATGTCAAATTAATCCATTTGAGTGTCAAGTTGGGTCTCAAATGACAAGCAGACCTATTAGCAAGGTCTAGGCCTAGTGCCAAACAAGGGTGAGTTTTCATTTTTGCATATTAAGAAGATAATATAAGTATGGAAAAATTATTATTGGGTTAATATAAAGTTTTATGAGCCATTTATTTTAAAATAAATTCATCATAAGGTCAATTCTTGGCTTAGAAGCTCCCAAACCCTCACGAAAGGCCTAAAATGGCTCAAATGGGCAACTTCAAATGCTTGAAACTTCCATCATATATTTAATGGTACATATATATGTTAAAATAAGTTTTATATGGTACTAAATAATCCACAAGTGTCATTTTTAATTAATTCAAAGGTGCCATCTTTATTAACAACCACTAAGAAGGCTTGTCACTCTAAAACCCTCCTAAAACCTTGTTTGAGACTTAGAGGTGGAAATGAGCCTAAAAGTGCCACCATATGGAGTAATTTGAACCTAATTTGTGAATATAATTTTTTTTTAAATTCTTTAATACCACATAAATGGTTTTTTTTGTATGGAATTGTATGTATCCTAGGAAAACATGGCTTGTTTTGACCATTTTTATTGATGTGAAGGCTAAAAGAAGAGTTAGGAAATGAAACAACATTTGGGAGGAATATTTAATATTTATTTAACTAAAAATATTAACCTAATATAATAAATAAAACTATAAGTTCTTAAAATATGTCCTTACTTTCAGCTAGTCAAAATTGGCCTAATGCACAAGTTGGAGAGAAAGGAGAAAATCTTCAAGTGAAGTGATTTTATAGGAAACCCTGATGCTTCCAAGGCCATGGAGTGTCTTAAAACTTTTCATTCACTCCATACCATATATTTTCAAGGAAAAATAATGTTATTTTTTAAGCCAAGTGTGTAGGGTGCATAGAAGGGCAGTTATTAGGATAGTAGATGATGATGGCTCTCTACTAGTTGTTTCTAGAAGACTAGGCATGCATCTAATACATGAAGAAGCATTTCTGAGAGCCTACCCTTACATCCAAATAATTGTACCTATTATATATTAGTTATAAGATGTTCAATTATGCCTAATCATGAAGGTATTTTTTTTGTGAAAAGAGAGGATTTTATGCCATTTTGTCTAACTTTGATGACATGTATTGACACTTATTGCTCCTAAAATTGAATAGTTCGACCCATATCCTCTTCCCATGCATGGATAACTAAAATTATCAGCTTGAAACATGTCCAAGTTACCCTTGGACTTATTTTTCTCACTCCTCTCAAACTCTATAAGATTTGACTATTTTGGCATTTGTAGATGCTCCACCTGAGTATGGTAAAGCCTTGATCAATTATACAACTTATGATCAGTAAAATGACTAAGTTTTTACCTCTCTCATGAATTTTATTAGTTTTCTCTACTTGAATGTTGAATTTTATTAGTGAATACTATGGATTCCTTAGCATTGTATTTCATTCTCTCACCTATTTACAACCTCTTCTTGTAGGGCATGTGAAGTGTTCAAGATATGTTCATGGTTGAAGTGAGTAGTATTTTAATTAGATTCATTTAAGACATATTATCTAGTCCTCTTAACCATGCATATCATCTAGGAATTCATAATGTAGTATTGATGTGAGAAGACATAGATTTGGGAAAGAGTATGTCGTAGTTGGTGCCATGGTTTCAAGTGTGGAGTGAAAGTGATTGGAAGTCATCAAATATCTGATGTATCACCTCTATAGTTTATGTTTGTTTTATGTTATTCTCAACCCTTTTCAACACTCTTCATATTATTATAAGTATGAGATTAAATGGTGCATCAAGGGGAGCTAGCCCCTAATCTAGAGGTTCATCTCACAAGTTTTCTCGCCCATAAAAAGTGAGATGTCCCCATTTTTCCACTTGGATTAGAGGCTTATAAAACATATTCTCATTAAGTGCATCTAAGTGATAACAATAATAAAAATTAATCAATAATATAGCTCAACATTTTGCATCACACATTGACTTGCATGATTGATCAAGGAAGGGCCTAAGTAAAAGTCATTCTTGTATCTACTAGGCATGCATCTAATACATGAAGAGGCATTTCTGAGAGCCTACCCTTACATCCAAATAATTTCACCTATTATATATTAGTTATAAGATGTTCAATTATGCCTAATCATGAAGGTATTTTTTCTATGAAAAGAGAGGATTTTATTCCATTTTATCTAACTTTGATGACATGTATTGACACTTATTGCTCCTAAAATTGAATGGTTTGACCCATATCCTCTTCCCATGCATGGATAACTAAAATTATCATCTTGAAACATGTCCAAGTTACCCTTGGACTTCTTTTTATCACTCCTCTCAAACTCTATAAGATTTGGCTATTTTGGCATTTGTAGATGCTCCACCTGAGTATGGTAAAGCCCTGATCAATTATACACCTTATGATTAGTAAAATGACTAAGTTTTTACCTCTCTCATGAATTTTATTAGTGAATACTATGGATTCCTTATCATTGTACTTCATTCTCTCACCTATTTACAACCTCTTCTTGTAGGGCATGTGAAGTGTTCAAGATATGTTCATGGTTGAAGTGAGTAGTATTTTCATTAGATTCATTTAAGACCTATTATCTAGTCCTCCTAACCATGCATATCATCTATGAATTCATAAAGTAGTATTGATGTGAGAAGACATAGATTTGGGAAAGAGTATGTCGTAGTTGGTGCCTTGGTCTCAAGTGTGGAGTGAAAGTGGTTGGAAGTCATCAAATATCTGATGTATCACCTCTATATTTTAGGTTTGTTTTATGTTATTCTCAACCCTTTTCAACACCCTTCATATTATTAGAAGTATGAGCTTAAGTGGTGTATCAAGGGGAGCTAGCCCCTAATCTAGAGGTTCATCTCACAAGTTTTCTCACCCATAGAAAATGAGATGTCCCCATTTTTCCACTTGGATTAGAGGCTTAGAAAAAATATTCTCATTAGGTGCATCTAAGTGATAACAATAATAAAAATTAATCAATAATATAGCTCAATATTTTGCATCACACATCGACTTGCATGATTGATCAAGGAAGGGCCTAAGTAAAAGTCATTCTTGTATCTACTAGGCATGCATATAATACATGAAGAGGCATTTTTGAGAGCCTACCCTTACATCTAAATAATTGTACCTATTATATATTAGTTATAAGATGTTCAATTATGCCTAATCATGAAGGTATTTTTTCTATGAAACGAGAGGATTTTATGCCATTTTATCTAACTTTGATGACATGTATTGACACTTATTGCTCCTAAAATTGAATGGTTTGACCCATATCCTCTTCCCATGCATGGATAACTAAAATTATCAGCTTTAAACATGTCCAAGTTACCCTTGGACTTATTTTTATCACTCCTCTCAAACTCTATAAGATTTGGCTATTTTGGCATTTGTAGATGCTCCACCTGAGTATGGTAAAGCCCTGATCAATTGTACACCTTATGATTAGTAAAATGACTAAGTTTTTACCTCTCTCATGAATTTTATTAGTGTTCTCTACTTGAACATTGAATTTTATTAGTGAATACTATGGATTCCTTATCATTGTACTTCATTCTCTCACCTATTTACAACCTCTTCTTGTAGGGCATGTGAAGTGTTCAAGATATGTTCATGGTTGAAGTGAGTAGTATTTTCATTAGATTCATTTAAGACCTATTATCTAGTCCTCCTAACCATGCATATCATATAGGAATTCATAATGTATTATTGATGTGAGAAGACATAAATTTGGGAAAGAGTATGTCGTAGTTGGTGCCTTGGTCTCAAGTGTGGAGTGAAAGTGGTTGGAAGTAATCAAATATCTAATGTATCACCTATATAGTTTAGGTTTGTTTTATGTTATTCTCAACCCTTTTCAAAACCCTTCATATTATTAGAATTATGAGCTTAAATGGTGCATCAAGGGGAGCTAGCCCCTAATCTAGAGGTTCATCTCACAAGTTTTCTCACCCATAGCAAGTGAGATGTCCCCATTTTGCCACTTGGATTAGAGGCTTAGAAAACATCTTCTCATTATGTGCATCTAAGTGATAACAATAATAAAAATTTATCAATAATATAGCTCAACATTTTTCATCACACATCGACTTGCATGATTGATCAACGAAGGGCCTAAGTAAAAGTCATTCTTGTATCTACCATGTATGTTGATTATGCATGTTCCCTAAGGGAGAAATACATTTGATCTAAGACCGTAGCTTGAGGGTTAATAAAAATAATGATTAGGACAATAAGGGTTCTAAATCATGTGATAATTATTCCCTTAACCTATGTTTTCCCTCTTTTGATTTTGATGTATTTATTTTTTTCATGTGTGTAGATGAATATAGGGTTTGGAGATTGAAACGGACCTATATCGAGCTCTGTTGACTTCTAGCCTTTGAAATTTTGTACACAGGCTCACACTGAGGTAGTGAATAAAATCCAAAAATCTTATAACTCTTAGACAATAGTGGTTGAGGTGGACTACAACATTGGTGCCACTCTTGTCCACTTTTGACACTCCTATCTAATCACAAAATGAAGGCTAGATCTAGATTCATGATAGTGTCCCAGTCCTACACCTCAATGTTTATCCCCTAAATCATTTATTTTAGTCTATTTTTAGATAATTCCATTTCTCTTCCTCATGTAAATTATTAGATAAAAATATGTATTTTTCCATATTAAACTAGATCTTTCCCCTTACTCGAGACCCTTTATTGTTTAGGAAGTAAACACTAGTTTCCCAAAAATAATAAAACATATGCATATTGTTTTGTTTTAAACTATTTATCTCTATATAAATAAGTATGATTTAATGGATTGATTATTTTTTGTATTGCTAATGGTGTAATAATAATCCAATATGTTTGTGGTTGTATCTTTTCTTAAAATATTTTTTACACATAAAAATACTATGGAGGAGTCTACCATATCCACCTATTGGATATACATTATTTCAATACAAATTTGACATTTCATCTATATCCATTTGTTATTACACTCATATAAAATAACTAAGATCACTTATATCCACTATTACAGGTGCACAATTATGACTATAACAATTATTTGGTGGTTTAATCCAAACATGTTCCATATTTTTTAGGCATACACATTTATTTGAAATAAGGGATGAAATAGTTAACTTCAACCAAACATATTTGATCCTCCCCTTGATGGATCAATCCATATTTATTTCTATTACATAGTTATAATGTCCTTATTCTACCAAAACTCTATTTTATTTCATGTCTATTATTTTGAACTTTATAATTATTTTACTATTAGGATCTCAGTTATCCAACTATAACCTTGACTTTTTTACATAAAGAGAAAATTTGCAATCTATTGAATAAGCTAGATTAGAATAGATTATTATAATATTTTATACTAAGATCAATTTATAATTCAAAGTAGAGTGTAATCATATCTATATTAATTATTTTGATGTTATAGTTTAATTACTAACAATTCTATTAATTTAATATTATCTTAAGTAAGGAATGGATTCAAGCTTTAGTCCAACAAAGGAAAAGGAAAAACACAAATATTTAGTGGTCTATTTTACCATAAATTTGTTAATTTATTTATGTTGTGTGAGTATTTCATTTACATTCCATTTATATACACGTGCATTTTCCTTTCCATGCTTAATTTAATTTTAAAATAAAATGTGTTTATGTGTGTATATTTCAATTTTCTATACATACTTTCAGTTACTTTTAAATTGCATTTATGTGTGTACATTATGTGGTAAGCTTCCAATCTAGATCAGCATTTCAATTCTATGATTTAATTTATTGTAATTTCCCTACCACAAGTGTGATTTACTTTCCTATCATTTAATTTTTCAAATAGTGTTTCCTTTCAATCATTCTAATTCACTTCAAGTGTGTTTCTCTATATGCAATGAGATTAGTGTTTTTGATAATAATAATAAGCTGCTTAAGGGGCAAAACCTGAGTACAAAAAGCCATAAGGGTAGTGAAATAGGCCAAAGGCCATACATAATAGAAACATAGTATATCAACTACCAAAAAATAACAAACATAGAAACCCAAGACCAAAATAAGAAAAAAAATAGATTAGTTGAACTTATCATCCTAGTATTCCTTGAGGAAAGCTATCATTTCCTCCCTAGTGGCAACCTTTCCTTTAATATCCATATTTTCACCCAAGTTAGCTTGTAGGATAGAAAGGGTTGTTGTAACACGGTGGACAAATTTAATGCATAAAGTGGTAAGAATTTTCATTTTTATCTTGAGACACTGAATTCCATTCTTTACCTCCTCTAATTCCTTCTTAGTCTAGTAACAATTGTCACAAGCTTTATCTTCAATATCTTCTTCAAAAGGAGCATCTAAGCCTTCTATAACATCCTTATTAGAGTCATAATAGTAGTTATTTAACTGCTCAAAGTGACTATCACCATCCTTTTTTCCACTTTACTCATGGGAAGATTTGACTTTAAGGATTTCAACTCCCTCCTCAGGATCCAAAGTAGAGGAGTAATCGACAATTTTCAAAGCAGGGGTCATGCCACCTACCAACCTGCTTGATCTTTTAATGCTTTATCTTCCATCAGTGCTTTCCTTTTTCTCAAAAGAAATATCTTTATGAACATTCACCTCCTCATCTTGTTGCTTCTTCTCCACATTCCAATTGAGATGCTTTTCTTTACCAATATATTTTTTTCCTTTTTTCTTACTCATAGGTTTAGCAAAAGAGTGTTCTCTATTGTCACCCTTTCTTTTCTTCCCACCCAAGAAAAATGGCATGTTTTTCATCTCACATAAACCTTATACCATAGTAATACTATGGGACCCAATTAAAGCACCCTCTAGGGATAATGAGGTCATCCCCTACAAGCATGGGGATTTAGAACCTTTAAAAGAGAGGGGATGATGACCCAGGGAAATATTGACCAGCTCCTTGGGTTCTTGTGGAGGATCTATGGGACCCAAATAATATTTAGGGTTGGGACTAGATACCTTAATTTTTAGATGGGAACCAAATTTAACACTTCAGGGCAATGGCTTCCTCAACCAAATGGGCATAAATAGCTTTAGGGGGAAAATATATAGATAGAATTGATAAAGGTAAAAGATTAAGATTTGATGGAGAGGGATGGTAAGTATAGTCAGGTTACTTTTAGATGTACTCTTGGTAATTTTAATAGATGACTCAAAAAAAACAATAGGTAATATGGAAAATTCACCAATATATTATGATGGAAATGATTGAGCGAATAAAAATGCTAATGATCATAGGATTTGAATCTTCCTTTTAACATAGTATATTTCATGACGAGGAAATAAACCTTATCCTAGTGATAGACTTGTATTTCCCTAGTAAAACCTCCTTACAACTAGATCAAAGACTCACCTTCTTTGAAGAGTTTACTCATACCCTCTGGGTTCTATGTTTTAGTTATATTTTTTAGCCTTTGACCCTCACAACAAAGGCTTGTGGACTTAGCAATTGACTCCTCAGTGACATCGAACTAGATTCCTCCAACATGAGCCATTTGATTTCCATCCCATGAAGTTGTAAATTGAGTAGATAGGTTTTTGTCAAAGCCAATTATGCATTATAAGTAGGGTGAAATAACTCCTTCATAGCATATACTCCATAACATTTAATTTTCTTTGAATTTTTCACAAGACTGAGGCTCTATTATTATTTTATCTCCACCCATGTTTAATCTCTTTCTATGGATGGAGGGAGGATTTCTCCAAGCAATATCTAGCTCCCAATACATAGAGAAGTAGAAGTTTTTTGATAAGAAGGTGTAGTTATGATTGATTAACTTGAACTTACTCATAAAGACCAAGTAATAATTGTTGAAGTCATAAAACTCATGCTGAGTACTCATAGAAGAAATCACCTCTATGAAATGGGACTACCTCATGTGAATTCCAAGTGAATGCATATATTTTTCAATAAAATGATTACCATTGAGGTGTATTTTCCCATCATTCAAATTGTAACATTGCATCTTATTTTCCATATTAATGACAACCCTAATGTGCTTCTCTAATTAGAAGCTATATATCATGAATACCCAACTTAGAATATATTTTTAAATATATTCTAACTAATAATGAATTGAAAAGGTCATTGATTTAAATAGGGGTGAGCCTCCAATTGGAGATGGTCTCTAACATAGGTTGGTAGATTATTTGGGACCTTCCAGCATTTAAGAGGGTAAACATTTCCTCCTAAATTAGCCATAGCATCATCTACTTGATTACCTTCCCTATAAATATGCTTTAATTCAACTTCTTCAAATCCAAGAAGGAGTCTCCTCATATCTTGTATAATGTCTTCAATCCTCCATCCCACTTTATCTTCCTTTTTAACAACATCATTGATAAGTTTATAATCCCCTTCAATAGATAGTTTTTTAATTCCTATGGAAAGATCCACTTTGAGACCCCAAAGTAGGGCCATGGATTTAGCCACATTATTAGAATTTTCACCTAACCCACTAGTGTAAGCCATAACAAGCTCTCCCTTGTCAGATCTTAGAACACCTCTCCTGATTATTTGGCCTGGATTACCTTTAGCAATCCCATCAAAATTGATCTTTGTCTAACCCTTAGAAGGGGGAGTCCAAGTAACATAAGCATGAACAATCCTTTTTGAATTATCATATTTACAAACCTAAATAGGGATACTCCATCAATTGATAATGTTTTCTTCTAACTTGTTAGGAAGAAATTAAGTAGTTTTCATAGTGCTACAAGAAATGTTTTCCTAGAGTAATTTACAAAATTTATGGGGAACCTCAGGATTTATTTATTTGTCTCTAAATATCCTATTGTTACACTCCTTCCAGATTTCCCATGTCAAGATATTCTAAAAATTACACTCTATTGTAAAAAGATGTTAGATTAATGTTATTTTGATTTTTTTTATGTAAATGCATCTAATTCAAGGATTTTTTTGCTTCCTTTATATTTAAATGTATTAACACCAATGTTAGGATTGTTATTTGTGTTTTCATAAAATATTTATGCATTAATTAAGATGAGTGTTATCTATTATAATTTATTTATCTTATTCTTTCATTTTATTTTAGATTTGTTAGGAACTATATGTTATTAACAATAGGCTTATTAAAATTTATCCATTAAAATAATATCTAAACTAGGTATTTATCAGTTTCCCTTAGACTTTTTTCATTGGTTACCAAATCTTGAGACATCACAAAACTTGGCATAGATTGGTATAACTATAGCTAAACACATTCTCGATCCTCAAAGCATCTATGTTTCCTTTTATATAAAAAGTTTTATTCTCTACCTTACCTCTCTCCATTTTGATGCTTATTTATAAATAAGTGATATTTAACTCCCCCCCCTTTATAAATGATTAAGTTAAATATAATAGATCTCAAAATTTAAATCGGTTACAACTAGTTTAGTTATAGTGATTCTTTCATTTTATTTTAGATTTGTTAGGAACTATATGTTATTAAAAATAGGATTATTCACATTTATAAATTAAACTAATATCTAAACCAGTCATTTATCCTTTTCCCTTAGACTTTTTTCATTGGTTACCAGATCCTGAGACATCACAAAACTTGGCATAGAATGGTATAACTATAACTAAACACATTCTCAGTCCTCAAAGCATCAATGTTTCCATTCATATAGAAAGTTTTCTTCTCTACCTTACCTCTCTCCATTTTGATGCTTATTTATGAATAAGTGATCTTTAACCCCCCATTTATAAATGATGAACTTAAATATGGTAGATCTCAAAATTTAAATCAGTTACAACTAGTTTAGCTATAATGATTCTTTCATTTTATTTTAGATTTGTTAGGAACTATATGTTATTAAAAATAGGCTTATTCACATTTCTCCATTAAAATAATATATAAACCAATAATTTATCCTTTTCCCTTAGAATTTTTTCATTGGTTACCAAAATTTGAGAGATCATAAAACTTGGCACAGAATGGTATAACTATAGCTAAACACATTCTCGGTCCTCAAAGCATTAATGTTTCCTTTCATATAGAAAGTTTTCTTCTCTACCTTACCTCTCTCCATTTTGATTATTATTTATTAATAAGTGATATTTATCCCCCCTTTATAAATGATGAATTTAAATACAGTAAATCTCAAAATTTAAATCGGTTACAACTAGTTGGTTATAATGATTCTTTCATTTTATTTTATATTTGTTAGGAACTATATGTTATTAACAATAGGATTTTTAAAATTTCTCCATTAAAATAATATTTGAACTAGGCATTTATCTTTTTCCCTTATAATTTTTTCATTGGTTACCAAATCTTGAGACATCACAAAACTTGGCATATAATGGTATAACTATAGCTAAACACATTCTTAGTCCTCAAAGCATCAATGTTTCCTTTCATATAGTAAATTTTATTCTCTACCTTACCTCTCTCCATTTTTATGTTTATTTATGAATAAGTGATCTTTATCCCCAATTTATAAATGATGAAGTTAAATACAATAGATCTAAAAATTTAAATCAGTTACAACTAGTTTAGTTATAATTATATAGGTTATGTATAGGTGAGAAAATTGGCATTGAGCCTCTAGTGGTAGTATTGTACCTCTTGGATATATATTCCAAGAGGGTTATTTAATGGATACCAATACCTAAAACTTATGCCCTATATTATCTTAGAATCAATCCTAAAATGAGTAGATGCAAGCCCCCCAATTTTCACAACTCTTATGGGCATATAATCTCATAGGTCATTTCCAATGACTAGATCTTGGGATGAACAACACATACACCTTGATAATTTTTGATATCATTGACTAAATATAATATATAATAATCACACTACATATTTTGACAAACCTAAGCATTATCTTTATAGGGTATCCATATAATCCCTCCTTCTTGTAACTCATATAATATGCAAAGTTATTAGGTGGTCTCACTCTCTCTATTTCTTCTCATAGGTATGGTCATCCATATATATATATATATATATAATCTTCTTATTCCATTCCTCCAAAGGTAAACTAGTTGGCCTCATGACTAGTAGATGTTCACAATATCACACTTGCAGTAAAGTCCCAACTTCTAACCTTCCACCATGTCCCTTATAATTAAACATGTATATATCCATGTATAAATGATCTACCATGCATTTTCCTTGGAATATATTATTTAATACTCATTCACATCCTAAATAATTACCTCTACATACTAAGAACATTATCCACCACTTGTATTTGTGACCAAAAATGTTGATAAAATAATGCTAAGATATTTGTGCAATATGGGAGCATCATTTTGTAAGATATCACTCATAATAAGGTTAGAGATACCTATTTCATGTCCTCTCTCAACACCATCCATATAATCATTTTAATTTGTCACTTTAATCTTGCATGTGGTATCCTTCAAGACAACTCTACTCCCTCTAATTGAGATAAATGGTATCCTTCAAGATCATAGTAACCTCTCTTATAAGAAACCAAAATGTGCAAGTGTCATTTATCCACCTCTCTACCAGTGTTTTGAATAGATATGTATCATATGGCATAATTTTAAGGAAACTCTCATGTCCCAAGTTAATTACTTCTAAATTTTATTGATCCTTGACACTCAATCCCAGGGCTTGGTAATCTCTATAACTTTTCTTTGATAACACTCACATATTTCTATATCATTATTCTTTACAAACCAAAAATTAAAAAAAGATAAGTTAGTGAGTCCATTATGACATAAATAAAAATATACACGGTTTATCAATAAAAATGGTGAAATAAAACTCAATACCAAAATCAAACTAATAGATATCAAAATTAAATAGTAATATATGGATATTGAACTGTATTTGACCAACATAAAACAAAATCTACTCAAATCAAAGTATAAAATATTGAAATCATACCCTAAAATCCAAAAGTAAAACCTTACAATTCATGTCTCAAAATTCTAATTTTTCAATTCTAAACTATTTTTAAAAAAAAATTACTAAAAAGCAACAAAAGAAATATAAGTTCTACACTAAGTAATTATAATGGAATTTTATATAGTAAGTCCTCATATACAATAATCAATTATCTTGAATTCACACCTTGTCACACCTTTATAGTTATCTCTAAAATCTCAAATTTATATAAATTACAACTAAAAATTATTTCTATTTCATTATTGACATGTACTTTATATATAAAATGACATTTTTTAAATCATTATATTATTTTACCTTGTTATGAAGGTTAATAAATATATTTGCACTTAGATGATATTATACTATTAAAATTTACATGACATATGTTAAATATCTTGTTATGAAGTTAATACTCTCTTGGGGTATTCTATTAATATTTACATGACATATGTCCTAACCATAGTGGGGAATTTCATTCTTGTGTCAAAATTTATCATATATTATACATAATTTGGGCATGATATTTAGATGCTTCATTGGTTATACATTTTTCAGCTTGGGCATGATACACTCAGATATATATATATATATATATATATATATATATATATATATATATATATATATATATATATATATATATATATATATATATATATATATATCAAGATTACATAGTTTACATTGTGGCATGTTATTTCCATGTTTCATTACCTATATATTTTCAATTTTGGGACATCATATAAGATACATTTTTATCGATCATATTCATAATATTTTGATTTCAATAGACATTTCACGTTGATATAAAAACCATAGTGGTTAGAATTTCTTGATTCACTTGGATACTTTACATGATTTGGACCCCCAATGTTCATACTTTCTTGGGTTTGTACATGTGCTTTCATGATTATAATTTATTTACATGATATGAACATTTGGTGGTTGTAATATCTTGAATAATATATGTGATTTCAAAATTATTATTTTTTTACATGATTTGGACCCTCAAGGGTCATACTTTCTTGAGTTACTTATATATTAGTATATTAGAACATGTGATAAATGCTCTTTCAACAATTATTTATGTTTCAATTTATACATTTTACAAATGGTATTCCTAATAAATTTTATTTTAAAATGATTAATGTGTAAGTTATGTCACACTTCAAAATGAGGTACATGATCCACTTATTTTATCTTTAGCATTAGGATTTACTTCAGTTATTTTCCTCAAAATAAAGTTAGTAGGATGTAATTCAAATATTTGTATTTGCATAGTTGGAGAATCACAATATAGAGTTATACAATATTTCATTATTCAATAAAGAAAATATAGAATAAATTATTAAAGCACATCATGCACACTTGAGAGTTATAAGTCACCTTATACACATTCATGTATTCTATAGATATGGTAGCATAGTTTGCATACCACCAAATGTATTTGTTCTTAATATTTTCATTTTACTTAGTTATTTCATTAGATTCACTATTATTAATTTACATAGGTATTGATCTAATTTTAAATGTATTTTTTTAATCTTAGGTACACTATATATTCACACAATAGATAGATGAGTATTAATACTCATTTTTAGACCCTAAGTGGTAGTCAAAATATTCATTTAGATGGAAAAGAGACACATTTTTTTTATTTTTAATGTCACAGGAGTTAGACCCAATGCAAAGGTAACCTATCTCATCATTTTGACTCTTGAATCATTATCTTATATATTATTAAATTTGAGAAAAATTTATATATTTTGGACATAAATTCTTCTTAAAGCATTCTAGGATCACTTTTTTATTTTTTATTTTATGTGTATGCACTCATGTGCACATGTGTGTGTGCGGACACACACACACACATCAATATGGGGCATTATTTATAAATGTAATTTTGGTATGGGACTAGTTATTTATATGATATTAGTTGATTTATGTGTTTTTTAATCATGTTCGTTTCTTATAACTTCTCAATACTTGTCACACTTGTGACATCTTATTTCTATTTGTGACTCTTTATTTTTATACGTATGGCCATGGTCTCTCTCTATTATCCCTATTTTCTCTTATGTTTTTATAAGTCTTCATTTTGATTTCTTCTTCTTATATTTTATTCCATATAAATTTTGGTCTTTGGATAGAATTTGGTAATTAATGAGTAATTATGAAATAAATCCATGTGTAGACACCTAATTTTAGTACAATACCACTTCAATTAGGTCTTTTTTTTCATGCTTTATCACACTTGGTCCACATGCACACATTTGGATATTATCATTACACTTTCCTCTTATGTTGGGATTTATATCATCTATAACTTAAATTTTTGTTCACTTTTAGCCAATGATAATATATGCATTCAATGTATATTTTACAAAAACCTTGGTTTAATTATTTTAAGATTAATGCAATATAAATAAGATATATCAATTGAAATATATATTATATAAAATAGAGAATTCAACATATAGGCATGAGTGTAAAATAGAGATTAGTATTTCACTTAATATTTATATAATTCACAACGTAAGTATCTAAAAAAAACTTATATTTCTCATTGCCTGCATCATAGTCCTCAAAATAATTATTAGCTTTGTAATTACCTAGATAAAAAACAAGCACCTCAAAATTTTAAGGATACTTACAATGAAGCTTAAATCCTACAATGATTGGTATTATCCTCTATATTTTAGTATTGTTTGTGTTGATTTTTTCAATTTTACCACCTAAGATTAGTTTCCTACCTTTAGATATGGTTTTTATGTGTTTCATTTTCTTCGGTCGTATGCATAGTTTCTTGATTTTCTTCTCCTTTCCTTACAACCCTAGCTTCACTTTTGACACTATATTGACTTGTAAAAATGGGTTGGATAGCCCCAACCACTCCCTTAATTAATTAAGCACTAGTTATAATACCTAAATAGGGATCAAAATACACATATTTCTCCCACCTGTGTGTGTTTATAGACCATTGTGACCATGTTATAATGTGATGTAACATTCAGCTTTCAACTATTGACAACATGCAACTTTGAGCTTGTATTGGTGTTCAAACTTGGATCTAGGGACACTATTTTGAGGGGTTTTCATATTTTTATCTATTTTTGATAATGTATAAATAGAGTACTAATGTATTTATCAATATTTTTATCAATTAGAGAGTAAATTACCAAATAAATTTTGAGTGATTCATAAATTAAGATTGAATTGTAATTATAAATGGATATTTTATATTTCCCACACAACTAGCATATGAAACATGTATGATCAAAATTAAGGGAGATGGTTAAATTTTAATAGTATCCGTTATAGGTTTATGGATGTTGTTATTAGAGGAATACACTTGTGACCAAATTAAAATATATGATTATTGTTTTCACTATATATAGAAAGGGAAATAGTGATCTGGAATATGGTGATAGTCTACATAGGTTTATAAACCATTCTTGCATAGACTAAGGTGATCATTAATATCTGTGATAGAAAATTAGTTTGGATAGGAAAATAGATGTGTAAATGGATAAAATAAAGTGATAAAAAAATTTAAAAGTGTAAGCACAAGTCATGTATGTTAAATATATGTCAAAATTGATGTTTCCAACTATCTAATACCAAATTTAGGTGTCTAAAAATGTTCCCATTTTACTCTAGTATTTAAAATGATCGATTAAAATGATAAAATAAGTAAATTTGGTACCTGTGATTAATCATACTTGATGTTGACATGTTTACTCTAGTATTTAAAATGTTCGATTAAAATGATAAAATAGGTAAATTTGGTACATTTGATTAATCATACTTGATGTTGACATGTTTCCCTTAATATCTAGATTAATCTATTCAAAACCTACAAGGAAACATGTATAGATCAATGTTCACTCATTATATAAAATATACATTAAGAAGAATCATTAAATTACTTTAAATTTAAAATTTAGGTAATGAATACACATGAGAGTATGCGAACCAAGCAACCATTTATTAAACTCATTTAGATAATGGCAAGTTGTGATTATGCCCCAAGGAGATGCAAGTGTTAAAATCATGTGTTGAAGATTTTTAATACCTCAACCACATTGGATATGGATAAGTTTTATATTTTAATAATCATATAATACTCAACCAAATCCATTTAAATACCATAAAAATATTTATTGGAACCCTAGACAAGCTCACACATTAAGGTGAAACCCCTAAATAAGTTCATATGTAAATCAAATCTCTAATTCAACCACTACATGTGAAAATTAGACCCAAAGTGTTTATGTGATACCATCATTACCAATCATATAAATAAATAAATGTTTAATGACAAACATGCATGCCCCAAAATTTATCCATTTGTACCTCAAAGTGATATAGACTTCCATAATATTTTTATCAATCTACTCAATCTAATAAACCTTCCTAATCTAATTAATATGCTCAATATAATAAATCTAATAAATCCTCTTAATCTAATCCATATAATTTATCATAATGTCATATGATCTATAAACTATTCCTCATAATCATGTAAAATGCCTCACATATGCATTACATTTATCTTAATTTGTAAAATTTGTCCTGTCTAAATAACGCAACTTAAACTATAATATTAACTTTTTATCTATCATGGTCTGATCCTCTAATATAAGCCCATTATATGCCCCTATTTTGAGGTGAAGAATGAAGTTTTTAAATCACTCATCTCAAAATAAATACTTATGTGCAACATTTGTTATATATAAATGTGTAATAATGTAAAACATGCATGTTAACATTATAATATATGTCATCATATAAATATTTGATCTTTCAAGGATGCATGAAACATGTAATCCAAATAAACAAGCATGCAAGTTCCATTTTAAGAAAAAATATATATTAGGCATTTAGTAATAAATGGCTCAATAAATGCAAAATATAAGTCATGATAGTGCACATAATAGAATAATGTGTGATAGTAATCACATCACTAATCTTATCAATAATTATACATGTATCTGCACATAGTGATGCACACAACAACATGATCATAATGCACATAAGCATTAAAAGCATGACACAACTCTGACTTGAATATAAACTATCATGGATAAAACATGGCCTTGACATGGACTAGATGATCCTCACATAATTGACATATGAAATTACAACACACAATCAATTCACTCATAGAATATGAAATAAAACACACATCTATGATCTCACAATTTAATAATCAATAGTATCAAAATCTCATATAACAAGCAATGTTAGTCCACATAATCACTCAATATCATCATAAAAATAGAAAAGTATAATATCCATAGGAAATATCACCCTAAAAATTATACACAAGGGAAAACCATGTATAAATAATCTAAATTTATCAATACAATTAATTAACTAAAATATAAATATATAACATAAAAAGTGTACCAAGATACCCCAAGTATAGGCATGTTCCTAATATAGAAGGGTAGTCCCTGGGTGTAGATAATGTTTCTCATATATATGTTTATGTATCATATGTAACATGCATTTTATGCATTCCTCTCATGTATAGTGTGAAAATAATGTGTATAGAAAATAAATATTTAATCCATCATGTGTATGATAAATAACATCAATAAATCATGTATATTAGCAAAGCATGTCATACATAGGGCATAGTTTTGAATTTATTTTTATATTTTTTTCATTTTTTAATATTTTTCATTTTAAGCATGCATCTATATAATCAATAAATTCTAATAGTTAAGGATTTTAAATTAAATAATATAATAGATCCAAATAATCTATATTATATGTCAACACATAATGTGTACTAAGTATAATAACAAATATGTCTCAAATAAGTGATAGAAAGCAATATTACCCCACTATGTATGTGCATATAAACATATTTTGGTATTAGACGTTTCAAACATTAATTTTTACATATATTTGACATACATGACTTGTGCATATACATTTGACTCTTTTCCACACTTTCCCCTGTCCATTCATCTATCTATTGACTTTTCTAACCCAATTTTTCTTAAATTCATACTTAAGATCTCCTTAGTTTGTGATAGAACACTCTATAATACTATGTAAACTATCAACATATTCCAAATATCTATTTTATCCTCTCTAGATAGTGATGTCAATAGTCAGACGTAGCCAATTACCATAGGCATCTACCTCTATCAACAATGTCTAAGTATCCTTAATGATTATTTTTAAAATTCAAATATCTCCCTAGGGTCAACCGAAGCATGTTTATCATGTAAATTATGGGGTTAGATATCAAATACTCATCTATAAATACAAATCATTCCTAAGATCTTAGGATATGGTTTAGCTTGGTAATTACATAGAGAACCATTTTCATATTGAGAGATATATTTACACACAATTTAGATATTATACAAAATCATTAAAATATAAAAAAACCCAAATCAAAAATCCCTAAATCTATGTCTGAATACAAATTCAAGGTCAAATTTACATGTTATCAATTGTCAAAATCCAAATCATTGCATTACATTCTACTAGATCACAATTGAGCACACATACACATAGGTGGGATAATTACATGTGGTTTGAGACTATTGAAAGTATTGGATCATAAGAAATTATAAACCACTTAATGAGGATTGGTTGTGTCTATCCAACCCATATTTTACCCCATCTTTCATGTCAATCTTATGTCAAAATTGGAACTAGGGTTTTGAGGAAAAAATAAGATCTACACACAAGATCGATTTCAAAAAAATAACATGAAAATCATCTACATAAGAAATAACATTCATATGTGGTATAAAAAAACTATTAAAATCAATATGGATAGTGTCAATAGATAGTGGGTATTAGTAGTTGTCTTAGGTGTCTAGACTTCATTAACATCATCCACACAAGTTTTTACAATCTATTTCTTAATCTAAATAGTTAAAGAGCTATTACAAATAATTTTAATGGATTGTACATGGACAATGAGAAATATATGTTAGCTTATTAGTTAAGTGACTTCTCCCCCTATTTTCTTAGTCATTTCCATATTTATTAATTGGAATAAATCCTTTTTTATCATCCAAATTTAAATTATAAATGTAATATCTTTCAAATTTTAAATTTTAATAGTTTTATGCTATTTATATCACCTAAATCTAAACATAATTAAAACATTATAGTGAGCCCAATTTTTTATTTGAGAACTACAAACCTTAGGGTTTTCTCCCTTAGGTTTTCATATTTATTACTTAGGGTTTTAGAGTTATATTGCATTTGGGTTTCAAATCTAATTGTTGATTTCCCCATATCTACATAAGTAAAACCAGAACTTAGTTATAATGGATGTTAATAGTGTGTATTTTGTGATTCAATCTATGATTTCATGTTTCTTTCCTAAAAAATGTAATATAGTTAAAATTTATGAAATGAAATGGGTTAAATTTATGTGCACTAAAACTAAGGATGAAATTACTAATGATATATTCTTAGCTCTCCTTAGTAAATCATATTATCTTAATATCTAATATAAGATTCTTATAGTTATTACTCAATGGGAAAGGGTATGCATGAATCCTTTTTCCCTTCTCCCCCTCGATCTCAAGGTGGTGATACCACTATCCCGCCTCATTATCCATTGTAGACTTATATTATATTCAATTTTCTTTTTTATTTAAACATGAAGAGGTAGGGTGTTACATCTTGTGCATTATAATGGAAGTAGTAAAAATTTCATGCTTAATACCCTAACTTCATAAGACACCAGCCAATGTGATTAGAGAGTATGTTTTTATCAATCAAATTAAGAATACTCTAGCTAAAATTTCCATATTTTAGTATCTCAATAAGTCTACTATCTACAATGATATTTTGTATACAACATTATGTAATACAACCTTACAAAATGATACAAATCCTACTTATTTTTTATTTATTATCAATGCATTAAATAATATTGAATACATGATTTATTTTGAGAAATAAGATTTTCCTACTCAACATATTATAGATTAGAATCTCCCATTTTTCATTCAATTATGAATCTTAAATAAGGCATCCATGTGTGTTTTGGTAGATAATGGATCAGGATTGAAAATTTTCAATATCATATTTATACAAACATTGGATATAAATATGGATTATAATCATAAATCAGATAATAATATAAGATGATTTGATAATATTCCTCACCAAGTACTAGGATAAACTACTTTGGTTGTGATAGTGGTCCTTAAAACACTAACTAATAATTTTCACATGATGTGAAATCATTTAAATTATAAATGACTCTTATGTAGAATATGGATTCATGAAATGGAAATTGTACAATATACCTTACATCAGTGCTTAAAATTTGTGCACGAGTGATTTTTTCTTACCTTATATCAATGCTTAATATTAAAAAAATTAGAACCTAGTGATGGATGTATTCTATAATATAATATTATTGATTCCTCCATAATACCTCCATCATAGGTCATACTAGTAGAACTGATATACATATATGAAGTTTGATAATCAATTAAGCTTAATGAAAAATATCCAAATATAAATTTATCACTTAATCAAGAGCTGATGAAAGAGCCACCACATATGTTTGAGGCATAAAGGGATAATATACTATATGTAATGAGCTAGGATTGACCTGTAACTATACTATCTACATATCCCAACTTGGAGAATTTAAATAAAATAGAGACAATTAATACTTAATTAATCAGGATATGACTAAATAGATCTAGAAACCTAGCAATAGGAGCACCTAAGACACAATGTCAATAGAAATGGTTCCAACATATAGGAAATAAACACAATGAAATAACTCTAACTATGTCTCTCTATTTTTTAAGTGAATATCACATTCAATAAAATGGGAACATAGGTTACCTAAGGTGGATAAGTGGAAATTTCAAAAAATCCTATAGATATAATAAGTATAAGTGTAGAGAAAGTTTGAAAAAGAAGATATACATTCATTAGTCAATAAATTATGAAACTTATCTCTATCAAATGAAATAACTAGGTTTAGAATATACTTACCTTAAACAAGACCTATCAAGCATCAATTTACCCCTTATCTAATTATGTTTTTCAAGTGATCATTGTGGTTTTAAAGATCTCAAAGTTTGAATCAATGTCTCTGATAAATGGAATAATATTGCATCCAAGACTCCACAAGACAAGATTTCCCTCCAAATTAATAACCCCTCTAAAATGTAGACTTAGGATAAAAGTACAAGAAATGAAAAATGAAAATGATTATTCCTTTCTATTGGATTTAAATGGTAACTTGTATTTATAGCAGTGAATGAACTTAATCCCTCTAAAATATTAGTCTAACACTATTAAAAAACTTTATCTAGTCCTAAATGGTTTGACTAACCTATAACTAGGTTAGCTAGGTTGACTTAATTATGAAGATTGCATTGTAACTTTTAAAACTACATCAATCTAATAAATTTAGTTGGGAAGGGATGAATAATGATTAAAAAGTACATTTAATGGGATAATATGATATGAAATTATAGGTATTGGTATATCTAGAGGTAATAATACATAAGGAGATAACTTAGGGGTTCAAATCTAAGGAAGCTAGAATGGATGTAGGACTAATAAATAGGTAACAACATCTCTTACAAAACACCAACAACCTACCCACCCCTTATTTAGTGCAACCTATAAGGCATGCACTAAGGGAGAATGAAAATTTATAGGTTACTATAAGAGGTAAATCATTAGTAAATAATAAATTTTTAACTTATTATGTGTATACATATGCCCCACCTAAATCTCACCACTAACACCAAAGTGTAATATGGGATGGTGTTACAAGAAAAACATAGAAACATAATAACTCATTTATATAAATGTAGTAAAAAATTGAAAATAAGTGTGTAAATAAATGTAAATATGTACATTCACTTACCTTGTTGTTGTTGAAAATAAGTTACATGTGTAAAAAATCATGATAGGCACATAGTGTGAAGAGTAAGAGGTAGACCTAAAAAATAAGAGAAAATTAAAATAAAAATAAAAAATTCTCTTTTTCCCTAGGATTATAAATATTCTTTTATTTTGTTAAAAGGAATTATAGAAATAAATATATGAGCAAAATATGGAATTTCTTGTTAAATAACTAAAGGTTGAAAAGTTCAAAAATATTACTATAAAAGGATAAATAACTGATCATTTGCATATTTATTATTTTTATAAACTAAGATCTGTGTGTCTAAATCTAAATTTAGAGATGATGGCCCACATATAAGGAGGTGGATAATTAGGTTGACATATCACTAATAAACCCATCATGGTATAGGTATAGGATGTATTAATTATGAATTTTTAACATTTTGGATTAAAATGAAATAGATTACAAAAAGTAAGTATTGGATTAAATTAGTGTAGCCTAATTTACCCCCAAAAACATAGGTTTAGAATTAAAAATAAGATGGATAACATTTAGGGGATAAAATGTCAAGATGTATGTCAAGGGCATTTATTATTTACTAGTGAAAAGTCATCATATAGTTTGAATGATATTGGCTAGGGCAATGTAGTCTTAAAAAATGATGAATTAAGTTGGTTAATAACATTTGTAGTGGTTTGTGAATTTGAACTAGTTATAGATTACATCATGGAACATGGATGATGAAGGATGGAAATGATAAGGTGACCAATGTTATATGTTATGGCTAATGACTTTAGAATAAATCATGGCTGATGTAGTTAAACAAATGGTCGATGGCATATTTTAGTGTTGATAGATAGTTGATGGTGTGTATATAGATAAAATAGAGATAAAAATTTGATATAGTAGGTCATCATTGATATAGTTATAAATTAGAGATAGTTAATGTAGTAATGTACATGTCCAATATAGTCTAGTACATAATATGGTTGTTTTAGTAAAGTACATGGGTGATACAATAGTTGATTTTAAAGAAAAGGTAATGTTATTTTTTTAATTTAAATTTATTTCAATTTTTTTAGAGACTTTATTTGTATTTTATTGTTAGACATTTTATAGAGACATCAAAGACTATGGATAATATTAGATGTTATATGGTTACTAGATTTGTTAAAGTAGTTATCTAAAGTTGATTGAGTTTATATGACTACAATTATGTTTGTTGGGATCATGGAGATCCATCATATTCAATTAAGTGTAGAGTTAGTTTCCATGTTATTAGGATCATGGGAGAGACTAAATAATACTTTTCAATGGGGGATACCATCAAATTGATGATCAACTTATAAGAAGTTAATGTGATCTTAGGTTTACCTATTATAGGTACATTAGTGGTATGTATTACCTTAAATTCCTCTAATGAGAGGAAGGCCTTGGTTGAGTGTGTTATATGCTTAGAGAGATATGACATGTGAGGGTTTTGCATCTATCTATTTGATGTATATGTATTTACCATTTTAGATATCTAGAAGGCTATTATTATACTTGTGATAGTGATCTATCATAAATATTATGGGATGGATCCCTTATACATTATAAACATATATAATTTTATGTTAGATCATGTCATATTATTTTATTTAGGCTATGTGATTTGGGTCTAGTTAGTGCATAATTTTTATAGTATTTTATCTATATATTAACAGACTATGGGGCATGTTATTATTTTGGGGAGTTGGATTTATGAATTATTTTATATGTATAAATTGGTAGCATTTCTCCATGCTATGGATGATTCCCTCCCAAAAGTGTAGATGTGGGCACAAGATCATATTATGAAGTCAATTATACATGTGTCAACTTTAAAAATAATTTGGCATGAGCATATTATCTATTAGTTTTATTGGGGAATTATGGATGCCTAACCATCATGGCCATATATTATGTAGGTATAGGCAAGGATGAGGATCAACAAGAACTACTATGGTGGATAGATCCTCATACATGCTATCAAGTATTAGGTTAGTTTAGGTCTCCACACCTAAAAACTCTTCTAGGGGTCCTATAATTATGGTCTCATCATCCAAGTGAGTGACATGGTATGAAGGTGAATGGGTACCTATTAAGGTAGTTTTTATATGGTCTCATTATCCTATGGGTGTGAGATGTCATTGGAGGTAGTAGTGATAATAACATTCTATAAGAGGAGGAAGAGTATTAGTTGCTTAGCATTCATAATAGGCATAGCCATACCTATAGGTATAACCATAGATGGAATCTATAGGTGAAAAATAAGTCACAACCATGGTCATAACCATATTTGAAATAGGTGTATCCTATATCTTAGTTAGTACTTAGATAGACTACAGTATGATGGATACGTATTGAGGTATGACATGATCATGTCCTCCGTATAGGTTAGTTTAGATGTTTTTCACCTCAAATCCATGACACTAAGGAGGTGTTAGGCTATTGAGTTGATGGTACTATTGTAGTCTAATGTTATTTTGGTTTGTTATTTGTATATACTATGACAAAGGAAGCTTGATGGAGGACCATGTTAAATACTTCCCACCATGACATCTTGGATGATGTGTTACCAAAGTATGATACTATGCATTTGATTGATCCATTATACCTTCAACCTAGTCTTATGTGGGGTGGTTTATGTTATTTAGGGAGACTACCTAAGAGATACAAATATTATGAAATGGATCTTAGGCTGTAAGACCACCAAGAATGGGTCAAGGAGAGTTGTAGGTGTGGTAGGAACTAGCTCAAGAGAGAGCCACTCATTTAGCTATATCTAGTTAGTTTTCAAGATTATAATTGTAATTAGACAATTTATAGGGGAAGTTTCAAGGTCTATGATCATAGATATAGTCACTATATTAGAGTATATATAGATTATAGTCTTAGACTTCTATGGGTAGTGTAACATGTCCTCCATTGGATGGATAGGGTGGACCTCATCGTTTGAGATATTTTTTTATTATTTTATATCATTTTATATCATGATGTACAAAATTTTGAGTCATATAAAATATACACATATGTGTTTTAGTATGACTCATGGATGGTATCTATGGATAGTATCTTTACGACACATGTTTATGATTTATTATTCTATGGAAAAATAAATGATATATGTTTTATTCATTTCTAGAAAATGTGACTAAATGCATCTTCAAAAATAATGATAATAGTAATGAAAAATGAAAAAAAAATGAGAAATGAAAAAATTGTAAGAAGATATAAATTAAAAAATAAAAGATAAATTAGATGGTAAAATGAGTGTAAAACACACCATAAAAGATGAGATATGTAAAACACTATAATTAAATGTAATCAATGAATGAAAATTTTCAAAATAATATGTAATTAAAATGAAATATCAATGAATCACAAAAACAAAATGAAAGATAAGAAATATTAAAACAAAAAGAAGCTATAAAATAGTGATAACTCAAACTTAGTTCTTGTGTTAGCATGTAATGGAAGAAATTATTACCACCTATTCACCTTGTAAGAATGGAAAATAGGGAGATTTAAAATGAACATGGGTATTTTTTAAGGAAATACTAGTCATATTCAAGGTCTTACACTACAACTCATAAAGTTAAAACTAAAATGCGTAAGTAGGTAATGTGATCAAAGATGTGATCAACTAAAAGTGATATCCATCAATGGGTATATTAGGGATAATATAATGTAAAAAAGGAGTATGATTAACTACATTGGTTATATATACATCCTTAGTGATAATAAGACACACTAAACATGTATTAAAGTTCTATAATTATTGACCTCAAGGAATTAAAACACTTTGAATAGTAAACAAAAAGCTTGGTATAACAAGTGAAGTATGTAGACCAATCCATTAAGGATATATGTATGAAAATCAAAATGGTCCTACCTTTCAAAAACATGTTCCATGTTCTTCAATATCCCTTACATATTCATTGGTCTACTAAAAATATTGGGTATCTGAGTGAGAAATTAGGTGGCACTAGATATTATATGAAATAATGAGACCTCATATCCCAGTATATTAACACACTTCATCCTAATATACCCTAGCTCTATCGAGAGGTCAAATGTGGAGTTTTAAATTCAACTAAGATAGGGTATGTGTCAAACAAAGATCAAATCTTTTGGTTTGATCTAAATTTTAAGATTGTATTTGAATTTTAATTGTTACATTTTAATTATTTTATGGATTTTTAATTTTTATGCATTTTTTTTACATCTCCATTTAGATACAAATAACTAATCATTAGTAAACTAAGTGATCAAAACAAGAGATATTACACATGGTCATTAGATAGAATTACTAAAATACCATGTCATCAATATAATTCCTAGACATTCCCATAATCAAATGTGCAATCTCAAAATTAACCTATATGTGTCTCAAATGAAGGAAAATAAAGGGAAGAAGGGGAATCATAGAATATTCACACCTTTAATAAGTGGTATAATTATGGGTATACTTTTTAGCTAATCACAAGGATGTAAAGTAGTGTAATGAAAGTGGCATGGATTATACTATGATATCCAAGTCACAAGGAAGTTATATTATCTTACAAAATATTTAGCACAAGTACTAATGAAATTAGTGATCATCCCAAAATAAGGGGAGTATAAATGGGTACCTATCACAAATAAACAAAATTAGATCATCTTAAATAAGACCTAAAGGTGTTACCCAATATTTTATAGTAAAATAAAGGTTTAAATTAAGTATATAATGGTGTGAATAATGTGTCATACACATAGAGAAAATATAGATAATTAAAGAGTTAATATGAAATAAACCCATAATATAATAAATATATAGAAAAAAAGGCATCATAAATGATTATAATGAAATTTAAATATCAAATTTAATCATATGACAATGTGAATATTAATATGATATGACACAGATATGTTCTCACAAATGTTGATATATATCTTGACATACATCATGAATAACATCTAATAAGTCCTTTTATAACTAAAATATAGATCTGATCATAGTCTTATCTATTTATACAAAGAGTCATACAAGGATTTCCTTATAAAAAATATCTATGGAGAATCTATGAGCATGAGAAGAAGAGGAGGAGGGTCAAGTTCCTTATACAAGGGATAATCAATATGAGTAACCTACATTGGTATTTGGTGGATATATTTTGATCTATGAGAAGGCACAAGTCTAGGATTAGGCTGAATATTATTTTTAGAATGATCCCAATAATGTTTCTAATAAGGTTAAGGTGTAGGTATCAAAAAATCATTAAAAAGTTGATGGAGTGCTCCACATATGTATGTATGATGTGTATCACATTGATTCCAAATTAAATAAACTTCCTTGTTCTTGGGGATATAATTTGGAGATATCTTAAGAGCTGAAAAGTTATTATCACTATAAGATTTCATTACTTTAGTATGAAGTGAATCAATGTAATATCAAATATGTCGATAGTGTGTCAAAGTATGTATAGTCATTCCATGAAAGAAACAAGTGTACCAAAGAGTATTTGACTATGGATATCTATTATATGTGGTAGGAATAAATCTTTGTGGCTATTATTATTATATAAATCTTTGTTATGTTTGAAAATACTTAGCCTAATGACCATGTATTTTATGAAACTCATAATGTGGTTCACATACCCATCATTTAGGTTAAGAGTCATGACTAGTCATGGGTATGATATCATCAAGTAGATCATCATTATCTAAACATTTAAGAAAGGGTTGATGAGAAGTATCTAGAGATATAAGAGATATCCTCATTGTGGGTAAAATTAATGTGGTCAACATCTTGGGAGGAAAGATGCTTGAAGGGTTAGAAAATATAGTGAACCAATATGGTCTCATCATATCTTGATCAAGGAGCATACTCTGAATAGGATTATATGTGACTAAAGTATAATGTAAATAATTTGGTACCTATTCCATCTCAATAATGGAAGAAAAAATAATTTTATGTGTATTAGAAGTATAAGGAACTACATCAACTAAATGAATACTATGTAAATGTAAAGTAGACTTGTGTGAATGTTATAAGGAAGATCCATAGCAAATGATTTTTGTGTCATTTTCTTGGGCATGTATAGATAACAATATATCATATATAAAATAACCATCATCTTAATTAGGAGTATGAATATCAATATGTAAGGCATCAATTACTCTATTGATGATGAAAAATGTCACATCAATGAATCAACTTATTTGTCTATCATAAATGTTAAGTTGGAATCATACCAATTTAATCATAAGGGTCTAAGAAATAAAATTGATTCCAAAGATGTGTGGAATGGTTTTTTTTAATGATCTAGGAAATAAAGATCAAGTCAAAAATTATAGTGCTTAGTTAATATTCAAAAATCATATCACTTTAAATATAAAATAAATGGAATCAGATTATAATTGTGTAATCTGACCTATCCAATAGAGAAAGCCTATAAACAAGACAATATCTTGAAGGAAAGATCCTTAATCCTTTAAATTATGTTTAATCAAAAAATTTATAACTTATTGATTTCTATTTAAGATAAAAATAAGTCCAAATAAAATAAATAAAAATAATTAAAATATAAACAAAATAATTGAAAATGAAAACCAAACAACAAGATAGAAATAAATACTAACATAACTGAATAACTTAACAAGTTACCTATAAAATAAAGAATTAATATCTAAACTATAAACAAACTATCAAGAGATAACCTATATAAAAAAATAATATAACATGATCTAATCTAAACTTAATTGACAATTAAATCTAATTTTGAAATAAGAAACTAATTTAAGATTATAAAAAATACAAAAAATTAATCTAAACACATATAGAAATATTATTAGAAAACTATCAAAATCAAGAAATTTTGTGTGTGTGTGTGTGTGTGTGTGTGTGTGTGTGTGTGTGTGTGTGTGTGTGTGTGTGTAACATTATTAACTAACTTATAATCTAATTATGTTATTTAACCAAACAAAATAATTGAATTCAAAGACAATCTAATAAATAAAATTATCAAAACAAAGATTTTATATTATAAAATACTTGACAGGTAATAAATGATCTATTATTTAAAACTAAAGATGAAATCATGAATAAAACTAAAATAAGAACAAAACTCAATGAAGAAAAAAATTAAAATAGAAATAAAAGTAACTAAGTGAAAAAGAACTCTAAACTAAATGAAGTAAATAAAAGAAATAGACTAAGTATCCATTCCGATCTAAAAGAAATAAAATTAAAGTAAATTAAAGTAAAGTATAAGAAGGAAAAAATATAAAATATTGTGAGTTTAAAAAAAGAGTCATCTTTGAATAAATTTGAAGAAATTTCATTTGAGAAACATGAATTCAGTACAAACAGTCTTCAAAAAGATAATTATTTACATGTGAGAGATAAAAAGATGTCTCATAAAATAAGGTATTCATAATTATTTGGGTCAAGTATGAGATTTTCCACATATGAATGCATTGTTTTAATCATCAGAAGATATTAAGCTTGATAGACTTCATATAACTAGTCTATAAACTAAACGAGAAACTTGGAAATACATGTGCTAAATAAGCGGGTTACTTCACCGTCATAGAATGTATAGTTAGATCTATCCACAAGTAATTATTTAATCTCAGATATTAATTTCATAGAGAAATAAGTAGGATATAAACTTGAATAACTTAGATCTCTTCAACACTTTTTATGTTTCTCCCCTTATGTTGTGACTTTGATCTATTTATAAAGTAATACTTTGATATAGTTACAAAATAAGTTATAAGTAACTTGTTGGTTACTTATTGTTAACTTTAATCAACTTTTTTTTAAAATAAAATTAGTTAACTATAAATTTAAATTTAATTTTAGATTTATTAAAGTTTAAATAAGACCAAATTAATTTAATAATAGATCAATTAACAACTCTACTGGTGGGGGCCCATGAATCATTATAATAAAAATAAAAATAAGTATTTAAATATACATGGAATTCACAATAACTACTAATTAAATAAAATTAAATATTTAAATTATTAAATACAACAAGCATTTCCATATAATTTCAATAAAGCTCTAATATTCTATTCTATATAAAAAGTAATGTTGTGTCCATCAAAACCTTCAAAATAACATGCATAAACTCAAAGTATGACCATATCACAATAATCTGTAACAAGTCAAAGTCAAAATAGTCAACATGAATAAATATTCAATTTATGTCTGAACCAAAAATTAAGTCAATAAATGGACCTCCCTTGTCATTCTAGTACTCCATGTACTCCATAGGTGTAGTGAGAAGTTCCACCCATTTTCTACCCTCAAAATCATCAACTTCCAACTTAATATTTTTCAATTTCTTAGTCACTATAGTGGGCTATAAGGATGCTATCACATTTCCTACTTGAATAATTAGGTCTTTCATGTTTAGGAGAGGACAGTCTAGTTTTAAGAGGTACAAGTGAATGAGTATGAAATTTGGTAGTGGATTCAAGCATATTTTTTATTTATTCAGGTAATGGAACATTATACATATTAGATTCAGGCAATGAAGAATTATATGGATTAGATTAAAAAATAGTGTGTATATGATGAAAAGAATCATTTAGAGTACATTATCTATGAGGATGATATCTTCCATAAGATCTTTTTAAACCACTATTTCAAAGAAAGGACAAAGAACTAGCTGGTAATGGATCAAGTTCATTCCAAAAAGCAGGATCAAAAGCTTAAAAATGAATGAATACATGAGCTCCACATTTGAATGGCTGATAAAAAGTGTTAGCAACCCTAAAACCATAAAAATAATAACCTCAATAAATACCTAGAGAAGGAGTGCCCTCATTATGTTGATCACCACCTTAACCAAATGCATTTTTGTCATAATTATATGAATTTAGAGTCTATCCTGACATCTTTTACCAAACAGATTGAAATACCAAATGACTTTACACATCAAACATTTTTTATATCCAATTTTTATATTATCAAGGAATAATCACATAATATTTACATCAAAATTATCAAAATCACAACATTCTACCAACTTTAAACCACATAACCTTTATTAAATCGAAATGGCTTAAACCTCAACAGACTACACCTCAAAATCACGTCTTTAATAATCATAATAAAATTTAAGCTTGAAATTTTCCATTTTTACCAAGACTAAAACCATTATGCATAGAATAAACTATTATAAAATTAATCATGAAAAATAAATAGGTTTGGTAGGCAAACATCATCAATCAAATTCCTTCTAAATACATAGTACTTGAAAAAATATGACAACATATATAGTCTTAAAATCGCCCTATCCAATTACATATTTAAAAAAAATCATAAATCTAATCTCAAAAGGGCATCACATAACCAAATACTAATGAAATATTTATTTATTTTAATATCTCATCAATAGACACTCAAAATAAATTCTAAATTTCTTAAAACCATACACCACACCTCAAAAAATTAATCTTTTCATTACTCTTAATCATCTTATATCCTCTTAGGTTAACATCAAAAATTCATTAAAAATAACATCATTATTATATACCTCAAAACCAAATGAATTAATCAAATAAATTCGTATAGAATAATGATCAAACAAAATATTGAATTCATTATTATTTGCATATAAATCCTAAATATTTTCAAACCGTACAACTACTAAATCTTTCTAGGTTATTCCACACACACACACACACACACACACATATATATATATATATATGAATTGTGAGAACAATTTCTTTGAAATAGAATGCATATAGGACCAACAAATATATTCCTTTTAAATATCCATTTGAAACTAGTGAATTTTCTTTAAAATAAACAATAATCGACCATACGATGTCAAGTTGAGCCATGTTTTGATAAAATAAATATTTTAAAAACATATCTGCCATCAAAATCACATTATCAAAACCAATTCATGTATCTAACAAATAGGAAGACCCAACTATATACATGTAACCTTATTACTTCAAAACAATCTTTTGTGCATGATAACTATTGTTAACAAAATTTCCTAGAAAGACCACTACGTATCCTATCAACAAAAATGGCCCAACTAGAATATTTTTCAAGTAAAAAGTGCATGTATGATAGAAATAAGAGATTTATTAAATAAATTACTTGATACTTAATGCTTCCTCAACAACCAAAATACCAAGATAATCCCAGTTGAGCCATATCATATCAAAATCAACTTGAAACGATTTCCAAATGACCAAAATATCTCCATTTGTTTCAATGAAACAAGATCAAAGTGTATGCAATTTATTTAGAAATTAATGAAACCACATCCTCTAAGACTAACTCAGATTTACAAAAAACATAAATTGATATGTAAATCCATGAATAAAATGCAAACATTTAATCTATGAATTCCCTAGTATCTCTTTGAATCAATAAAATAAATGAAACATACCTTGTCATGTTTTTAATAAAATATTCTCAAATCCATTGTATTTTCATTGACCTCTTGATAATTTTTCCCACCAAGGCTTTGCTTTAGCAACAAGCATGAAATCAAGTAATACCATAACCACTAAATTTGCCACTTAAATATTATCATAACTAACACTTACTATCTAGGATGATGTGTATGAGTAACATTGGTTTTCATAACTTCTAATAACTTTCCAACCATTCCCATCAAACTTAAAAACTTACTAGATGACTTAACAATCTATTTACTTAAGCATAGAGTCAATATCTAATCCCACAAACCAAAGTAATGACCTTAAATTAAATGTTAATAAACCATCAAATACACCAAATCAAACCTCGATCATATCATCCATTTATTTTATTCACTACCAAATCTATGGGGATTTAAAACTTCTAACAATGTCTCAAACTATTTCAAATCAACATGATCACCATCACATAAATTATATTAGGCCCGTATTCAACATAATAGCTAACCAATGACACAATATTCAATTTGATTGCATCAATTGTATGACTTGTAACTTAAGTAATGTTCATATTAGCACCTAGGAAATAAATCTTATATATCACTTAGGAAATGCCTTGAAGTCCTAGGAAATGTTGATGTCTTAAATCAATATTCATTAGGTTTTACATTTTTTTAATATTCAAAAGTATTTTAAACTTGTGTGACACAAATCACTTTTATTCAAAACATTTATGAACTAGTGATACAAAATTTTATCAATACTATAAAAGTTATTTTGAAAACCCTCTAATCATAACAATCTAACATGAAATTCCTAAAAATATGTATATAGATTTAGAGACATATGTTGATAACAAATAAATTTGAATGCATGAACTTGCATGAATAGTGTTTGAATATGTATATGAATTATTTTCATCACTTCAAATATGACCAATTATTATTAAATAGTATGATAAAAACATGTTTATCTAATTTGACACTAACCATTCATTTATCAAGCTCAAACAAAACATTGATAATATTATGAATAATTGAATATACCATAGGCTACCTCTACACAACATTATGTATTGATAATAAAATAATATCATTCAGAACAAACTTATTATTTTTAAACCACTTAAATAACATCAGAAATAAAAATTTCATTCAAATGTAATAATTAAATGTCTAACTATGTACAAAAAATGCATATTTGATTATATGAAAATGAGTTTTCCCACACCATGTTTTTAAATTTCATGACACTAGATCATATATGGTAGTGTTTGAAACATGATAAGACCCTTATAAAATAAATGGGGTGATCAAAATATTTTTAACACTAGCAACCTTGTCATCTAGTTTTGCTTGTAAAATTGGGTTATACTATAAATTTCTTTCTAAGAAAAAAATAACTTGAGAGTTGATCCAAGTTTAATCATTTCTCAAGTAGTTATTGTGAACCCCTTAAAAAATGATAAGTATGTTAAAGGATTGTTAGATTGTCCATGATCTTAGATCCTTGCACATAAGATTGAGAAAATCTATGTATAAAGCAATGAAATCATAGATAAATTGTAAAGGAGGAAGAAGCTTGTCTTCACACAACAATATTTCAAAATATGGTTACTTGCATAAAATAACATTAACCTATCTTCATTGTCTAACCTTCCAAAAAGGAAAAGTGGGGTACATATATGGAAAATTAGAGAAACATGAGGAAGCCTCTAATTTTCCTAATTAGATAATTACATTAAAATATAACTAGCCTATGTGACCCTTTTATAACTAACCTAAGGAACCTTAATTAATATAGAATGGACATAAGGTCATGTAGGAAAACACAATGGTAAAAATCACTACACTAACACCCCCTCCTTAATTGTAGCTTAGGTGAGATGCGAATTGGGTTCCAGCATTGAAACCCTAATGAGATACCCAAGTACCTAGTGAAGAACCTCCATAGGATGAAGAAGAAGGTGGAGCAACCCTAACCCCAATGAGAGCTCATAGATGAACAAATTTACTCTATATGAAGGGCTTGGTCAAAATATCTATAATCTACTTGTTAGATAGTACTAAATATTAATAACTTGCTCTTTGATAAGATCCCTAATGAAGTGCATGTGAATCTCTATGTGCTTAGTCTTTTGATGGAAAATTGGATTCCTACAAATCTAAATAGTGCTTTGGTTATCACAATAGATAATTATTGTCTTATGAAATCGGATACCAAACTTAGTGAGAATCCCCTAAATATATATTTCCTCATTGGTTGAATTGATAGCCCCTATATATTCTACCTCTATAGATGATAAAGCAATTACATGCTACTTCTTGTTTGACCAACTTATTTGACTCAAACCAAGTGAGAAACTATATCTTGAAGAGGAATTTTGACTTTGAATATCTCTATCCCAATCTGAATCTATGTATCCAATTAAATCAACCTATGCTCTTACTCTATAGTGTATCCCATAGTTGTGTAAAGCTTGAATGTAGTGCAACATCCACTTATCTACTTTCCAATACAATTCATGTGGCTCCTACATAAATTGAGAGACCATGCCAATTACATAGGATATGTAAGTCTAGTGTGTGTGAGATAAATAATAATTCCCATAAGTTATTGATATGGTGTTGAATCAACTAATGGTGTAGGATAATCAACCTCAAACTTCACACTAGACAAGAAGGGAGTAGGAGTTGGCTTACAATCAGCCATGTTAAAACTCACAATAAAATCAAGAGAATACTTGGATTGTGATAAATTTATCCTATAATCTAGCTAAATGATTTCAATCTTGAGAAAGTAATGCAATAATCCCATGTCTATCATTGAAAATCTATCTTAAAGTGTAGTTTTCATTACTGAGATGGATGTTCATGCACTCCTTATAATCAGTAAGCCATCCACATAGAGAACTAGGATTAACAAAGAATCATCCTACTATAAGATGTAGACATTTATATTTAAGTGGCATCTGGTGAACCTAACTATGAGGAGAATGGAGTCCATCTTGGAATACCATGCCTGAGGGGCCTATTTGAGTCCATAGATAGATTTTTTGAGTCTACAGATCAAGAAAAAATATTTCACAAAGCCTTATGGTTTCTCCATGTAAATATCTTTTTTGAGGTCACCATGTAGAAAAGCACTCTTGACATCCATTTTGTAAACATCCCATCAATGTGTAGTTATGATGGCTAGAATGAGACTGATAGATGTCATTTTGGCTACAAGAATAAATATTTCAATGTATTATATGCCAGACACATGATAAAACCCCTTTATAACTAAACAAGCTTTGTATATATCAATAGACCCATCTTCACCATACTTAGTTTGATAAACCCATTTATAACAGACCAATGTTCTTCTTTTAGGAAGAGGGACCAAGTCCCATGCTTTATTCTTGATTATGGAACTGTACTTCTCCTGCATAGTAGAGTCTCATTCTAGAATGCCAGATGCCTCATGAAAGGTTTGTAGATCTGAGGTAATAGCTAAGTAGGCATGTCAAATCCCTTAAAACTATGAATGTGTTAACCTTGTATTTAATGGATTTACAACCCATTTCCTAGCACTTTAAAGTGTTTATTTGGCCCAAGTGGGATAATAATTGTATGAGCTTGGAGAATAAAAAGGTGAGTCATCATCATCTAAAGTGTGAGTGTGAGATGGAGGAGGATAATCCTCATCACTACTCTCATCACTTAAACTTGAAGAAGAAGAAGAGTCATCTTGATCATCAAGAGGATTTTAAGGTGGATCTAAGTCACTATCTAAGGTGGAGGTGGAATCAATGTCTAGTGAGACTTTTAAGGAGTTTAGAGTGCTAGTAGTTAGTTTAAGTGGGCCTTCATAAAACTTAACACTCCTTTCAATGAAAAAATAATTATTTTTAAGATGGAGAATATTGTATCTCTTAGTAACCTCTACATACCCCACAAATATACAAGACTAAATTTAAGGGTCCATTATCTTGCATTTATATTTGAGAATATGGGCCATTTTTAGTGATCTAAACAATCAAAAGTGATCCACTATAGGATTGTGACTATCCAAAGATTCAAAAGAAGTGATTCCTTCCAAGGCTTTATGTGGAACATGTTTTTGAATATAGCACACAAAATTGATTACTTCAGTCCAAAATTGAGGAGAAAGAGACTTTGATTAAAGCATGAAGTTGGCCATTTCCTTTAAGTTATGATTCTTACATTTAGCCACACCATTATACTGAGGATTGTATAGAACTATGTATTTCATCTAAATCCCCTATGATGTGCAATACTACTAAAACCTATTATTGACATACTCCCCACCATTATTAGTCCTTAATATTTTGATGAAATAGTCTGACTGCTTCTCCACAAGTGCCTTGAAATCCTTAAAGTGATCAAATACCTTAGACTTCTTTTTGAGAAAAAACACCCAGGTGTACCTCAAAAATTCATTGATGAATTTGAGCATGTATCTAGTCCTATTGAATGAAGGTTTTTAAAATGGACATACTATGTCACTATATACAATTTTCAATTTTTGTTAGGCTCTCCTTGATTTTCCCTTGTCATATTCTTCTTCTAGATGCTTGCCAAGAATGTAGCCATTGCATAGGTCATCCAAGAATTTGACTTTAGGAAACCCTAAAACCATGTCTTAATGACTAATCTACTCTAATTAATGGTAGTTTAAATGGCCAAACTATTCATGCCATAGTTTGCTCACTCCATCTACATGAGTAAGTAGTGTAACTAAGGGTTGATCTAGGGAAAATTGTGAGAAGGTATATAACCTAGACTAATTATTAGCCTTCCCATAAACCACTATGGTATCACTATGTAGCTCCTTAATAACCATTGAATTAGGTGTGAACCCAACTCACTTCTCTACACCTATGTGAGTGATTTGGTACACTGACAAAATATTGGTGGATAGTGAAGGAACACATAAAACATCATTGAAGGTCATGTCACTTAAATCAATACTTTACCAATGACTTCTACTGAAGTGTCATCACCCATGAGAATTGAAGCTACAAAACATGGCTCTATCTCTAAAAATAGATCCTCTGAGGAGACCATGTGATAGGAAGCACTCGAGTCAATAACCCGAGTTGAAAGCTAAGAAACTACTATAACAAGTGCCTTTCCATTATTTTTACCCTTTTTATTTTATTTAGTCTTTATATAATCTTGTGCAGACATGTTATGAGTTGAAGACTTAAGATCACTAATGTTATTCTTCTCAAGCATCTTAGTCAAGGTGTTAATCTTCTTTTTCATACACTAAGATTCATCATGCCCAAGTTTCTTACAAAAGTTGCCTTTGAGTTTCTCCTTCTTAGGTTTCCCACTTGAGGAGCACTCATTTGATAATTACTTAGGCTTGGCATCTAATTTTTTATTCTTCTTATTCTCATGATCTAGTTTTTACTATTTCTTCTCTTGTTTGCCACTACTAAAAGGCTTTTTATTCTCCTAATTGATATTCAAGGCATGTTATTTTGAAGAATTTAATACACCTATTTCAACTAGCTTATCTTAATCCCAAGTTATATTAACAAAAAACTCATCAAATTATGGAATTTTCTAAGTTGATCCAAGTTCATGTTTAATAGCATGAAATGTAGAGATAAAAACTAAATAGTTGTGACCTAGTTTTGTAAGCATGAATAAAATCAATTGGTCATTTGTTTTTTCAATGTCACATTGTCTCAATTACAGTCTTAGTGATCTAAACTTTGTAAAAAAGTATTGTAGGGTGTCATAGTCACCTGGGCTCAATGTGATGAGCTCATTTTCTAGCTCATGACCCCTCATATGTCTTACACTCCAAAAAGCTTGTCTAAAATGGTCCAAACTCTGTTGAGAGTTTTTATAGTTTCAACATGAAACATGAGGCTAGGAGAAATTGACAAACATAAGAATCCATAGGCTTCATCACATCTATTATACCACTTAACCTTTTTGACATTTGTAGATGGCTTAGTCTCCTCACCCATAGTGATCTGTGAAAGTCCTTTACCTCTCAAGGTAAACTACATTTTAGACTTCCTTTCAAGATATTTAAATGGTGTGAGTAGTTCAATGTTTAGATCCATTAGTGTAGATTAGATGAAAACAATATTTAAAATTGAAATGAAAGAAAATAACAAATTGTTTATAGGACAAGTACCCCCTTGAACTATCAATAAGACCCCCCCTTAAGTTACAACCCAACACACACTCAATATTAGATGTCGAGCACCGCTAAAAATGCATCTATGAGCAATTAGTATTAGAGAGTAAGAGAGGGACATCAGGCACAAAGGATAATACATCTAAGAAGAAAGGTACAAAAAGTATAAAGTGATTTTTTAGACATTACACCATGATTAGAATATATTTTACAAAAGGTCTAAAATAATATGACCAATGCATAGATATTGAAAAAATATGCACTTTCAAAAAAAAATACTCAAAAAGGAGCTACAAATTGAATTTTATGGTACTTAAAAATTCTCACTTCACATATTCTTGGACCCTTTCCAAAAAAAAGGTTTTTTCCAAACTTGATTTTCCCCCAAAAAAGATAGTAATGACAAAAAAATCAAGTAATGTTACCCTATAAACTCGAGTAGTAAAGACCCTCCCAAAGTCTAAGTTAGTCTATGAAGAGTAATTCAAATTTCTTGAACTGCTTTACTTGAGAAGTAATCTCCCTTTGAAGTAAAGAGCCTTTGAAAACTTGATTTGATTTTCTTAGTGTAATTTAGATTTTCCAGACTAATTTACTTGAGAAGTAATTGGCCTTTAAGAACTTTATTAGTGTTTTAATAGAACCTTGGATTGGTCTATGAAGAGTAATTTGGGTTTCTTGGACTACTTTACTCCAGAAGTAGTCAGCCTTTGAGAACCCAAGTAGAGTTGTTCTAGAATCACAGATTGGTCTACGAAGAGTAATTTGGGTTTCTTGGACTTCTTTACTTGACAAGTAATTTACCTTCACAAATTTGAGTAAAGTACTTCCTCAAACCTAAGTTGGTCTATGGGTAAGTAATCTGGGTTTTTAGACCTTGATTACTTAACTTCTCAGATTGAAATTAAAGCAACTTCTAAACCCTGATTTGTTCTGTAGGTAAGTAATCAAAATTATCAAAAAACTTAACTTAAAAAAGTGAAGTTACTCACCATTGGAAGTTTGAGTTGGTCTGTTGGGTACGTAATAGCCCTTTAAAATTCCACATACTCTCCAAAGCAATCAAATTAAAGTTTATCAACTATTGAGTTGAAGTAATGACCACTTACAGATCTGATTAGCATAGAGGTTTGAAGACATGTAAACCAAGGCAAGACAAAAACATCTAAAATACTTCATCTATGAAAAATTTGAAAGAGATCCATTTGAGATTTTGACCCAAGGAAGAAAACCCAAAATGCATTTTTGTATAACAACATAGGAAGTACAAATTTTCATTAAAAATGAAAAATGAGGCCTTTGAATGCCTAAAAAGGAGGAAATTTTTATTTTTCCACAACTAGGTCAAGTTTATATTTGATCCTAAAGTTTTGGAACCTTCTCAAACCAATGACATAGTCAGTTTTGATATTTGAATCTCTAGTAGAAAAATTTGCACAAATTCTCCAAGAAATCTCACCAAACCCTTCTTTTATGTTGGAATAACAAATCTAACAAGATTTCACTACAGAGATTGTTATAATACTGGTAAAAATAGCTCTAATACCATGTTGAATTGGTCATGATCTTGGATCCTTGCATAGAATATTGAGAAAATATATGTATAAAGAAATGAAATCATAGATAAATTACAAAAGAGGAAGAAGCTTGTCTTCACACAATAATTTTGCAAAATATGGCTACTTTCATAAAATTGCATTAACCTGTCTTCATTCTCTAACCTTCCAAAAAGGAAAAGTGGGATACATATAGGGAAAATTAAGGAAACATGATAAATCCTCTAATTCTCTTAATTAGATAATTACATTAAAATATAATTAGCCTATGTGACCCTTTTATAACTAACCTAAGGAAGCTTAATTAACATAAAATGGTCATAAGGTTGTGTAGGCAAAAGCCAATGGGAAAAATCACTACACTAATAGAGATGAATTATTTGGATAGTGAAACATAAAGAAATGGATAAATTAATTGAGGAGATTCATGTTGGATAAATAACCAATGCAATGTTTTGAATACATATTCTAAGAATTTTGTAATGCTTCTTACACATGTATATTTAGTTCATGATCTAGTTATAAATAAAAATATTTAGAATAATCATGTGAGAATATCTAGTGTAATTAAATACTTATAGTGATATGGTAGTTCTCGCTATACTTTCTCATTATAATAATGAATCATTCACTTATTACAACAAATGTTGATACAATAAACAAGAAACAAATAAATAACAATCAAAACCAAAGAAAACACAAAAAATGAAAACTAAAAAGAAAACAAGAAAAAATAAAGTAAATTAGATATGAAATAACTTTAAATTATGTCAATTAGCTAAATAACACATATAAATTCCATATAAATCCTTTAAGTGAAATGCATCATTTCCAATAACAATAACAATTTTGTAAGGACCAAGCCAATGAGAATAAAATTTATGATGTTTTCTTGAGTCTTCATGTGATTTATCTCAATAAAGAACAAGATCACCAACTTTAAAATATTTACTAGAAACCTTTTTAGCCAAGATTTTTTTTAAAATTTCTTTAGCCTTTCCTAACTTTTCTAAAGTAGTAGCTTTGGTTTCATCTAAGGCTATCAAATCATTATGTCTTTGTTCTATTAAATTTTCATCTTCTAATAAGTATTGTAAAGCAGGATGAGAAGAATAAATTTAAATCTCAATAGGTACCGTGGATTCAAATCCATAGGCTAACATAAAAGGGGATTAACTAGTAGTTGATTTAAAAATTATATGATCAGCCTATAACACTTCAAAAATCTTTAGATACCAATTCCTTTTGTTCTCATGAACTAATTTTTTAATAGTAGAAATCAAATTTTTATTCATAGATTTAGCTTGGCCATTCCCTTCAAGATAATACTTCAAATAATGAATATAAATAATAGAATAAAATACTAAAAACTCTAAATATTAATATGAAATAAATTGAGTACCATAATCTGATATAATTTCATAGGGAACACTGAATTTAGAGAAAATTTGATTTTCAAAAAATGAAAGGATTTCAGTTGTAACTAAGCTTTTTAATGCTTTAGTTTCAAGACATTTCATAAAGTAACAAATAGTAATAAATCTAGGTGGAGGATGAATATTTGATATAAAATCAATTCCCTATTTGGTGAATGGTTTGTCAAGAATAACAGGGTTTAAATGCATTACTGGTAACCTATCTCTACCAACAAATAATTGACAAAGCATGCATGCATGAACCAACTTATAAGCATATTAAAATAATCTATACCAATAATAACTTGTGTGTAAAATTTTTAAAGTAGTGGTTTTTTCTACATAATGACCACCACAACTACCCTCATGACATCCTCTGAGTACTTTCTAAGTTTGGTGACGAGTTATTCATCTTAACAAAACATCATATCTATTTCTATAAAACAAATTTTCTTTTGATAAACTAAATTTCAAATCTTGAAATCTTGAATATTGTATATTTTGATTTTATCTAAATTACTAGGACACATCTAATTTTGAGAATAATAAACCAAATATGATATCATTCATCTTCAACCAACAAAAAATCCCAATCATTCATCTCATGGCTAAATTTAAATTTTTTAAAGAAATCAACAACTTTCATGGATTGAAAATGAGGCTTAGCACAAATAATTGTCAATAGATAAAATCAAAATATTTATACTAGAATAAGCATTTTTAGCTAAATATTTTACTAAATTATTACCTTTTATAGTCTTGCATGTTTCAAATCCAAGATTTAATTCTTGAATCCTCAAAATACACTTTGTTAACCTTCTTTGGATAGTTAGTTATTTTAATAGATAATAAATTACATCTAATTTATACCTTACAATATCCTTATTTCCCATCGATAGATAAAAAAAATTATTAAAGAATAACCTAATTTAAAAACAAAATTTTCAATAAGTGGGTACCTAGTCTTTGTATCTTTTAGGGCTTGAGTCACATAGGCAATAGGGATTTATTTATTATTCTCATCATTATGAGTAATTATAACACATGTACTTATCAATTGTGTTCACATAAATAGTAAAATATTTAGTCAAATCAAGTTTTACAAGTATATGTGCACTTGTAATGACATTCTTAATATTATTAAAAGTAGAATCTGCTCTTAAATCCTATACCTATGATTGGTTTTTCTTTAACAGAATTTGTAATAGATTGGATTTATCATAAAATTTTGATATAGATTTATGAATAAATTTTATTTTTCTAAAGACATATCTAATATCATATTGGTCTTTAGGAGGTGGCAACTCTTTAATTGATTTTATATATTTAGAATCAATAAAAATACCATATTTTGAAATTATATGCCCTAATAATTTGTCTTCAAAAACACTAGAGACAAATTTATTGAGATTAAGAGAAATGCCATATTTCATACATCTTGTGAAAACTTCATGAAGATGATCTATATATATTTTTTCTCTTTTTTGAATTAATAATTAGATCATCTAAGTATACTTAAATGACTATGTCAATTAAGTCATCAAAAGACACATGTGTAGCTCTCTAAAAAGTGGCATCTAAATTCATGAGACCAAAATACATCCTATTAAAATAAATCATCCCTCTATAAGTAGTAAATGTTTTATTATTCATATCATCTAGATTTAAAAAATATTTTATTATAACTAAAAAACTATCAAGTAAAGACTTCATTTCATATCCTGCAACCTATTTCAAGATTTGATCAATATTAGGAAGAAATAAATTGATGTTTACACTAGATTTATTTAAATCTATGAAATATACACATAACCTAATGTCACCATTTTTATTTCTTATGGGTACTAGATTAATAACCCAATCAAAATATTTTATAGGATAAATGACCACCATCAAGAGCATTATAAAGCTCTTCGATGATGGTGTCTTTCAACAAAGGACGTATTCTTATTATCTTTTGCATAATAGATTTTATACTAGGCTTTGTAATAATATAATGTCTAATTATGTTGGTATTAGAACCTTTTAGGTCTTTATGAGACCAAGTGAAAACATCAATAAATTGTTTGAAGAATTTAATAAACATAATCTTTTCATTAGATGTAAATTGTATTCCCAAATATAAAAAATTTAGGATATTCTTTAGTACCAAGGTTAATAGGAATTGTTTAACAAATTATTCTTTTAGAAGTCTCTTTAGTTCATGAAATCTTAGGTTGTTCATTTGGAGTGAACATTGATTCTAGACTAACTAAAACACTACGTAATTTTTTATTACTTAACTATAGATAACACTAGAATTCAGCACATAATCATCACAATCAAAATAATTACCTTTAAAAGAGAGTCAATATGTTCATCATAGTTAAAAATAGGCCAATTTTCATTTAACTAATGTTTTTAGAAAATGAGAAGTCAACATTTAGTTCACTTTCACTTAGAGTAGGTTTTGAAGCAAAAAAAATGAGTTTGTCAGCTCAAATATTAAACTCTCTAAGTATAGGAGTAATATTAAAGGCTTCAAAATTTTCAAGTGAAACACAAACCTTTTGAGTGTATCTATGTAGATGAGTTTGATTAGTTTTATAATTCTTTCTAACCTGTCTAATAACTAAATTTGAATCTTTAAAGATTTTTAATTGTTTAATGTTAAGTTCAATCACTTTTTTTAAACCTAAACATTGATCTTCAATTTTTTTTCATGTTATTAGTATTATCAAATGATAATTTATAATCATAATGAAATATTTTACCAACTCGAGAAATTAAATAGATTTTGACACCACTACCATGTTGCAAATATTGTCCATCAAAATATAAAGACCATAAACTATTTCTAAAAAAGGTATCTTTTTTTTTTTCATATTCATCTAAAGTTAATAACTCGTAAGTACAAATTATAGTTTCCATATAAGCAAAAATAGTAGGAATATAATCAATAGTATTACTAAACCATTTTTCTCTTTTTATAAAATTGATTGCATTACCCACTAGAACTCAAGTTATATCTTTTCCTATGAAATCATCAATTAATTTTGACCAATATTTTCCTAAAAGCATAGTATAATTACTAGGAATATCTAATACATGAATATTATTCATGCATCTAATTATTTATTCTTGTGAAATTTTGATAACAATATCACAAAACTGAACATAACTCTTAGTTTGTCATGAATCAAAACCTATAAGTTTCTTATTATTAGTTTCATAAGAAATGTTCAATTGATCAACAATAAATTTAAGCATTGTATTTTTAGAAACACCAGTGTCTAGAGTAAAATTGTGGATAATATTATTAATAATTTTTCTTGATACATAAAAAAGAGGTATGTAATTAGTAGAGGGATCATAAATTTGATCAAAAATAATAGACTGTGATTATTCATTATTATTATTATTTTCTTCTTAAAATCCTAACACATCCTTAGAATTTAGGTTTTGTATTCCATAATTAATTCTATTAAGCTATCCAAATAGACCAGTAGCCTATAATAATGAAAAACTTACTTTAATAATAACCAAATCATCTCTAATATTATAAATACTAAAATCTGAATGATGCATATGAGTGTATTTCTTGGGATTATGAGGAGGGTATTGAGGAGTATTAAAACCTATTGATAAAAAAATATTTTTTTGGGAATTAATTTTAGCATTATCAAATGTAGCATTATTCTATGTACCTTTGCCTTTATCATGATTTTTGAAATAAGATAACTTATTATTAACTATATTAAAATTATCCTTTTGATTAGAATAGTATTTTTTTTATAGTATTGATAGTATAAATATTTTTTATTTTTACATCATCTATAGATTCATTTGATCCACATATGTTTATATTATCAACAAGGTCAATAGAGATACTATCCTTTCCTTGAATATATATGTTAAATTTTTTCACAACTACATAAGTGTTAGGATCATGATCTACCTCTAATGAACTTTTTCTTCACATTTACCTTTTTGAATAAGGGAATATTTACCTGATGTAGATGTATTATCATCAAGTTGTTGGTTACTCATTGATAAGACTATGAATATATTTTAAAAATTTACATTATAATAACTTAAATATATTGTAGCTCTATCATTAAAACCAACACATTTTAATTTATTTTCATAATCAATACAAAAACTTACTATTTCATCATAATACATAATATATTTGTCTTCTAAATCCATTTTACAAATTAAATGCAAAACATTACAAAAATAAAATCTAAACAATCTCTTTGAGGGCCTAATATCGCACGAAATATTTTGTCACAATCTAGTGAATTGATCCAAAACTCAAAACCTTTGGTTGAAATATAATTCAAGAAACAAGAACAACACAATTGTAATAATGTTATCTCAAAGAAGATATGTTTTATTGATCAAATTTGCATATCCAAACATATGCCTCTCTAAGAAGAGATGTCTAATTTCCATTATGGGTTACACCTTAATTTATACACATTTTGAAGGTAGGAGGTGTATGTGAAAGGTCACCAATATTGAGGGAGATTAAGTGGTTTGACTTCCATGATTTACAATAATACATAATTCAAGAAATTACTATTTTTAAAAACTTACTATTTTTAGACTACACTACTAAAATTTAAATTTGAGGCACTTCCATTTGATTTTTAAGGGTCAAAACCTACCAATAAAATCTTGGTGCCATCTTACAATTTCCCCCTCATTCTTAGCTTTCCAATAGTTCAAACGGGGAGTCAAATAGAGCTATGGTGCAAAAGTTATGGCTCCCTAAAATTTTGTCACCAATTGGGGTAGAACCATCACCCAAATTATCACCTAAAATATTACTCAGATCATGAATCTATTTATAAATTAGTAAATTATTTAACCTATATCAATAGAGATATTAACTAATTCATTTATTAAATATAAATATTGTTTAGGCTGGCCAAATCAAAGTGCTAACCACTCTTGTATATCATTCCAAGTATTAATGACACTTGCAAGAAGAGTAATAAAAACCTAATAAGCTTTACCTTTAAATGTTTATGAGAAAAATATAAGAGAAAATTTTACATTTACAATATCAAGAGTAACACAAAACAATTTTAAGGCATCCAAATGGTCCTCCTAAGACACATCATGACTTCCAAAAAACTTAGGAATATTTAGTCCTTTTAATGAAGGAAGTTTACCTGGATAAACACCAATGTTAACATGATTTTCACAAATCTAGGGATGAGAAATATCATTATCAAAATAAAGCTCCTTATCAATTATTTCAACTTGGTTTATGCTATTTTGAAGGCTTGGAATTCGGTCTTGAACTCTCTATTTTGATTTCTAAATTTAGGGTGCTTGTTATTCTATTAGAAGTTTTAACAAATTCAACTACTTGATCTAGCTATTTACTTGAGTAATTGTATTAGGGTCAATAGGTATGATAAAATATTTAGGATGGAAATAATTAGAAATAAAATGAACCATAGGGTGAGGATTAGTAATCAATATTTGTTATCTTTCTTATCTAATATGATGATTAATTTCATGAATATGATATTATGTTTCACATGTTAGATTTACTTATAAATCATTGATTACTAATTCTTCATCTTCTTAATTTATAACTTCAATTATATGGAGTAAATTGTAAGGTATATTATACCAAACAAAGTGAGTCATATTAAAATAAATATCAACTTGATCATCATCGATATCAATCAAAGGTTGAATGATTAGAAATATAACTCCAATGGTCATGAATAAGAGTAATAAAACAAAAGATAAAATAGAAAAATTATATATATATATATATATATATATATATATATATATATATATATATATATATATATATATATATCTAGTAGAGTCACCAAATTTGTTGTTGATAAAAAATTTCACATCAACAAATCAACCCTTTTGCCTATCATGAAGGTTAAGGTGAAATCATGCTAGTCTAATCATAATAGTATAAGGAATAAAATTAATTATAAATATATGTAGAAGACATTTATTTAATCTAGGAAATAAATATCAAGTCAAATATGCCATGCTCAATGAATGTTCTGAAATCATATATCATTTTAAATATCAAATAAAAGGAGTCAACTACAAGTGTGTAATCTTACCTTTTGATAGAAAATGCCTGTGAACAAGATAGTATCTTAAAGGAAATATCTTTGATCCTTTAAATTTTGTTTAATCAAAATATTTATAACTTGTTTATTTATCTTTAAGATCAAAATAATTCTAAAGAAAATAAACAAAAAGAATAAAAATATAAACAAAAATAACTAAAAATTAAAATCAAACCATGAGATAGAAATAAATACTAACATAACTTAATAACTCAATAAGCTACCTATAAACTAAAGAATGAATATCCAAAATGAAAATAAACTAAGGTTGATGCACAAATTGGGGAGATAAAAAAGGTGACATCTACCAATTTTGTAAAAACATTTGTAAAGGACATATGCCCTTTAAAAAAATTGAGGCTTAGGCTTATGCCTGAGCCTAAATGGAGTACGCCCTTTGTAAATCTATAAGGGCGTACTCCCTTTATTATTTTTCAATTAAATTTTTATTTTTTAAAACCCATCATGTTTTTCTATAGGTTTGGAGGAGTTTTTAACATTTTCCTTCTCTCTATTTTCTCATAGTCCATGTGTGTGCTTTAGATTTATATCCCTCTAACAGGATTCAACATTTTGGTTGCTATCTCAGGTATGTTTATTTTCAAAACATAATTTTTCCATTTATATCTATATTTATTTAAGAATTAGGGGTTTGAAATTATATTTGTATTAGATTATCATACGTTTCCCAAAAAAATGATATTTCTATAATTCTGTATAATAATTAAATGATGGACCCATTACATGAATAAAATATAGAACAAGACCCTGAAATTTTTAATTTTACACAAGAAGCTGAATTATATGAAAAATATAATGTAAAATTTAAATAATCATCAATAGTTTCATCACTCCTCAGTTGATAGTTAATGTACTTCACTTGTCAATATAGTAGATATTGTTTTTAATGAAGTGGGAAATGTAACTTTGCAACTTGATGCAATGTTGCATCAAAGAGAGGTCCCAAAATAATTTTATTCTAATAAATTATCATATGAAGATGTTAATGAAAAAAATAATAAAAGAAGATGTGTGTACTTTATTTTTTAATCCTAAAACCAACCTACCACCACTAAAAAATTAAAAACATATTAGTATTGTTTGGTGTGTTCATGAGGGTATAAAAGATAAAATTTTGGATAGGTGGTGGATAGTGTTTGATGAGCCTCCATACAAAAATAATGAGGTTTTATTATACTTTTTAAGAAAACTCTATTGTGATTTTGTGCTACTATAAATTCCAAATTATTTTGACATGAAGACCTCCTAAGGTAGGGGAGGTGGGTCTTCATTTCATAGACCTGGTGATAGGCAAGACCAAAACCATCCTAACTGAGTTTAGAGATACGAAAAGATGATAACACATGCTTCTATCCCTAAAATTTTATATCATACTGTAAAAATGGACACCCTTGAGAAAGTTACAAGTTTGACACAAGTTATGATTGACCATGGTATGCATGTATTAAATACTTTTTCTTAGCTTACAGGTTGTGAGATGTCTATTAATAGTATTGGTGATAGTGGTAGTGGGGTTGGTACTACTGGTGGTAGTGGTAGTGTTAGTGACACTAGTGGTTTTGGTGGTATTGGTATTGATGCTAGTGTTCCTCCTAATTCTAATCATGTTTTAATTCCTATAAATCATTATATATAATGTGGGAGGAAGTGCACGGTTCCTCTTATTCATGTGTAACATACACAGACTACATTTATGGAGACTAGACCTAACTTTATGTAGTGTATTAGTACCTCGTATTTTATTTCATATATAGTTGCTTCAACATCTTAAGACACCAATACTTCTCATTATATTCCATCTATAGTTCCTTTAGTACCTTAGGACACCAAAGTGATTGAGTTTATTCCTTTTTTAGTTACTTTAGGACCTCAGGAAAATAACATGCCAGAGCATACATCACCTATAGATGCTTTAGTTTTGCATGATAGTAGCATGTTAGACACTATGCCAGTTGTAGTAGATTCATAAACTCTTCTTGGGACACATCAATTATTATGGAGTTATTTACTTCACCATTTATTTTTGATACATATGTTTAATTTTACTTATAGTTTATTTATGTTTGTAAAAGTATATTAAGTTTATTTTCTAGGTTGTGTTTAATTAATTAACTAATTTATTTTAATGAACTTTTTATTTATTGTTTATATAGATTATTAGTGATATTATGGGTAGCTTAGTAGGCCTTGACTCTATTGTAGAGGCTATAATTGGGCATTGGTGTACCCTATATTTAGTTTTGGACACTTTCAAATTACATATTTATTCATGTATATGTATTATCCCTTAAACAAAAAACTATATGAAGATATATATTATAGTCATAAATTTTGTATCGTTCTCATTGGATTAACACATTAATTTAATAGTTTTATAGATGATAAGGGATGTTATGGGCACCCCTGATTTTATGATTACATTTGAGGATCCATTATCTCCATAGCAGGTCATGATTTAGGGATGGAGATTGATGAGAACACATAGTAAAATTACTTTTTAGCTTCAATCAATGATATTCTATGTCATATTTATGTAAATATACACACATATAGATCTAAAAATATATGTATGCTCTATAGGATTCTCCATCATAGGTGTATACATGGTCTCACAAACCTAGACATCCATTTAGATGGAATACATTGAGTCTAGTATCATTTTACAAAAAAAAATATTGAAAAAATTATCTTTTTAAATATATAATTTTAATGCATTAAATTTTATATTTCATATGTTGTGTATACATGACAATTTTTAGAGGATGTGGATCAAATATTTGATGACTCACATGCTAAGAGGAGAGTCTCTCCTCATATTTAGGGATCCAACACCCTTGGCTCTACATCTATAGAAACAAATCACAATTTATTTAGAATCAATGAGGAGTATGACAGCTAGTTGTTTTTCTAGGGGTCTAGTTGTAGGTAAAATCAATTTTATATGATGATATGGCCCACATTATATGCCTATGTGACACCTTTTGTTTATGTACATGTTATGGTCTACATTTTCTTGATGTATGTCCTCTTTTTTATGTTGAATTATGGCATAGAACTTTAGACATATACATAAACTATATGAAAAATAAGCTTCCTTTACCTATGCATGCATTCTATTTTGACCATTTAATGTTTACACATATGATTGGTTAGTTATCATTATTACTTCATTTGGATATTTGAAAAAAATCACATTTTACTCTAAATTAGGTGATTCATCATTATGTAAATTTTACATTTACATGTGATATTTACTATTTATTTGTTTCAATTACATTTCGTTACATATCAATTTAGACTATGTTTGAAAATTAAAATTATGTTGTAAAGGGCTTATGACCATTCATAAGGGCATGAACCTTGTAATGGATCTAGTTTATATTTGTAAAGAATCAACACACATTACATAGACTAGATATACAAATTAAAACACTATTATATTTATTCTATTACAAAACAATACAAAAAATAAAACTTATATAGGAAAGTTATTTCCTATAATAGGGGAGATAAAATCTCCACCAAAATATCATATAATAGTATGAGATATCAAACACCTAACTAAACAAATCAACTATGTATATTATTTTTAGGCATAACAATAATATACTAACAAGACTCTAATAATATAATTTCCATAATTACATTATTTACAATTAATAATATGATCAATATACCTCAACATTCACCCCTTTATGAACATTATTAATCCTATCTACACCCCCTTAATGTGAGTATGGGGAAAATATACATTTTCAAGAATTGGCATGAACATAATCATATGTCAATGCATACTTTTAAGTTTTCATAATACTGATGTGATCTTACTGCACATGACCACTACTATGTGAATGAATACATCCTACATTTAATTTACATGACCATAAGTATGTATCACTAGGGGTCATCTCCATAAAAAAAATAAGGTAGTCATAGGATCTCTATAGTTATTTTCCCTCTTATACAATTGTTTGTCACATTCCATTATATCCACACTCTCTTTTATATCCAAATAGCAGAGGTGTTTCAAACATGTAGCAGAATGAAAACAAACAACTAAAAAAGATAAAATCACACCACACAAGTGAATAGGAATGCTCTTCTATTCTTACTCACACACACAAATGTTACCAAATCATTGGTGTAGCCCCACCATTGGATACTAACTAGAGGTCACTGAAATACCTCCTTCCTCCATGTTTCCTTAAGCCTCCAATAGATCACTGCTTACTAAAGAACTATAAAAAATGGTGGCAGCCTTGGTGCCTTCAAAAATGACATGTTTAGCAAGTTTTCATGGCAAAACATGATGTACAACTATCTAGATTTCCCTAGATGTAATGGTTAGCTTTTTTTGTGATGTACAAGCATGGATGCCTTTTGAGAAAATTTCTCAAAGATATTGTTAATGAAGAAATTCATTATATGCATACCTTTACTAAAAATATCAACATTTAGATGCACCTGCTTTAGTACCTTAAATATTTAGATTTTGAAATTATTTTCATTTCATTCTACCTTCTTTTTGTTTTCTCTTTTACTCATTTTAATTAATATGCATTTCTCACAATTTTGGCAAACTACAGACATCGGCTTACACTGATAATACATTCATACAAACAATATGATAATTTTTTATAGTGATCACCTACATAGGACCATAATATTCACCTTAATAGGACTTAATGATTTTTAAAAAACTATGACTAATAATTTTTACACTTTTGGGATTTAAATGACATAAATGGATTATTTTTTACAAATGAAAATTTGACTTATTTTAACAAACTACTTAAAAAAAACATAATTATATAGGTTTATTTAATAAAAGAGAATCTATTAACACTCACTATTTTAAGAGACAAATTTTTTAGAAAGTTTAATTAACTACACAACTCATGAAACTAATACTTAAGACAAATTTCAAAATGAATTAGATTTAATTTGTAATATAGTTACAAACTATAATTAGAAATTAAATCAATTAAAACATGACTTGATATCCAATGACACTCAACATATATAAAGGATATAAAAATAATGACTTAACACTTTAAATTCTAAAACAACACTTAAAATACTAAAATGATGGTGGAGCTTGAGAATGTGATGCAAAAAAAATAGGCCAACCTTTCGAAGGCCATAACTTTTGACCCATAACTTTGTTTGAGATCTTCCACATGACAAAATGATCGTATCAAAAATTTTGTTGATGTCTCAGGCTTTCTTATTAGTCTAACAATGTTTTTGATATTTTTTGGAGGCTGTATGTGATTATATGAGGGTCTAAAATTATGATTTAATTATTTTTTCAAGTTTTTTATTCTTTTAAAAATTGTATATTTTTAGAACTAGACATCAAACTTAGTTAAATTTCATCCCATTGTCTAATTATAGTTTTTAGGATATTTTAGGAGATTTTTGGGTTATTTTAGGAATTTTTAAAAATAAGTGTCTTTTTTAGATTTTAATTTTTTTGAATTTTGCATGTAAACTCTAAATTCTGAGTTTAGACTTATTCAAGCATGGCTTGGGTTTGTAATTATTTCATGCAATCAATACGAATAAATTCTAAGTATTATTTTAAGATCTTGTCTTATTGGTAATTTTCTTGTTCTTGATAGTTTTTGGGTTCATTAGCTAGTATCAAAGCCAGGTTTAAATCTTAGAGGAGAGAATAATGGTGAGAGGATGAGGAGCTCTAGCACAAATGAACCAGACTATACAGAATTGTAGAGGTAAGTTTAAAAATTAACATAGTTTATCACCAATCAAGAAAGGAAATAAGGTGGTGGTGAGGAAGACATATCATGATGAAGAAATTCAATAAGAAGAAGAATAACAAGAGTAACCACCATCGATGGAAGACATGATGGTTTGGCCTTTAGAAGGAAGAAATGAAGGAATCAAGGTTAATGTTCTAGATTATGGAGGTAGTTTAAAACTAGAGGAGTTGATAGATTTGATGAATAACATGGAGAAGTTCTTTGAGTTAAAGATTGTGAAAGAAGACAAGAAGGTAAAGTTTGCATGCACAAAATTGAAAGGTCATGCAATGATTTTTTGGGATCATCTATAGAAAGAGAGATAGATAAAAGGTAAAGAGAAGATTGATTCATGGAAAAATATGGAGAAGCTGAGGAAGAAATTTCTTCTTATGGATTATGCACAAATCATATACAAAAGATTTCAAATTTTGAGGCAAAAATATCATAGTATACAAGATTATACAGATGAATTTTACAAGCTTTCCATACAAGTAGATCATGATAAAATAGAAGAGTAGATGGATTTAAGGTATGTAAATAATTTGAAATTTTATATTCAAGATAAATTAAGCATAAATAGAATACTTAACATAGAGGAGGTTTATCAATTAGCTTTGAAGGTAGAAGAAAAATAAAATAGATAGAATTCTAAAAAGACAATTATTGGTCCAAAAAGAGGTGGATCCCATCCAATAAGGGGATGAGGTGGGTTTCATACAACCATAGGTGGATTTAATGCCAATAAAGTTGAATCATCATGTGGTGCAGAAAGGCAAGATGATAATAGGCAAGGGTTTCAATACCAACAAAAAAAAGATGATCTCAAAGAGGATGAGGTTATGAAGATGCTAGAGAATGGTTTCTAAATTAGCATAGATCTTATGTCTGTTATATATGTGGAGAAGAAGGGCACAAATCATTTGAGTGTCCAAACTATCAAGATCAAGAAAGGAGGGAAGAAGATCACCCAAGAGTAAATCTATTTGAGGCTAAAATAAAAGAGTAGAATACTAAAGTTGCACCAATAGATGTTGGAGAGAATCTCATGATGAGAACCATGATCACTTAAAGGAAGGAAAAAGTAAAAAATAAAGAAGGTGGTGATGCATCATTTTGATCAAATATTTTTTGAACAAGGTGTACTTCAGGTGGGAAGGTATGTAAAGTAATTATAGATGGTAGTAGTTGTGAAAATATGGTTTCTAAATAAATGATTGAGAAACTAAATCTACAATGTGAAAAGAATCCTAACCCTTATCAGATTTCATGGTTTAAGAAAGGAGATGAAGTTACAATAGATAAAAGGTGATTAATAAAGTTTTCTATAAGAAAGATTTATAAATATGAAATGTGGTGAGATGTTATTTTGATGGATGCATGTCATGTGTTATTGGGGAGACCATGTCAATTTAATATGAAAGTAGTTTCATGATGGAACAAATAACACATACACTTTTTAGAAAGGTGGTACAAGGGTAGTTTTGTTACCTCTTAAAGAGGAAGATAAGAATAAATAATGATCTATACTAAATAATTTATCCAAGATATGACGGCAGTACGTTGTTGTTATGCAACAGTAGCAAAGAATGAAGAAATAGAAATGATGCCAATACCAATAGAAGTAGCAAGAGTGTTGAAATAATATTTAGATGTTATTCTTGATGAGTTACCAGATGGTTTACCATTGAAGAGAGATATTCAACATCATATTGATTTGATTCTAGGATCAACTCTACCCAATCAAGAAGCTTATAGGATGAGTCCAAAAAAACATGCAAAATTAAATAAACAATTTAATAAGTTACTAAGGAAGAAAGTGATAAGGGAGAGTATGAGTCTATGTGTAACACCAACATTAATAACTCCAAAGAAAGTTGTCAGATGGATAATGTGTGTGGATAGTAGATCAATTAATAAAATTACAATAAAGTATAGGTTTCCTATACCTCATTTAGATGATATGATAGATGTGATTACAAGAGCAAAATATTTTACCAAGATTGATCTAAGGAGTGGTTATTATCAAATTTGAATTCATCAAGGAGATGAGTGGGAAAATACATTCAAGACTAGGGATGGCTTATATGAGTGGATGGTGATGCCATTTAGATTATCTAATGTACTTAGCACATTTATGAGGGTGATGAATATAGTGATATGAGAATATATTAGTAAGTTTGTGTTGTTTATTTTGATGTTATTTTTATATTCATTAAGATTAAAGAAGAACACTTACAACATTTGAGAATGGTAATGGATTTGTTAAGAATAGAGAAGTATGCAAATCTAAAGAAGTACAGGTTTATGAAAAATAATTTGGTATTTTTGGGATTTGTAGTTTTATTAGATGGTGTGAAAATGGATGAAGAAAAGATAAAGGTAATTTTTGAGTGGCCTATTCCAAAAATCATTACAAATGTAAGAAGATTCCATGGTTTAGCAACATTTTACAAAAAAATTATAAAAAAATTTAGTAGTATTGTGGCACCAATAATAGATTGCATGAGAGGGAAGTAATTTGCATGGACTAGAGTAGCCATAGAAAGCTTTGAATTTTTGAAGATTATAGAAAGACCAATTTTAACATTACCAAATTTTAACAAAGTGTTTGAGGTTAATTGTGATGCTTCATTTGTGGGAATTGGTGTTGTGTTGAGTCAAGAAGGAAAGCCAATAACATATTTTAGTGAGAAATTAAATGATCTAAGAACAAAGTATTATACTTATGACATTGAACTTTATGTAATTATACAGGCATTAAGATATTAGAGGCATTATTTGGTGCCTAAGGAGTATATACTATTTATAGATCATGAAGCTTTGAAATATGTGAATAAACAAAAGAAGTTGGATAGTAGGTATGCAAAGTGGCTTTATTTCTTGTAGGGGTATACCTTTATTTTGAAACATAAATCAAGAAAATAGAATTAGGTAGCTGATGCATTGAGCAAGAGGGTAGAATTATTAACTACTATGGTGAGTGAAGTAGTTGGATTTGAATCTATTAAAGAATTATATGATATTAATCCATATTATATCAAGGTAGTTGAGTAGTACAAGAATCCATTAATAGGTGGGATAAATTTTATGCATGATGAGTATCTTATACAAGAGGGTTATCTCTTCAAAGGGAAACAATTATGCATTCTAGTTGGGTCTCTATGAGATAACATAATAAATGAATTACATAGTGGTGGTTTGGCTGGACATTTTGGTAAGATGAAGATAATATTTTTTGGTGGAGGAAAAGTATTTATGGCCAAAGATGAAGAAAGAAGTGACAAGGTATGTTTTAAGGTGAAAAATACATCAGGTGGCTAAAAGAGATGCATAAAATACTGGACTATACATGCCATTACCAGTTCCAAGAGGACCATGGACAAATTTGAGTATAGACTTTGTGTTGGGATTGCCAAACACACAGAGAGGTAATGATTTAATTTTTGCTATTATAGACATATTTTTCTAAAATGGTTCATTTCATTGCATGTAATAAAACCAATGATTCCACTAGAGTCATATAATTATTTTTTAAGGATATTATGAGATTGTATCATGTTCCATAAACTATTTCTTTAGATAGGGACACATAAATTTTGAGTCATTTTAAGAGAATTTTGTGGAAGAAGATGGGTAATAAGCTAAAATTTAGTAGTGCATATCATCCACAAATATATGGACAAACAGAAGTTGTGAATAGGAGCTTGGGATATTTATTGAGATGTATAATGGGAGTGAAGCCAAAGCAATGGGACTTGGCTTTACCACAAGTTGAGTTTGCATATAAGATTTCAGTGAATATATCAAAAAGAAAGTCACCTTTTCAAGTTTTTTATGGGATAAATCCTATGGTTATTTTTGATTTGGTACAATTTCTAGTTGTGGATCAAATTAGTGATGATGCAGAAGTGTTTGCAGAGCATATGTAGTAGTCATAAGGAGTAAGAAGAAAGTTGTAGGAAAGTAATGAGAAATATAAAGTAGAAATAGATGTCAGAAGAAGATATAAAGTATTTAAAAAATGAGATTTGGTAATGGTTTAATTGAGGAAAAAAATATTTTTAAAAGGCACATACAACAAGTTGAAGTACAAGAAAATTGGACCATGTAAAATTGTGAAGAAAATCAATGATAACGTATATGAGGTGAGTTTACCATAGAATTTTGATATATCTCTAGTATTTAATGTTTTATATTTATATGAATTCCATGAATAAGATGGTGAAGATGAAGAATTAAATTAGGAGAAATAGGTTCCAAAGAAGAAGAAAGAAAAAATAGTGCAGGTTTTGGATATGAAGATAGTGAGCACAAGGCAAGGGAATTATAACAAGTTTTTGGTGTAGTGGGAAGTGTTATCCTTGAATTTAGTAGGCTCAATTCATGGGATAACCCCTAAAAAACTTGTCTATCTCATAGCCCATGAGCTCTAAGCATGAAAAATAAGGCAAATTTCTACCTTTTTGCATTTTTTTTCTCAATAAAGATGATCTTTTGAGGGAATTTTGCATCCAGTGCAGTTCACAGATTTTTCTCTGAACTACACTTTGTTTCTTTCTGTGCAAGTTTAGATAATTTTCTTGAATTTCCATGTGATTTTTTGTTCTTTGTGATAAGTCAAAAAATTTCTCTAACATTGCATGTGTAAATTTTGAATTTTTCTCTGACATTGTATTGCAAGTTTAGAAATTTTTTCTAATATTACATATGCAAGTTTGGAAAATTTTCTCAATTTCATGTGTAGGAGAGTTATTTTTCTCCAACTTTGCATATGCAAATTCAAAATATTTCTTTGCTCTTGCATCTCAACCCACCATTATATTGGTAATTAATATGTATTAATTACCCTTCCTATATATATTTAACCTATTGTAATTTTTATTTTTAACCACTACTTTCTCTCTCTTCAATATTTTTGAGCTCAAGTGTACCTCCTAGCCATCATTTTTGAGCTCATGTGCATTTCACTTCACAAACCTCATGATCAATTGGATTTTTTGGTTTGATTGTTTTTTCTTCAAAAACACCTCATTTTTGTCAATTTTATCTTATTTTAAGTAAGTCTCCCTTTTATCTTCTTCATTTTTTATGTTTTTCTAAGATTATTTTGTTTCTTGTTTTCTATTTTATGATTTGATTTTATTTCCCCAAACCTTTTTCAAACCTTAAATTTCTCTATGGATTCTAAATAATTTTCCTTGATATGTATAGAAGATTGATCCTCGATGTCACTTGGTGCACTTTAGAGAAAATTCTCTAAAATGCACATTGCACCTTTCCTCTCATGTACTTTAGAGAATTTTATCCAAAGTGCACATCACTCGATGCCCTTTGAAGAAAATTATCCAAAGTGAATATTTCTAATTCCTAGATCCACTTCAAATATTTTTCTTTGAATTACACATAACTAGGTGTACTTTAGATAAAATTCTCTAAAGTGCATGTAAGTTTGCCTTTCCCATGTAGTTCAAATAAAACTCTCTGAATTACACCAAAGTTCTCTATTCATCATGTAGTTAAGAGAATTTTCTCTAAACTACACATTTACCAAAAAATGACAAAAAATGTTAACTATGCATAATCAAATTTTATTACTTACCACTATCTGATCAATGTCAAACATTTCTCTAAACAAGAAGATAATGAAGTACAAATATCAGGGTGTGTTCCCATTATCTATAGTTGATTAAAATGTGGATAAAATTAGGGATATATAGATTGATCATGTGGACATGGTTAAGTTTTTATAAATATTGGGAAGAGAACCCATTACACCTTATATGCATCTAATACTTAATAGTGAAATCCATTTGGCTATTACATTTCCAATATCACCACATGATTTTGAATTCATCTTGACCATGGAAGCACACTTTGATAATGAAATCAAATCAGTAAAATATTTAGAGGGTAAGGTTATCATTCACCTTGATGAGGAATATTTTGATACATTTTTTCACCTTTTTGAGATTGAAGAATATTCTGATTTAACTATGGAATCAACTCAAGAATACTACGATAGAGATATTGAGAAGTGTAAAAAATATATCAACTCCAAATGGCTCAAGACTCCTCAACCCACAATTGCTATATGGCCCAAGTATTTATATCATAGTGACTTTCTAGAGGAGATAGGAGATCTGATTACTCTCCTCAGCAGAGTGAAAGGGTTGTCTACTTCAAACATTTTTCAAGAACGGATGTATCGATACATTTTGGTTATTAAAAGAAACAAGAAAAGGATATTTTGGGGTAAACAAATCAGTGATGTTATTTTTCATCATAGTTTTGAGGTATCTTCTTCACTCAAGTTTTATATGACTTCATATCTTGTGTATGCTTTAGCCAATATGAAGTCTTTCTTGGGTCTAATTTTTTTTGGTGAAAGGAAAAATGTTCCTATATATGAGAATTATCCACAACTAACTCAAAAATAAAGTTTCAAGCATTACAAGAGATTTAATGACACTTTCTTCTATACATTTATTTACACTCTTGAGAAAGAACTTGAGAGAATTTTAGATTAGGCATGGGCACAGGTCAATAAGGTTAGATGCATTTTATTGCAATTCCTAATTTTCACATACATCAAGGTAGGAGGATTTGATGAACAACCTTATATGTTACCCAGATACCCAAGTAATAAATTAATACTAATGGAGATGTGTAGACAAGTGATGAACGTGCATAAAAAACAATCAGATGGTCACAAGAGAGGTTTCAAATTTCTAATCAGTATTGGTTGGTATATAATTTCCACTACTCCAAAGGCTAAGACTATGTAAACTGAGATGCAATGGATTACTCTTAAAAAATTTAAAATTATATGAAAATTTTATTAAGAAATGAAGGAGAAGCTCAAGTGTAATATCGCTCATGTGCACAGAATTGAAGATATTTGGGTAGAATGTAGAACTGATGAAGATATAAGGAGATTTGATTATAGTTTCCTTACTAATAATTAGATTGTCAAATTGGAATTGGTAAATATTCTTGGGGATTTGATATATGATGGTAATATATTGGATCCTTCATATGAGTAAAATAAAGTGGCTTTAATTCCTCTCCCTTCTATCCAATGGTAAATTAAAGAATCCACTTCTATCAGAGATAAATTTCAAACTATTCTTGTAAGAAATAATGCTTGGTTGGAATCTAAATGAATTAAGTTAAAACATTTTAAGACTAGTTCTGAGGAAGAGTATGATGAAGAGACTACTAAAAAATGAGAGGAGCTGAGAACTAATAATAAAGAGGAGCCATCTACTTCCAAACAAAAGCCAAAATTTGTGTTTTTTAGTAAAAGAAAGAAGAAAGGCAAAGAAGCGAGTGTCAAAGAAAGTGCCCAAGTAGAGAAAAAAGAAATCCCAGTCATAGGTGATGCACCACCTCAATCAATAATGTCACAAGAGTGTTAGTCAGTGCTTCAATAGACTATACAAGTAGAGACTACTCAATTAAAGGTTCCATTGGATGAAACTTTTCAAGCCATAGTTTCATAGGTAACATTTTCCATAGTTCTTCCCATGAGTACCATTGTACAAGTTGATCTTGTTCCTTCTCAAGATGTTCTTTCACCACCATCTTTACCTCCTAGTGCTACATTTTTTCAAGTTCCTTCACAAGCTACACTAGACCAAGTTTTTGATTCATTGTCAAATCTACCCAGTCCTTCAAAGTGATGGGATCCCCAACTAATTTTTACTTCACCCAATAAGATATGGATAAATTTATATCAATACCTTCTTCAAAGACAACAACTTAGGTTCCTATTACTCTAGTGTCCAAAATGTTAATAGGAACTAAAGTGGTGGTTACTCCAACCCAAACTCCACCTATTATTACTACAATCCCATTGGTGTCAACCCCATTATCGGATACCTTTGTCAGACTACCTTTCATTCCACTTCACAATCCATTGTCCCTCCCCAAGTATCCCAAGATTTAACATCCTCTATCCAAGAAGATCTATCTCCTCTTCCTCCTTGGATAGAATCACAAACACCTAAGAAGAAGTGATAAGTAGCACTGAAAGAGTTTGATTTTGGTCAGCTTATGTCAATAAAACCCAAAATAGCAAAGAATGTCAAAACTATGTCAAGGGTAATTTTTGAATATGGGCATAAGTATGTTGAAGTTGCAGTACCTCCTAAGGATATAAACATTAAGGATATTCAAACATCAAAATATGTAGTTGGATGAGTATTTATTGGGAAATAAACTCATAAAGGTGAAAAGAAAGATTTGTAAGCAACAATGGCATCCTTGATCAAGAGATATGATAAGGACAAAAAGATCAAAGATTAACTCAAAGTATAAGTAGAACAACTAACCTCTACTTTACTAAAAATCACCCAACCTTTTGAGTATATTGATATTATTATTCATGAAAACACTAAGAAGACAATTCAACAAGTAGATAAAATTGGATCTCAGGGTTAGGTAGTCAATGCCTAGATTGAGAGATTAACAACACCAGGTACTTAAAGGTTGCATTATATCATTGGATTTTTGTAGAACCTAAGTGAATTGAAAATATAAATTTAGTAAAAAATTAAAATACTCACTCACTATATTGAATTGACTTAAAATGATATTGATACATGGACTCAACTACGCAAATTCACACTGGGGCTTTTGGTTGAGTAGTTCATTCCAAAACGGAAAATGTTCATTGAATACAGGGAAGCTATGAAGAATAAAAGAGAAGTTCTCAAGAATCTAGTTAAATATCTTGAAAATATGTGTGATAATAAGATGTTATAGCTTATAGAGAAAATTGGAAAGCTTCTTTGCCAAGTTAGAAATGACTCTCAAGAAATTCTTCCTATGGAGACTGTTATTCAAGAGTTTACATCTTTATTTCAAATAAAGATTTAAATAGTTTATTTAAAAATGGAATACGTTAGTAAATTGATTAAATTTTAGGTTATTATGGATAAATTACAAAAAATATTGGACAAAATCAAGGATTTGCCTGTCAACCTAGAAGATTCTATCACAAGGGTACTTGTCATTTCCAAAAGTACATCCAACCCAGATAATATTGAAGTTCAATCTATATTTAAGAGATATGAGGAATTTTTAGAAAAGAATAAAAAGGAATAAATTATTGTGTCTAAGAACACTTAGTTTACTTTTGTAATTTTCCATATGTGGTTTTGTTCAGTGTAAATTATACGTAGAAAAAGTACAGTCTTAAGTCAAATAGGACTCTGTCAATGTATTTATGTTTTTCCTATTTTTTTCATAGATCCTCTTTATAAATATGAGGATGATATTTGTAGAAATTATCACCAATTGCTATAGAGGGGAAATACTGCTGAATTGAAAAACAATTTTGAAACTTTGTGTTCATATTGTAAATTTTGAATTCTATGCAATATAATAAAATCAAGTGATATTTTAATCTTTATGTTAAGATAAACATGTGGTGTGATGGAGATGTTATTATTTATTTTACATTACACTTTCTTAAGATTTTATTAAATTGTAGTATGAAATTTCTATAAGATAGAAGATGCCAAGAAGCTGATGTTTGAGTCTTTGAGCTACTTTTTAGTTATTGGGTTTATGATCACATTGAATGTGAATTATTGAGGAGACTTTGGGTTACCAGTTATTCTTCTTTGATAATTTTAATATTTTTAGGAAATAGGGTGAATACTTCAGGCTACACTTTATTCTATCTTATAATTTTACTTTGCTAGTATTACTTTTATTAATCTTTTGGCTAACAAATCTGAATATTAGTTATATTTGGTTCTTCAAGTGATCTTAGATTTACAAAGTATATCACAAAGAATGGAAGAAAGTTTGTGATTAAACATAAATTCTTAAAAAAGATAATTGGATGATATGACAACACCCATTGTGATAAAATTATTTTAAATAAATGTAAATAATTAAGTGTTGTGTTAGTAAACAACAAAAGGAAGCCTCCCCTTTCATTGAGGAGAGATTGTATCTCATCACACTATGGATGAAATCACCTTTTTTATACCATTGTGTCGGTAAAAAAATATTCACCCAATAGGGAGGATTATAACAAGAAGATATCACTTGGATTATAGAATGGGAACTGCAGAAGATTGATAAGGAAAAATGGTAGAAGTACAATCAGGGCAACTCATAGGGGCTGAGTTATTTTCAACCAGAGGAGAATGATGCAAAAAATAGGCCAAAAACTTTTGACTCATAAATCTGTTTAAGCTCTTCCATGTGCCAAGACGACCGTATCAAAAATGTTGTTGTTGCCTTAGTCATATTATTGGCCTAGTAATGTTTGTGATATTTTTTAGAGGTTATACATGATCATATGAGGGTCCAAAATTATAATTAATTATTTTTTTAGGTTTTTTCTATTTTTAGAAATTATATATTTTTATAAATAGACATCAAATTTAGTTGAATTTCATCCCATAATCTAATGATAGCATTTAGGATATTTTGGGAGATTTTTGGGGTTTTTTAGAGTTTTAAAAATAGGCAATTTTTTTAAATTTTAGTTTTTTTCAAACTTTGCATGCAAACTCTAAATTATGAGTTGAGGGTTATTTAAGCATGGTTTGGGTTTGTAATTATTTCAAGAAATCAATACAAATCAATTCTAAGTATTGTTTTAAGATCTTGGCCTATTGGTAATTTTCTTGTTCTTGATAGGTTTTGGTTTCATGACTTGACATCTAATGACACTCAACATATATAAAGGAATATAAATAATTATTTAATACTTATAATTCTAAAACAACACTTAAAATACTAAAATGATGGTGGAGTTTTAAAATGAAAACTAAATAGCTATCAAGTGCATTAGAATGGAATCTGTTCATGGAGATCTGAGGTGAATAGTTGGATCTAAGGCAAAAAGCTAGGGGTAAACCTGAACCACTCCTCTTATTGGGTAGATTTTAAGGATATTCATAGACAATGAATAGGTCAATACATTTTGTTTTAAGATACATAGATGATAGTGACGTGATCATGCAAAAATAATGTCACCTTAGTACAAAAATTTGGAAATTTTGATTTCTCAACATACCATAACATATGTACAGGCCATGTAGATAGATGAAAGATATATTAGCATTGAAAAAATTGAGTCTCATTAAACTGTATATACTTTCTCTACCCAAAACATTTTATCTAGTTGATCAAAATACTAAATCATTGTGATGGTAAAGATGTATCGAATTAAAATTATTAAAAACCTGAATCATAAGGAATTACATAATAATGCATGGAATAATTCATTAGGATGAAATGACATATCAAAAACACTTGGATTGGTATATTTATATGATCTATCTAGACTCATTCCATGCAACTAGTATTTGTAGATTCTTCAAATGAAAAAACTTCTAAGAGAAATATTATTGATCAATAATGGCATAAAATTGCACCACCAATTCTATTTAATTTTATTTCATTTTAGCACTTTTTCCATGTCCTTAACTATAGGAGAAATATGATTTGAATTCACCATTATTCAGGGTAATGAATCATAGAACTACCCCTTAAACACAAATTCTTCCAACCACTAACTTTCCATTAGATATCAAATTAGCTCTGATACTAGATAATGGATTTGGTTTACATTTGTAGAGAATCAACACACTTTACATAGACTAGATAAACAAATTAAAACACTATAATATTTATTCTATTACAAAAACCATTCATAAAATACAACTTAAATAGGAAAGCTATTTCTTATAATAGGGGAGATTAAATCTCCATCAAAATCTCATATAATAGTATGAGATATCAACCACCTAAGTAAATAAATCAACTCCATATATTATTGTTAGGCATAGAAATAATATACTAAAAAGAATATAATAATGTAATATCCATAATTATGTTATTTATAATTAATAATGTTAGAAATATACCTCAACACCTTGAGAGATTGATATCAATCATCTACACTTTAATCTTTATGTGATGATCTCTAGTAGTGTACTGCTACTTACAATTTTACTTTTTCGTGTCACCTAATCAATCTCATCACATTCTTAATGGCCAATTCTTATTCTATTAATCCTTTATTAGGATGCTTCATGGAGTTATAATTCATGGATACTTATTATAGGTCTACATCAACTCCTACATGCTTAGGTCTATCATCTCTACAAAATCAATAGCTCCATTCCATTTAGGTTGGTCTCAAGTAGTATTTTGATTACAATTTTCAACTTTTCAAACAATATCCTAGGATTCCTTGAAACACATACCCTTATGCTTATTGTTAAAAAAAAATTGAATTCTAATAGACCTATCTTGATGATTTATAATCCATTATCCACTTTAATTCAATCTCTAATAATCTCTAATACCTTTCTTAAGAATGTTCATTGACCATTTTTTAAAAAATCTATTCAATTTAGGTATACAACCACTAATAGGTCTACTTTCTTATTATATAGGTCTATTTCACTATTCTTATTTCAAAATACTTATCCATTTTTATATTGGTCTTTACAAGACAAATGAGATATTTTATAGCTAACAAGGCTCTTAATAACTCTATAGTTGATTTCTTCAACTAGACTCTTTTCTCTATGACTACCCTCAAGAACTTGTTATTTTTTATCCTTGATGTTAGTTCTTAATATCTTAAAATTATATGATTGTATCCCTTTATTAAATTTAATTGAATCAATCTTTTAAACCTCCTTCATGATATTTTCCATGATGCTTAAATTTTCCTTCTTTTTACATGATTGTCCTTAATTTGTCCTAAATTTATCACTGTCTACTCCATATATCTTAATAGTATAAATTAAGAATTTTGGATTTAATGATACTTTGACATGATTAAATGACATATTAATGACATATTACTTCTGCATTTTCTCATGTTCTAACATCATTAATCACCATTAACTACATGTACCTTTTAGCTCTTGATTGTTCACATATGTGCAACTAGCCCTTTTCATAGGTCTAATCACAACCTTACTATTTTTGGCTCTTAATATCTCCTTTTTTTTTTTGAATTCTTATAAAAAAACATCTAAATGTGATATATACCCTTCCTTTATATTACTTTATAAGGTCTTGATAGATATGTCTATATGAACCAAAATCCTTAAAGAGGGTTAAAGATTGTCTCTCTATCCAAGATACCTTCAAAGGAGGATATTTTATTATTTAACCCAGTTATCATGTGGATAAGACTTTATTATATCCTTATTAAATATATCTATTTATTTATATCAACTATGTCCATTGAATAACCCTTGAAAGAGACTTATTCCAACTACAACTCTCCTAAACTATGTTTTTTTACTAATTTCTAGACCTTTATAGCTCAGTCACTTATAAATTTCCTTTAAAGGAAAGGCTCAAAACCATTAAAATTATCATTAAACATCCTTATTTATATGTACATAAAATTTCATGTATAGATCATGGTTCATTTTGGAGGTCTGTAAATTTGTGTACTGGAGCATCCTTGTTGAGGTTTTCAACTATCATGTACAAACCTTAGAGGGAAATTTAGATGTTTATTGAATTTTATAAACATTTAAAATATTATTCCACTTTTAATAGTTATATTTCATACCTTTCACATAATACAACCCTTGAAACATGATCATGTAGGAAAAAGTATGTACCTTTGGCTTGATTCTAAGGACTGTATCAGAAAATTCTGATTTTTTCTAACCCGAGAGCATATTATTGGTAGGATATTATAATTTAATCAACATCAAGATTTATAATAATCTTATGGATTATCTATAATATTTTAATTTCTTTTACAAACACACTTTTCATTGAGATAGGCTAGTGTGATGTTTATTTAGGTAAGACCAAGAAAAATAATCTTATAAATTTTATTTAGATAAATATCTATTATGGTGAATAACATATAGGAATAGGTTATTAACCTACCATCACACTTGGTCAAGAGACCCACCACCCATTCTAGCATCAGGAACGCCCTTCCCAAAATAAGAAAAATGTAGCTTTTTAGCTTGACTTTAGGTGTGCATAAAATTAAAACCATAATTCATTGCAATGAAAAAAAATAACCCTCCTATTTTCATCTAATCCCTATAATTACACCCCATATCATGTCAATGTAACCTTTAAGAGAAATTTTTGGCACAAGTAGTGATGGGTCCTGAAATTCAACTTTATTATAGTGAAGAGACAATTGCTTGTCCTCTATCATGTTTAGATAGACAAATTAAATGTTATACCATGACCATGACATCTAAATCCAACCAAATTTATGTTTTTACTAATTTTTAAGAACATGGAAACACTGATCACAAATGTTATCAAAGTTAAAGTTATAGTTATAAAAAACCACTTTTAGTGTTTCTTATATCAAAATTGGCACTGCCAACACATTCAAGGTGGAGAATAAAATATATTAATAGTTTCTTATCCTCTTATAATTATTATTTAAGATACCCACCACCTATTCTAACCTCATAAATGCCCTTCTAAAAATAAGAAAAATGTAGTTTTTTAGCCTAACTTCATGTATGCATAAAATGGAAACTATAAGTCATTAGAATGAACCAAAATAACCCTCATATAAACATATAATCCATATAATTACACCCCATATCATGTCAATGTAACTTTCAATACCAATACATGGTACAAGTTATAGTGATAGGTCTTGAAATGTAATATTATTGTAGTGAAGAGACAAATGCTTGTCCACTAGCTAATATTTATGCCTCCAGGGCCTCCAGGTAAAAATACATCACTTCATTCATGTTTGAGATAGGAAAATTACTCATGATATAATGACCATGACATCCAAATCCACCTGGATTCATGTTTTTACTATTGTTCAAGAGCATGGAAACATTGATAATAAAAGTTGTCCAAGTTGAAATTATAGTTGGAAAACTCTACTTCTAGTGCTTATTGGCTTGAAACTATCACTATAAACATCTCTATATTAGTGGATAACATCTAGGACTAGGTTCTTGGCCTCCCATCACATCTAGTCAAGATAACCACCACCCATTCTAGCCTCTATAATGCCCTTCCCAAAATAAGAAAAATGTAGTTTTTTAGCCTAACATTAGGTGTGTGTAAAATAGAAATATAAGTCATTGAAAAAAAAAAAAACTTCATTTTTGAATTAATCCCTCTAATTAAACCCTATATCACGTCTATGTAACCTTCAAGACCAATATGTGGCACAAGTTATAGTGATGGATTTTGAAATACAACTTTATTATAGTAAAGAGAAACGTGCTTATCCTCTACCTGACATTTCTACCTCCAAGGTCTCCAGGTGAAAACACATCACTTTGATAATGTATAGATAGGTAAATGACATGTGACACCAATACCACGACATCCAAATCCACCTATATGTGTGTTTTCATTATTATTCAAGACATGAAAACACTGATAATAAATATTGTCAAAGTTGAACTTGTAGTTAGTAAATTCCACTCTTAGTGCTTCCTAGCTCATAACTATCACTTTAAAATTGTTTTTTGTGGTGAATAACATCTTATATCAGGTTATTGTCCTCCCATCATGCCAAATAAATATACTCACCACCCATTTTGGACATAAGAATGCCCTTCCCAAAACAAGAAAAATGTAATATTTTAGCTTGACTTTAAGTGTGTGTAAAATGGAAACTGTAAGGCATTGGAATAAATATAAATAACCCTCCTATGAAAATATAATCCCTATAATTACATACCTTATCATGTTTATGTAAATTTCAATACCAATATGTGGCATGAGTTAGAGTGACAGGTATTGAAATATAACTTTATTGCAGTGAAGAGATAAGTGCTTATTCTCTACATGACATTTCTACCTTTAGAATCTCCATGTGAAAATACATCACTTAAGTCATGTATACATAGTAAAATTACATGTGATACCATTACCATGATGTCCAAATCCAATTGTATGCATGTTTTCACTAATGTTCAAGAGTATGGAAACACTAACAACAAATATTGTCAAAGTTGAAGTTGTAGTTAGAAAATTTTCTTTCCATTCTTATTGGATCAAAATTGATATTGTCAATGTGTTTAATGTGTAAAATAATTTATAGTACCAGCTTCTTTTCCTCCTATCGTGCCCAATCGATAGACCCACCATCCATTCTAGCCTCAAGAAGGCCCTTCCCAAAATAAGAATAATGTAGTTTTAAGTTTGAATATAGGCATGCATAAAATGGAAACTATACGTCATTGGAACCAACTAAAATAAAATTCTTGTGTAATATAAGACCTATAATTACACCCAAAATCATGTTTATAGAAATTTCAAGACCAAACTATGGCACAAGTTATATTGACATGCCTTTAAATGTAATTTTTTTGTAGTGAAGAGATAATTACTTGTCCTCTACCTAACATTTCTACCTCTAGGAACTTTATTTGTTAATATATCACTTTGATCATGTATATATAGGAAAATAACATGTGTTACAATGGACATTATGTAAAAATCCACCTAGATGCATGTTTTCACTACTATTTAGGTGTATGGAAACACTGAGAATAAATGTTATCAATGTTAAAGTTGTAGTTAGAAAACTCTACTTTTGGTGCTTCTTTGATTGAAAATAGAATTTCCAACACATATAGGGTGGATAATAATGTCTATTAATAGGTTCTTGGTCTCCCATCATTCTCAATTAAGAGACCCACCACCTATTTTGGCCTCAAGAATGCCCTTTCTAAAATAATAGATTTTTTTTTTAAGATTGATTTTAGGCATGCATAAAATGGAAAATATAAGTCATTGGAATGAACCAAAAGAACATTTTTGTGTGCATATAATACTTATAAGTACACCTCAAATCATGTTTATGGAACATTCAATACCCATCTATGGCACAAGTTGTATTGAAGGGTCTTGAAATGCAACTTCATTATAATGAAGAGCCAAATGTTTATCCTCTAGCTAATATTTATACCTATGGGAACTATAGATGAAAATACATAACTTAAATCATGTATACATAGGCCAATGACACATTATACCATGACCACAACATCCAAATCCACCTAGATGCTTATTTTCACTGCTATTTAGAAGCGTGGAAACACTGTCAATAAATATTATCAAAATTGAAGTTGTAGTTGGAAAAATCAAATTTTGGTGTTTTATAAATCAAAAATGGAATTGATAACATGTATATGGTGGTGAATAACATATATGACCAAGTTATTGGCCTCTCATCATGCCTAATTGAGAGACCCACCATCCATTCTAGCCTCAAGAACGCCCTTCTTAAAATAATAAAAATGCATTTCTTAGTTTGACTTCAGGCGTACATAAAATGGAAATCATAAGCCATTGACATAAATGAAAAGAACCCTCATGTGAAAATATAATCCTTATAATAACACCCAATATAATTTCAATAGAACCTTCAATACTAATCCATGACAAAAGTTGCAATGATAGGTCTTGAAATGCAAATTTATTATTGTGAAGAGATAAATACATGTCCTCTACTTGAAATTTACCATGACCACAACATCTAAATCCACATTGATGAATTTTTTCACTACTATTAAGGAGCATGGAATCACTAACAACAAATATTTTCAATGTTAAAGTTTTAGTTGGAAAAATCCACTTTTGGTGCTTCATATATACACATAATATTTTCAGACTTTATCACTTACTCATGCTTTCTCTCTTATATAAACCTATTGAGTATCAATCACTTTGAATACATGCCTTAAAGGGTGCCCTGAGAAATGGGTGGGTAGACCATTGGTGCTTTATATGATTGTTATCCCCTATACTACCACTATCTATCAACACAACCTTATCCCATATACTTACCTAAGCCTTGCCTCCTCTCTTTCACACTCCTCCAAACATTTCATTGCCTTCATTAGTACCTACCTAATCCTCAAGACCTTTTCTATAGTTTACAATAAAATTTCAGCCTAGGCTAACCCTATATTCAAATTTTTAAAATAACATGATGGGTCTAGGTCAGCTTTGACCGAACTAGACTAATACCTAACTTGTTTTTATCAATTAACGATATAGATTTGATTGGGCCAACCTTATCAGCTAAAATTTCATAAAGGTTTAGGGTTAGATCCAACTATATATACCCCTTCATTTTTACATTTATTAGAGAGAGATAAGAGTTAATTATTCATTTCTGCTTCTTTACAATATGATCTTCTACCTTTCTACTTAAGGAGTTATTGCTTAGGGTTTATACTTGGAGAAGAATATTGTCTTATGGAAATGTCTTAGATGTTTTGGCATTTCTTAATGATCCTTAAAAACTAAAAAAACCTCTTGTAAAGCACCTTTGGCTAAGGGATATATTGAGTCTTGATGCGTTCATCATCAAAGGTAAGTATCTCTAACTTTACTCTTCTATTTTAGTAGATAGAAGTAGCATAAGTAATGGCTTTTAAATATATTACTCTCTTCATGCATTAGGATTTTACCTATATGTAGATTTATTAGGATTATATTATGCATGTTTAATTTGTATGTTTATTACTCCCAATTTTTATGTTTATTACTCCCACTTTGTGCCACAATTTTTAGTGAGCACTAGATTAGATTTTACTTGTCATTTACTTTCTAAATATGAAAACATAAGACCTATCTAGGGTTATTACATGGTGTTGTTTGACTAAAGTCTTTGGAACCATCTATAGTGATGTTATTATGGTAATATATCCCTCAGTTGGGTCTAGTAGAATGATCTTGGTCATGATTCCAAATATCCAATGTATCAAAAATCAGAAGTATAAGTAGGATTTATCTTATCTGAGTTAGATTTGATTAATAGGTTAACTACATTTTTCTTTGTATACATTATGGTAAACATAAAATGAATCAAATCCTTATAGTTTTTCTCTCATGATTTCATTTTATCATTATATTATATATTTATATTTTCTAGTACTATATCAAACCTGTTACTATAATTCTAATAGTTTTTGGGTAGGTTTAGCACATAGTCACTCCAAAATGACTATGTTTTATCTATGTAGGTCTTCTCCAAATATAGGTGACTAGATAAATCATCTCAAAATAGTATTATTATTTAATTTTATATTTACATACATATTCAAACTAGTTGACTTTGTTTGTAAATATCCTCTTTTAGCAAATAAGTGTTTAAACATAGTCAAGCTAGTCGACTTTGTTCGCAACTTTTTTTTCAACACACACATTTTTAAAAGTTTGTTAAGCTAGTCAAATATATTATTAGAATTTTTTTTAATCAACATTTAATAATTAAAACATAAAATTTTAAAATCTAAACATATTCAAACCCAACAAGGTTCATTATTAACTTCTTTGTCATTTTAGTTTTTCTCTTTTGGTACTATTTTTCATAATTTTGCCATCTATAAAACTGTAGCACTACAACCAATTGGGTTGACTAACTTAACATATTTTTTAGCCTATTTTATATCTAAAAGACATAGTTAACTTGTTCAACTGTGTTCTTCTAGATCTTGATTTCATAGAAAAATAGTGACCCAATCAACTTTGTTTAGTATTGTTTACATATAGTATCACCTGAACTGATTATGTACTCTTCACAATCAAGGAATTAACCTATGTTTACTTGTAATTAAATCACCTTTCCTTTTAATTACTTTCATGATTATAGTAATAAACATAGATTAATTAGGTGGTTTTTCAAATTACCATTTTAGTCACACTTTTTTTCTCTTTTTCACACACTTCTAAATCACTATAAACATAAAAAGCATTAAACATTTGTCTTTCTAAGGTCTACCTACTTGGATTTCATCACTAAGGGGGAAGCTGACCTAGTTTTTTGGCCAAGTATAAACATGTGATTGATGGCATATATTGGAAAATCACCTGACACCCTTATGACTTTGGTGTTGTGAAGTGAGGGGCTAGGCCCTAATACCAAGCTAGTGCCATCAACAATATAGATCCCTTTTAGCCTAAACATCTTCAAACCAACCTTAAATTGATTTTTAGTTCCTTATTATAACCAACTTATAATCAGATAAATTTTTGTTTTATTATATCTTAAATAAAACTTAGGAATGAACAATTATTTAACATTTACTTTCAATTTGTTGCTTTCTCTTTTATTATTGTATTTTATATTTTAAAACTGACATTAGCCAGCATTGGTGCAAGATTTATGTTGTGTGTTCTAATTGGATCAATCACATTGATCCAATTACTTATGTGATTCATTTCATTTACTTAGATATTATCTTGTAAAACCTTTCTATATTTTTAAAAGACTATTGTCCATGTTGATACTCTCTCTTCAAGACAATCAATCTTATTTACCTTCAATACATAGTCACTCCACATAACTATGTATCTTATCAACCTAATCAATTTCCCATTTTTAAGTACATTATTGACCCATCTGATTATGTATCTTTCTCATCTATTTAGTTTCCTCATCTGTAATACACAATCAACTTATATGATTGTGTATCTCCCTATACTATTTCAATTTTATCCTTTACAACATAGAATCAACAAGATTGATTGTGCCATTTTATTTCTTGTTCTGTGAACTTTTTTCACATACTCTGTTGACCTAGTTGACTATATACCTATTGGCTGACATTGTTATTTATCTAGATGACTCTATATCTATTTTTCCTTCTTATTTCCTAATCTCAAATTCTTTCTTCAAGCATCATGAAATCCCCTATCAAAAATGTTTTGGACAACCTGAATCCATTTAGATGCTATATGGGATGATATTTTCTTCTTACCTTCACTTTCCAAGAGGATCCTCACCATTATATCACCTCTTTTCCTCCATCATATTTAAATTGTAATATGGTTCACATTAATTTGATAGATGAGATTGGTGGTTCAGATCCTTTTCATACTTATCAAAATAATTTCCATATGTAAGAATCTCACCATAATGTGAGGGTAATTGATACAAGCCTATCTAATAACCCCATAGGGAATCTACCACCTAGAAACCCTCCCCCTAATACCAATTTGGGGAATCCTCCTACAGACACTAACCCACCAATTGATACAACTTATATTCTTGCACAAATAGTACAATAAATGAACATCATACAAACATCTAACACCTCCTAAATGATGTAACTCCAACATCATTTGATCAACATGGTTAATCAACCTCCCATTATTCTCCCTATAAATAGTCAAAACTTTATTTCTCCACCTCTTAGAGATGCCATAAGTAATGTCATTCCTTAACCTATCATGCATAATAAGATGGTTCAACATGTCCAAAATGAGCCTTTAGCCCATTTCATTATTTTTATTGATATTGGTAATATATATCCAAATATTAAATATTATGGGACTAAATAACTTGCATATTTTCTTAAGTAATTCAATAATATTTATAAAGAGTGGATCCAAACTAATACTTTTACCACAACTAAAATTTTAGTTAAAAACTTCACCATTGATGTATTAGAATGGTATAATCAACTGCCCCAATATTCTATATGGAAACTAGAGGATTTAGTCAATATTGTAGTTAAAGAATCCCAACATAATGATATTCCCAATAATTACCATAGTCATTTGATAAATGCTAAGTAACTCCACACCAAATCACCTCATGATTTTATCAAATTATAGAAATATTTGGCTCACAAGGCTGATCACAACATGGATAAAGACAACTTGTTTAAACTCTTTATAACAACATTAACACCTTCACTCTAGTAAAAGGTTTGATCTTTTGTTCCCCAAACATTAAATGAGGCTCTTGACCAAGCTAAGCATCAAGACTTCTTAATGAAATAGTTTGAACCTAATACTAAAATCATTAAGGGATATTTTCAACATTCAACTAATGTGATAACTAAAAATCCTCCTCAGCCTAAACTAGGAGTATCCATAGAAGAAAATCACCAACCTTCTCATATGCCATTAACCATGAAACAAATGAAATAATTTTTATCACCCTTTAAACCATTAATGTACCCTAGTAATCCCCATAAATGGTATGATCCTAATCAATTTTTTTTAATTCCATGCTGATATAGATCATTCCCATGAAACATGTTGAGGGCTTACACATTTTTCCATTTATTTTATTCTTGGTAATTTATTCAATAATGATGCCATGATCAAAATCCCTCATCAAGATTACATTAATGATTCTCAAAAGAAACAAACTTCCAAAGCTTCTTATAACAATATGAAATATTTCTATACATATAACCCTCAATAAGAGAAAAAGCATATTTATTTGATTAATTATAATTATGATCAATACTACACCAATTAACAATACATAAATATAACTAATGTCAATTATTGATGCAAACCATTACATAAACATCTCATCACCAAACCAAAGAAACCTTCATTTAGAAGAATAAATTCTATAAGATAATACTACTACTTAGTTATCTTTGGAAACCAATGAGGAACCACCTCCTCACTTTGAACCTCCAACCATTTCACTTCCTCATAAATATATTTTACCTTCCAAGCCTTGTGTTGGTTTTTATTCTTCCAAAAATCATTGGAACTTTTTAGAAGAACTCAACTCTTTACCTTGAAAAATTACTCTCATGGAGTTATTTCATACCTCTCCCTATCATCATAAGTTCCTAATGTAACAAATCCAATAAATCAAAGAACCATCTCCCTTAGAAGAGGAACCATCTTATAATGAGCCTCAACCATTAGAAGTTCATACCATTGAATCTATTTTTCCTTCTTTGAAACATTCTATAGAGTTCCTTGAAGAAGACATGATAAATGATGAAATCCTCTTTCAAGCTAATTATCCACCCCTTTTTATTAAAATAGCCATTAATACCACCTTAATTCATAATTATTATTATATGAGGGATAAATAATTAATATGACTTATCTTTAGCTCATTCAACAACTTGAATATAGAAAATACCATCTCAATCAAACTCATTTGACATGTCATGGATTTGACAAGACCAATCAGAATCCACTTGGTTTTATTTAGATCCCTCCTACTATTGGCCCCAAAATTATACATACTATACTTATGGTCTTTTATTTACCATTATCTTATAATATACTCCTAGGATGACCATAGACTCATCGCATGAGATTTATTGCCTCTTTTGGAAGCCAATGTATCAAGTTCATTCATAATGTAAAATGGTATAAACATGAGGTCTATCCTAACCTATAGAGTATTTAGCTTCCTAATAATAAATCTCAATATTAGATTCCCACTATTCTAAAGATTAATAGTGCCCCTATACCTAAATTTATCAATATGAATCCTAATTTACATCTCACTCTTTTTTATTCTAACAATGATGAGCCCAATGATTTATAAAATACATGAAATATTACCAAGTAACATCCTTACATATCAAAGTGGCTACCTCCTTCATTTTTACCTCATGATCATACCATCCCTCTTATCTATGAGATCACTAATTTCCCTCCTCCATATAATTCACATGAATCATATTATACATAAGATGGCTTCACGTGTCATGCTTATGGAGTGGCCAAATTATTTCAAGATCCTTTAATTATCTTGACACATAAATTTAGTGATTTAGGTGTCTCACCTTCCAAAGTTCCTTATAATTTTCAAGCATGTACTATTTCTCCAACTTATGATGATAACTACATTATGTCCCAATCTTAATCAAGAGACTTGGATGTTCAACATTATCATAATAATTTAACCCAAATACATGATGTTCATATTATTTCCTAATATTTTGATTTAGAACCTGAAGGTCATGTACCTCCAATAAATTCTCCTCTTCTTGATAATCCTTAGGGGTTTGAACAAATATTACCTCTCACATATTAGGAACCTCTAGAACATTATATACCTCTTATCACAAATAATCAAATAATGCTAAATATACACCAATTAAATTTGATCAACCTTCTTATACAATTACACTTACTCTTGAGATCACTCTCTATGCCAAGGCCACATATATATTCTAAATGCATTCTAAATATGACCATCATGGTAACATAATTATTGATCTTGAAGTATATGTGGAATATTATGGACCTCTACTTATTTTACTTAGGGATGAAGCTATCCTTGAATTGTTTTATGTTTGAGAACCTTAACTTCCTAAATAATATCACAAACTTGGGAATTTCAATCAAAAGTTCCCTCATTTTAACAATTTCATTGTTAAAATTGATTCTAAAATCAATCATATTTCCTCCCTTCCTAATGTGCCATGTCATTTTCAATATGGTAATGATATGTTTATCAAGGAAACTAAAAGAATCGAATATAACACCCTCTCATCTCCTTAACCTATAACAATTTATAAATAACTCACACCAACTAAACAATGTAACTTTAGATTATTATTTGATAAATATTATGATACTTTCTCTTTATCATATGAGGAATACTTGGCATTTATCCTAGTATCATGGTGCATAACATCATCACATATCCCAATGCCAAACATGTTTGGGAAAAAATAGTGGAAATTTCCTCCTTGAAGTTTCCAAATTATGCCATAAATAAATTATTAGACTTTTAGATGCCAAATTTATCAAACCTATGGAATATTTTTAATGGGTCTCCAAAATTATCCCTATTCATAAAAAAATCACCATGATCATTTGCATTTACATCAATTTTCATAATTTTAATCTCACTTGTTCCAAGGATAACTTTCTATTATCTTTGATAGATGACATCATCAATTCCACTATTGAATATGAAATTTTATCCATCATGGATGGTTTTTGGACTAAAATCAAAGTCTTATCACCCCCAGATACCAACATGAGACAACTTTCACCACTAAATGGGACACCTATTGTTATATTAAAATTCCATTCAACCTTAAAAATGCTAAAGCTACCTATCAACAGGCTATGACCCACATTTTTCATGACTTTATCTATAATATTGAGGAAAACTATGATGATTATCTCATCACTAGATCAAAAATCTACACAACTCATATTTTTGATCTTGGCATCTTCTTTGATTGACTCATCAAATATAAATTTAGATTCAATCTCTACAGCTATGTTTTTGGCATTACATTTTGTAAATTGCTAGGGTTTTTAGTCTTCATTCATAGTATTCATGTTGATCCCACTAAGATCAATTATATTTTCAACATGTTTATTCTTCATTCCATTTTAGACATTCATACTTACCTTAGCAAGCTTAGGGCAATCCGATGATTTATCCCCAAAATGGATTATCATATTTATTGTGTTAATTCCCTTATTAAGAAAGGTAATTATCTTAAATGGACTTATCATTATTATAAGGCATTTTAAAATGTGAAATAATCATTACTCCATCTACCTTCTAATGACCATCGTTTAATTTTGTACACTTATTCCACACTGATATCAATTGCGGCAATGCTTTCCCAACAAGATGATACTAAAAGAGATTATGTTACCTAATATATAAATCAAGGTATCATAAATTATGAAAAACATTATACCAAAGTAGAACGTGATTTCCTCACTATAAATTTTATATTTGAAAAACTTTGTCATTACATGCTTTATCAAACAACCTATGTCATAGTTTATTCTGACCTACTTCATCACTTTTCAACTAAATATTTTATCCCTAAATATAGAATTGGTAAGATGATGGTTATTTGAATGTAATTTTATCTCTACATCATGTGAAAAGCTATCAAAGGACAAGTTATTATTGGTTAACTTCCAGCAATACCCATACCCATTACCAATCATCTTCAAGATAGTCTCTCTGATGATAGTCATTATTTAAGGTCTTAATTAGGTTATCTCTATTAAATATTAATTTCATAACTTCACTACTAATTTAGAAGAAAACAATCAAGAATATTCCTACATCATTCTTGATACTACTAATTCTAAAGTAGTCATCAAAATTTTTCTTAAAATCAACATCAATTTACATGAACAAACTTGGAACCTTCATTTTGATGGTACAAAATGTATCCAAGGAGATGGGGTAGGATGCATAATAATTTTTAATCATGGTAAAATAATCCCTTTGTAATTTTTTATTAACTTTGTTGTCACTAATAACATGGTAGAATATGAAGAATTAATACTAGGCATGAGAGTGATAATTGACTTAAATATTGCATATCTACATGTTTTGGGTGCCTTCCAACTCATATGTTAATAGGTTAATGGTGATTATCAATGTAAAAGTGAGAATATTATCTATTATCATCAAATGGACAATACCTTTCCAAATAATTTGCTTCTTTTACCATTGAACCCATTCCAAGAGATCAAAAATCTATCATTGATTCACTTGCTTCTTCAACATCCTTATTTCATCTGCACCAAGTTCTCATTGATTCTAAATTCCTTATTAAAATAAGAAAGTACCAATCTTTCATATAACCATAATATTCACTTATATATCATATTGAGGTTATCACTATTTGATATATCATGTGGTATAAATACATTATCTCATACCTTGAGCATTAAACTTATCCTTTAGATATAGATTCTAATGAAAAGACTCAAATGCACAAACAATATTTAAAATGTCTTTTGATATGACACCCTTTATTATTGTAATGTTTAAGGTACCCTATTCCATTATGAAATGAAATAATAGGCTCCTCCTCTATTTGAACAAGCACATGGGGGAATTTATAGTGGTTAATATAGTAGACATGCTACATCATATAAATGCCTATGTATGGGGTAATTTTGGCCTGCTCTTAAAAAGGATGCTATCAAAATCACTAAAAAATGTAGTCCTTTCCAACTTCATAATGATATAATCCATTCACCACCATTTTAACTCTAAATGGTGGAATCTCCTTGACCATTCTCCATGTGGGGATTAGATTTCATAGGCAAACTACCTAGATCATAGGATGGGCATGTTTTTATCATCACGACTACTGAATATTTTACCAAATGGGTAGAAATAGTGCCTCTCCTCAACATCATGGGAACTACTATTTAAAATTTTAGCCTTAATAAAATCATTTATATCTTTGGATTTATCCATGCTATCATTTTTTATAATGGAAGTAATTTTAAAAATAAGGATGTGAAACATCTATGTGCTAAATTCAAAATATCCCACAAATTTTCCTCATGCTATCATCCATAATGGAAATGGCCAAGCTAAGACCACTAAAAACATATCAATAAAATCCTCTAAAATACAATATTTGAAACCTACATGAATTGGCATATTCATTTATACCCTGCACTTTGGGCCTATTACACTAGAATATGCACTACCACTGGGGTAACACCATTCTCACTATTCTCCATTTTTGAGTCTATCTTACCACTGAAAGTTAAGATTCCATCATTATGTATATCTTTCCATAATATTATACCCTATGAATAATTACATGAAACTTACCTTCATTCTCTCGATCTTTTTGATGAACATCATTTATACACTCTGCAACATAATCTCTATTACAATCCTCGTATCACCAAATAACATAACAAAAAGGTAAAACTCTACACTTTCAATATTCTTGATATAGTCCTTAAATTAGACTATACCCATGATAAAAAAGGAAAATATGCCCAAAAATGGTGTGGCCCTTATTTAGTGAAAGATATCCTTGGTCTTATGACTTATCTCATTCAAACTATGAAGGTCATGTTTTAAAACGTCCCACCAATGTAAAAATTATTGAAAAATTACTTAGATTAGATATTTCCCTTCTTAGCATGCCTTCTATATGCTATCCCACTAACACATTTTACAATATTTCTTTATGGGTCGCATCCTCTACATCAATTTTTATTTCCATAAACCTTAGTTCCTTCTCTTAATCCTTTGGTTTATATTTCTCATGAGTTTCATTATAAAATCATGGATAGGACCCAATCTTCCTCATGAATTCCTTTTTCTATCATATTAACTTTATTATTATCCAGTACATTTTACACCTTCTTAGGTTTTTATTTTGTGATTTTTAGTGTAAAACCATAGATAAGATGAGGCCTTCCTCAAAAATACCATATTTATCTCTTTGTTAATCATTATATTTTCTATTTTATGAGTTATAACATAAGACCCTAGATAAGACCAAGACCTCCTCCTAAAATCACTACCTTTTTCTCAACCAAGTGTTCCATTTCTATAATGTTAAGAATTGGTTACAAGTTTGTGATCCCATATTCTCAGGTTTGGATTTTTTCTTTTATCAATAAAAATTTCACCAAAAACTCTATTAGCATGTTTCCCTATACTTACATTCATTCTTATTATAATGAATCATACTTACCTATCATTGTATCCCTTTTTCACTTTTGTCATATTTTTTTTAGTTTGAAGTAATTCAAATTATTTCATGTTTCATTTCCCTTGATTTCCTTTCCTTCCATTCCACTTTGGATGAAACAATGTCAAAGTCAAGATATAAATTTTATTTCACATGAATAAACAAGAATCTTAGACACCATGCTCTCTAAGTTCTCTTTCTTAGAAACTAAGTTCAAATTTTTCAAATGATAGTCATTTTTATCACCCATGTTTGGTTCTCTAAATCTATATGATCCATGGAGGAGGAATCAAAAAATCCTTCAAAATTTAAAAACAAAATCATTTAAAACAAAAGGCAACATACAAATTCAAAAGTCAAAATCACACTAAAAGACATGATTAATAGCACATCTCCTATTCTTAATCAAACCTCAAACTCCATAGTTAGACTCATAATAAAGTCAATGTCTATTGGGGTGTGGTAGGCCAGTAGATTGGGATATGAGAATTAAAAATAATCTATGGTTCTACCTACTTTCTCATGCCATTACCTAATCTTTGAAATATACTAACAACTTTATAATAGGTCCTAAGGAATGGGGAACATGTTGTGGGAAGGTAGGTCCATTTTAATTTTCTTACATATAACCTTCATGGGATGATATTCATAATTCATTTGATGACCTAATATTTGTGTGATTAGGATAAGTCCTTTAGAGTCCTTAATTTTTAATGTTTTCTTATTTTTAAAAACCTAATTTAAGTGTCTTGACTTCGATAAAGAGTTTATATACATTGATTTTTCCTTCATTTCCTCTCCACCCATTTCATTCCCCCTTGACAGTCAAGTTTGACTCTAAATTTGTTTTCCAATTTATATACTCATTATTCTTCACATATTAAAAACATGATAACACTACTTTGTTTCAATTTTATCTAGCTTTAGAATAACACAATATGGTTAAGAAACTCTAGACTACTTTTTTCACACCATTAATTAACATTTACAAACTTGATTTGAAAATTTTACATTGGTGTACCTCTTTTTTTTATAAAATTACACTCATTTGTATTTTTCATGTCCTTTTTCCATTGTGGACTGAGGTTGGCCTATTATTTCTTGCTCATCAATGTTGTTTTCCATTTCATGTCTTTTTTCCATTTATGATTGAGTAATGATTATTACTACTCACTCATCAATGTTTTTTTACAATTTATTAGCCATATTTGTTTAAGGATTATTATTGCTTTTACATTGAGGTTTGATTACCATTTTTACATGTATCCTTGGTTTGGCTTGGTTTGTTTGACTTTCTTACTTAAGGTTTACTTGTTTGAGTTTTTTGGTCATTTAGTAGCCTTGGTTTTTCAATTACCTAATTTACTCTAAAATTTGACTTGGTCATTTAGTTCTAACTTACCATTTTTCACCCCATCTTACCAAATTTCCAAGTACATCATGCTTACACTACATCAGTTATCTTAGATTTTCTACATTTATTTGTTTTTTCTCTTTATTTTGTATCATTAGGTTTGTCCAAAGTAGTTTATATACCCTCTACAATAAAAAAATATAAACACAATAGACAACCATCCAATGATAAAGGTGAGTCAAGTTATGCATACATTATTTTTATTTTTAGTTATTTCATGTCATCCATTTACATTCAGTTATTTTATGTTTTAAAATACTGATATTTATTTAGCTTTAACATTGTGTGTTTCTATGTTATTTTCTCAAATCACTATCCCCTATTATACTCAAGTGAGACACAATGGAATTTGAGTGGGGCATATGTATACACAATATTTTAAAATGTTATCACTTAATAATGCTTTCTCTCTTGTAGGAACCTATCAAATCTCAATCTCTCTAAGTGCATGCCTTAAACGGCTCACTAGGAAAGGGGTGGGCATACCATTGGTGCTTAATAGGGTTATTTTCCCTTATACCACAACTTTTTATCTACAAAACCTTCCCCCATGTACTTCTGTAAGCCTTACCTCCTCTCTTCCACACTCCTCAAAGAATTTCATCACCTTCATTACCACCTATGTAAGCCTAAAACCCTTTTTGATAGTTTACAATACACCATCAATCTAGGCCAACCATGTATTCAAATTGTTAAAATCATATCGTGGGTCTAGGTCAATGATATCCAACCTAGACTAAGACCTAACTTATTTTTTATCAATTAATGACATAGATTCAATTAGGTCAACCCTGTTAGCTAAAATTTTAAAAAGTTTTAAGGTTAGATCCAGCTATATATACACATTAATTTCACCATTTCTTAGATAGAGATGAGGTTTAATTATTCATGTGTGCTTCTTTACAATCTAATCTTCCACCATTATACTTGAAGATTTATTACTTATGGTTTATCCTTGGAGAAGAATCTTATCTTGTGAAAAATTCTTGGATACTTTATCCTTTCTTTGTGATCCTTAAAAACCAAAACAACCTCTTGCAAATGATCTTTGGCCAAGGGATATATTGAATATTTATGGGTTCATCTTCAAAGTTAAGTATCTCTAACTTTACTCCTATATTTTAGTAGATATAAGTAACATAAGTAATGGATTTTGAGAATATTTATCTTAGCATGCATTGGGGTTTTACCTATATGTAGCTTAATTAAGATTCTCATATGCATGTTTACTTTTTATGTTTATTACCCCCACTTTATGCCACAAGCTTTGGTGAGCACTAGATTAGATTTTACTTTACTTGTCATTTACTTTATGAATATAAAAACATAAGACCTAAATAGGGTTATTGCATGGTGTTATTTGACTAGAGGATTTTGAACCCTCTCTAGGGATGTTATTATGGCAAGAGATCCCTTGGTTAGGTCTAGAAAATCGATCTTGGTCATGACTTTGAATATCTAATGTATCAATAATCAAAAGTGTAAGTAGGATTTATATTTTCCAAGTTAGGATTGATTAATAGATTAACTAAATTTTCCTTTGTAAACACTTCTAGGTCAAAATAGGCACTTACAACACATTTGGGCTAGTAAATAATGTGTAGAACTAGGTTCTTTTCCTCCCATCATGCCTAGTTGAGAGACCCAACACCCATTATAGCCTAAATAACACCCTTCTCAAAATAAAAAAATGCATTTTTTAGCCTAACTTTAGGCATGCATAAAATGGAAATTATAACTCATTATAATAAATTAAAATAACCCTCTCATGCATGTTTATTCTCTCTAAGAACACCCCAAAGCATGTCAATAAAACCTTCAAGATGAATATATGGTATAAATTACAATGACAAGACCTATAATATAACTTTATTATAGTGAAGAGACAATTTATTATCCTCTACCTAACATTTTTAACTCTAGGACCTCTGGGTGAAAATCCATCACTTCAATCACATATAGATAGGTAAATGACACATGATACCATGACCATGACATCCAAATCCACCTAAATGCATGTTTTCACTATTGTTTAAGACTATGAAAGTAGGTGAGTAGAGGTCTTATGGGACAAGAAATATATGGATATGTTTATGTTATTTTAGGTGTCTGATGAGAGACCTAAAAAAGACAAAAGAGTCTCTTACAGGTCTTGTGAAGTGATTCTAGTGAAGAGAACAAGGTTAAGGTAAAAATTGCCTTAGACAAGATTCAAGTGATAGTCATACCTAAATTTGAAAACATTTAGGTACATCCACTTGAAGATAGAATGAAGAAGATTATTTTTCACAAAAAATGGTGGTATCTAAAGGATCCTTATTAAAGAAACAAAATGATGAATGAGATTCAGGTCAGGTAAAACTAGGGTATTGATCTTTTGAGTAATCACAGTCAGCTTATATAATATTTTATTTCAAAGTATCCTAGGATAGTTTTAAAAGGTATGAAATTTTCATAATTAACTGAATTCTTACATTAGATAATGGTAATAAAATACAAGAATCATAATATTAGGTCTATATACCATAATTAAGGCATAGATAAGACTGTTTTCTTTCTTTCTTGAAAGGGAAAATAGAGAGAAGGTGAAAACTATTTTTCTTTGGGTAGATAACATTAATAAGAACTATTTTTTAGATTATATTTGTTTCAATAAGATGATATTCTCTATTCATGGCACCAACAACATAAATTTGGAAGCTTATCTGGTGACACTAACCTACATTAAAATTGTTAGTAAAAAATTAAAATAGAAATAAATACATAATGATAAAATAATTGAAAATTAAAATATATTAAATCAAATAAGTTAACTATATTAATTTAAAATTAAATATAAATTATTCATATACTAAACTTAAAAATTTAATATAATGTACCTTTGAGATTAGTTCTATTTGTAAGTGTTTCAAGAATCACTTCATGGTTATATTCACACACTTCTCACAAACTTCTATTGTGAGGCTTTCCATGATATTTAATCATTAGAATATTTGTAGAAATAAATAAATTTGAATAATGAATCACCACTTTGTGTGTTTCAAATTCCTCAAATAAAAATTTTATTATTATTTTATGATAGTACATATGAATCCAATTTCCCATAACCACTGTGGATCTAATGGGATAATTAGCTCTTCTCCATCCATGACATTTTTGGTTAATTTTTTTTACCTCTACATAATAACATAAATAGTAGTATGTTCTCTCATCATTTTACTCAGATGCAATGAATACAAAAACATGCCCTACATTTAAATTATAATCAAATTATAAGAACATATAGGAAAAAATAAAGATATCATTAACATAACTAAGGATACACCTAAATTAAGAATAAATTATACATGGTTACATAATATCTAATATGTGGTCAAAGTCAAATAATGATGTCATTTCATATTCTATCAATTATTGGAGTGAATGTATACTCTCTATAGGTGTTATGGGTCTACAATACCATTTGTCAACCCATTATTTTGAATCACATTCATTCCAATTAAATCCCATACATGCAGAAAAAAAATGTCATATCCATAGTATAAATATCCCATGAAATTGAGTTTGAGATTTGAATGGAGTGGAAAACACTCAATTCAAGTACTTTATTTCAATCTTCATGCATTACCTTGTATTGTTCCTCCATCAACCAAAATAATCTTCACACATGAGACTATTTATTTGATCCATTACACCAAGTCATAATAATTGCAACATCAATCTAATTAGCATCATCCTTGTGCTTTCCTTTCTCTTTTTTAAAGGATATTTTTACACATGCACCTACACTATCATGTTCCCCTTTTCCATGTCCAGCCTCAAAGAAACTCCAAAAATGTTGAAAACCATTATTCTTATGCATTATACTTAACCACTAAAACATTCAATAATTCTTAAAGTATCCTACACAATTATCTGATAAAATGTAGTGTATCTAACATGATTTATCTTGCATTCATATTTATATAAAATATCTCAAAACAACTTTGGACAAATTCTAGCAAATTTGATTTTTCATTGCTCATATAAAATTGTTACTCCCTCAGAATCTTTCTATTATTGTCTATGCTATCAAGTGCATGTTTGAATGTAATATGAATGAAAATTACAACTTTAATTGAATTATAATATTGGGATTGAACCTCATTCTATGGTTGTAGTGTGTATTTCTCAACAAAGTTCACAATCAAAATAATGGTGCCAACTGGGAAGTTGTCCTTATATAGCTTGAATTGATTATCTAACCATTTTTATTTATGTGTTTCTTTTATATTGGTAGATAATATTATTCTTAAATTTGAACATGAAATTAGATACATAAACTTTGGTCATAACCAACTCACATATTGATGACTCTTTTCCATATTTTAACACATATTTTACAATTTGTACTTCTTATAATCAACTACTTGCTTTCCAAATTCATGTGAAATTTATTCATGTATATATCTCATAAAATTTGAATAACCACCACAACTGTTACATGCTCTATACAAACATTGTTTGGCTAAAACAATTGTCCCTCGGGTCCTTGACATAAAAAAAAATTAGATTAATTCTCTTGATGTCTTAGGTGGGGAAGACACCATACATTCCTGTATAATCTTGTCAATATATAAAGTATAACATATATGATGAAATACATCAAAATGTATACCAAATTCAACATATACCCTACAACACCATGTGGTGCATGCTTGGTTTATTTTAACATAGAAAGACTAGTACATCTCAAATAACCTTTGGCTAATTATCAATTGGACATTAATTTTTTTAATACAAATTTTATAAAATTATATTTGGGTCATGTCTAAGAAATGTTTTTCATGTGACTCATATTTTTTTTAATGTTTTATTCTTTAAACATCTTTTACATTAAATAATACCCTTTTGTTTTCATGCCAAAAAAATTCAATCAAATGTCAAGTTCCTTCAACTAATACCTTATCTTTTTGTGGGAGTCTACCACTAAATTCCCAAAAATATGTGAGTGAAGGGTCATAAATCCTTTTTATTATTTTTATGAATTTATTAGAGTTTTATATTCAATTTTAAGGATTTACTTTTTTCACTAAGAATTTGAGCTTTAGATGTTGACATACTGACTATAGATTCTTTTATTACTCATATTACTACATTTCTATCTTTTTTCCAACTTTTATTGCATATTGCCTTAAATTCATTAAATAGATTCTTTAATATAGTATTTATTCCCTCTATTTTGGATGATATTAACCCTTAACTATGTATCATAGGGTTCATTTTTTACATTTTAATTAATTGAACAAATATTTGACAATGTTTTGTATGGCTTTTATTATCAAATGCATAGTCCCATATATGTTGAGCATGACATTGATATGATATTTTTAACATTTAATCTTACTTAAGTTATATTATTTTATCATCTATTTCAAACAAATACCTTGGTTTTCATATCATTATCCTTAGACGTGTGGGTGTAAGAGCTATATTCTTTATTAAATTAGGTGGTGTTACTACTTCAACCATAATATGGATTGTAGAGGGTTGACTATTTACATTAGACCCTATAGGCAAATTTAATTCATATTCATTATGAGAGACATGAATTGGAGTCATTACTTGATGTTAATCATCACCATGCTCAAAAATTTCATTATGGATGGGTGTTTCATTATATTGTGTTTCTTTATATGTTTCATCACTCAATACAAATTCATTAGTTACATGTTATACATTTTGAGTTACATGATTCAACAATGATTGATTATGATATCTTATCTCATTTTAAAACATATCTAAATTAAATTTCATGGAATTTATCATGTTAATTTTATTTGAAATATTACTTGGTGTGGAGGAAGTACCTTCACTTGCCTAAAAGCTCTTATGGATGCTCTTGTATCTGCTTGTCTTTTTCATTAATTTTCTCTCTTCAATTTAATTTAATCATTTCTATCTCTTTAATTGGTATTTTGTGATGATTACCCAACCCCATAATTTATATTTATGCAAGTAAGTCCACATATAGAGTATACATTAATTAATTTATGGTAATAGAGACAAATTAAATGAATAATTTGTAGAGTTTTAGCATAAAAACTAGTTTAAAGTTCTTAAAATGCAAAATATATGAGTGAAATTCATTGGTAAGCAAGATAAATTCATGAACAATAAGAGTAGGTCCTTTCACAAAGTACACATGCCCTATTTTTTTCCACATATGAGAATGGGGAAATTTTAGTAATGAATTTTGGGTCTTGAAAAGGGCGTACACCTTTTTAACATTTTATTGTTTTCCTCTTACATTTTCCCTCCAAAATTACTTTGGGTAAAGGCTTCGAGAGGTCCAAACATAGCTAAAAACTAGCCATGTAGAATCCCACATGGTTTTAGGAAATTTAATATTCTTTTTCATATTTGGAGACACATCTAATTAGGTAGATTTTATAAAATTATATGGGTTTGTAGAGTGGAAAATGTATTTTTTGAATATATTATTTTTTTAATGTTAAACTATTTTTTATAATTATTACTTAATTTCTATATAACATACCTCATTATGGACTATGTACATATTGTTACAAATATTTTTATACCTTTTTTATCACTAATTGAAATTTTATAAAACTATACCTAACCAATATATGCATCATTGTCTATGGTTTGTAAAAAAAAGATGATTTTCATGAAGTTAATGTCAAAAGGTTGTATTCATACACTTGCAATTCCAATTTTCTATCTATCTTGACTTGTAAAATTATTTAAAAATATATATTTATTAAAAAATTAATAAAAAATATCTTGATCAATATTTGACATTTTATTTATGCATATATGAAATTTCATACATCAACTCATTCATTTAATAAAAAAAAGTGTGTTTGTACACATGTAGTTTCCTTTTCTTTTCCCAAAAAAGGGTCAAGCCATTGTTATAAATGCATCTATTTCACATACTTTTATCATATAGGTATTGAACAAAATTATATATTTAAAAACTACATTCAAAATGACACAATTCATATTCTTACGTCATTGTTAAATTCTTTTTCTAAGTATCTCTAACATTCTCTCCAAGTTCAACTACTATAATTTTCAAAAAAAAGTGTCACATTATACCCCTCCCCCCTAGTTTTGTCTCCCATTATCCTTCATCTTCCCAATATGAAGAAACAAATTATATAAAACATGAATATAACATTCTCTAATCTAAACTTAATTGGTAATTAAATCTAAGTTTGAAATAAGAAACTAATCTAAAATCATACATAATAGAAAAGATTAATCTAAACACTTAAATAAATATAATTATAAACTTATTAAAATCAAGAAAATTATCATATATATAACATTAGTAACTCTAACTTATTATATAATTATTTTATTTAGCCAAAAATAATAATTTAATTCAAAGACTTAATCTAATAAATGAAAGGACAAAAATAAATATTTTACATTACAAAAGACTTTATAGGTAATAAATGATTTATAAATTAAAACTAAAGATGAAATCATGAATAAAACTAAAAGAAGAGCAAAATTTAAAAAGTAACAAAAGTAACTAAGTGAAAAATAACTATAAACTAAATGAAGAAAATAAAATAAAGAGATTAATTATCTATTCTATATTAAAATAAATAATTTTAAACTAAAGTAAAGTTAAATCTAAGAAGGAAAAAAGGAAAATAATTTGATTCTTAAAAAGAGTCATCTTAGCATAAATTTTAAGTAATTTTATTTGAGAAACAAGCTTTTAGTAAAAACAGTCTTTAACAAGATAATTATTTACAACTAGGAGATCAAAAAATGTCGCATAAAGTGAGATATTCATCATTATTTGGATCAATTATGAGATTATGCACATATGACTACATTGCTACAATCATTAGAAGATATTAGGCCTAAAAAACTTTAAATAATCCATTTATAAAATAAATAAGAATCCTAGATATACATGTACTAAATAAGCAAATTACTTTACCATCAAAGAATGTATTGTTCAATTTATATGCAAATAATTATTTAATCTCAAAGATTATCTACACATAAAAATAAGTAGGATGGAAGCTTGAATAACTTAAATCTCTTTAATACCTATTATATTTCTCTCCTTGTGTTGTGACTTTGATTTGTTTATAAAGCAAACTTTGGAGATAGTTACAAAATAAGTTATAACTAACTTGTTAATTAGTTGTTTTTAAATTTAAACATTTTTTTTAAGTTTAATTAGTTAACTATAACTTAAAATTTAATTTTAGACTTATTAAAGTTTAAATAAGATCAAATCAATTAAATAATAGATCAATTAATGACTCTAATAGATGGAGATGCATGACTCATTGGAACAAAAATAAAAATAAGCTTTTATTTATACATGACATCCATAATAACTACTAATTAAACATAATTAAATACTTAAAATATTAAATACTATAAGCATTTCCATATAATTTTAATAAATGTCTAATATTCCATTCTATAGAAAAATTAATGTCATGTCTATCAATACTATCAAAATCACATGCATAAACTCAAATTATCGCCATATCATAATGAGATACAATAATTCAAAGTTAATATATCAACATCAACAAATAATCAATCTGAATATGAATCAAAAATTAAGTCAATAAATGGGTCTCTCTTGTTAGTCTCATATTCCATGTACTCCATAGGTGTAGTGAGAATTCCATCAATTTTATGCCTTCAGACTCATCAACTTCCAACTTAACCTTTTCCAATTTCTTAGTCACTATATGCTAGGCTATAGGGATGCTAACACATTTCCTACTTGAATAATCATATCTTTCAATTTAAATAGATGATATTATAGTATTAAGATGCATAAGTTATTGAGTATGCAATTTGGTAGTGGATTCAAGAATTTTTTTTGGTTAGGTAATGGAACATTATATGGATTAGGTTAAGTTAATAAATCATTATGTGGATTAGTATAAAAAATAATGTGAATATGATGGGAATACTCACTTTGAGTATATCATCCGTGAGGATGATATATTCCATAAGCTCTTCTTAAACCTCTATTACTAGGAAATGACAAATAACTAGCTAGTAATGAATCAATTACATTAAAAAAATTAGGATCATAAGCCTTAAAATGAATGGATGCATGAGTTCCATAATTGAATGGCTAAGGAAAAGTGTTAGTAGCCCTACGTCTACAAAAATACTAACTTTTAGAACTACCCCAAGAAGGAGTGCCCTCACTGTGTTGATCATCACCTTGAATGCATGCATTTATGTCAAAATTATATGAATTTGGAGTCCATCCTGACATATTTTAACAAACATACTAAAATAAGCTTGAGAAATGACTATACACATCAAACACCTTTTATATCCAAAATTTATATCATCAAACAATAATCACATAATATTTTCATCAAAATGATCAAAATTATAACATTATATCAACTTGAAACCACATAACCTTTATTGAATATAAACTATTTAAACCTCAATATATTACACCTCAAAATCACATATTTAATAATCATAATAGAAATTAAGCTTTACATTTTCCATTTTTACCAAAGATTAAAATTGTTATGCATAAAGGAAACTATTAAAAAAATTAATCATGTAAAAGAAACAGGTTAGGTAGACAAATATCATCTATTAAAATATATTTAAATACATAGTCCTTAAAAAATTTTGACAACATATATAGTCCTAAAATCACACTATCCAATTATATCTTAAAAAGAAATAATCTTGAAGATAATCTCAAAAAGGTGTCACATAACTGAATACCAAGAAAAATATATTTATTTTAATATCTCATCAATAAAGACACTCAAAATAAATTTTTACTTTCTTAAAACCATACACCACACCAATGAAAAATAACCTTTTCATTACTCTTAATCATCATTTATCCTCTTAGGTTAACAACAAAAATTCATTCCAAACAACATCATTATTGTATACCTCAGAGCTAAATGAATGAATAGAACAAATTCTTATATCATAACTATTGAACAAAACACTTTATTCATTATTATTTATGTACAAATCATGATTATTTGCAAACCATACAATAACTGAATCTTTCTAAGTTTTTCCAAAATTCCATATGCATGAAATTTTTTATCAAATATCTATATATATGAACTATGAAAACATTTTATTTGAACTATAATGCATATAGGACCAACAAATAAATTCATTTCTAATATCCCTTTGAAACTAGTGAAATTTCTTTAAAATAAATAAGAATCAACCACAAGATGTCAAGTTGAGCCATGTTTTGATAAAATAAATATTTTGAAAACATATCTTCCATAAAAATACATTATCAAAACCAATTCATTCATCTAATAAATAAAAATACCCAAATATATACATTTAGCACTATTACTTTGAAATAATCTTTTGTCCATGATAAAGATTGCTAACAAAATCTCCTAGAAAAACCCCCACTTATCCTATCAACAAAAAAAGGCCAGACCAAAATATTTTTAAACATAAAGTGCATGCATAATATAACCAAAATATTTATTCAAGAAATTACTTAATACATAAATATTCCTCAATAAGAAAAATATGAAGATAATCTAGGTCAATCCATATCATGTTAAAATCAACTTGAAACCATTTTCAAATGATCAAACTATTTCCATATGATTTGATGAAACAATATTTGAGTGTGTGCAATTTAATTAAAACTTAATGAAACCATATCCTCTATAAATAACTCATATTTCCAACAATAAAACTTGACATGTAAATCCATGTAGAAAAATGCAAACATTTGATCCATACATTCCATAATTATCTCTTTGAATCAGGAAAACAACTAAATCATGCCTTGTCAAATTTTCAAGAAAATATTCTCAAATCTATTATATTATCCTTGACCTCTAGATGATGTTTCACACTAAGGCTTTACTTATGAATCAATATTAAAATAAAATGATACTATAACCAGTAAATTTACTACTTAAATATTATCATAACTAACACTTACTATTTGGGATGATGTGTATAAATCATATTGGTTTTCATAACTTTTGCTAATTGTCAACCATTCCCATCAAACTTAGTATATTAATAGATGACTTAGTGAGTTTTTTTATTAATAAAAAAATCACTTACCAACCATAGGACAAGGAAAGTACCCTGAATTAAATGATAATAAACCATTAAATACATTAAATAAAACTTCAAGCTTGTCATCCATTTATTTCATTCACTACCAAATATATGGTGAATCACCATTTAAATTTCTAACAATGTCTCATATTATTCTAAATCAACATGATCACTATTACATCCATTAGATTAAGCCTCTATTATACATGATAACTAACCAATGTCACCACATTCAAAGTGAATGTATCAAGTGTATGACTTATAACTTATGCAACATTCATATTACCACCTAGGAAATAAATCATATATATCACTTGGGAAATGCCTCTAAGACCTAGAAAATGTTTATAGATTAGATGATTAATCCTTATGTTTTAGGTTTTCAAAATATTCAAAAGTATTATAAACTTATGTGACACAAATCACATTCATTTAAAACATTTATATATTAGCAGTACAAATTATTATGAATACTACAAAAATGATTTTGAAATCTCGTTAATCAAAACAATGTGGTATAAAATGCCTAACAATACGTGTTATGTATTTGAATACATATGTTGATAACATATAAATTTGAATGCATGAATTTGCATGAATAGTGTCTAGTGTGTATCTAGCTTATTTTCATCACTTCAAATATGACAAAGTATTATAACATGGTATGATAAAAAGATGTTAGTATAATTTGAAACTAATTGTCTATTTACCAAGAGCAAACAAAAAATTATTACTATTATGAATCATTGAATATATTGTAGGCTACTTCTATAAAACATTATAGATTGTTACTAAAATTATTTCATTCAAAATAAACTTATGATTTCAAAACAAATTAATTAACATTAAAAATAAAAAACTCATTCAAATGTAGTAATTAAATGTCTGCTTATGTACAAAAAATAAATATTCAATTTTATGAAAATGGTTTGGCCCCTACCATAGTTTTAAACTTCATGACATTAGGTCATCTATATGGAAGAGTTTGAAACATGATAATACCCTTAGAAAATAAATGAGGTGATCAAAATAGATTAACACTAGTGACCTTACTATCTAGTTTTACTTGTAAAATTGGGTTGCAACTATAAATTTCCTTTTGAGAAAAAAATAGCTTGAGAGTTGATCCAAGTTTAATCATTTCTCAATTAGTTATAAAATGATAATTTGTAAAGGGATGAACTATTTGGATAGTGTGGCATGAATAAAGGGATATATTAAATAGGGGTATTCACGATGAATAAATAACCAATATAGAATTTTGAATACATATTCTAAAAATATAGTAATGCTTATAATGCATGTATATTTAGTTAATGTTTTAGTTATAAAGAAAATAAATACAAGAATATCTAAATTATTTGAATACTTAAAGTGATATGGTAGTTATCATATTAATTTCTCCTTATAATGATGATTTCTTCACTTATTACAATAAATTTTGATGAAACAAACAAAAAATAAATAAATAAATAATGACCAAAACCAAAGAAAACATAACAAATGAAAACCAAAAAGAAAATAAGAAAAATAAAAGGAAATTAGATATGAAACATATTTAAATGATGTCAATTAACTAAATAACATAGCCAATTTCCATCCAAATCATGTAAGTGAAATGTATCCTTTCCAAGAATAATAATAATAATTTTGTAAGGACCAAGCCAAATATAATCAAACTTATAATGTTTTCCTCGGTCTTCATGTGATTTATACCAATAAAGAACAATATATAAAACTTTAAAACATTTACTATAAACCTTTTTATCAAATAAATTTTTAAATTTTTCAATAACCATTTCTAACTTGTGTAAAGCAGTAGCTTTGGTTTCATCTAATTCCATCAAATCATTAAGTTTTTGTTCTATCAAATTTGTATTTTATGATAACTATTGTAAAGCAGTACGAGAAAAATAAATTTAAAGTTTAATAGGTATTTTGGTTTAAAATAGATAGGCTAACATAAAAGGATAATAACACATAGCTAATTTTAAAAATTATATGATCAACCCATAACACTTTAAAAATCTTTAGATGTCAATTCCTTTTGTTCTCACAAACTAGTTTTTTCATAATAGAAATCAAATTTTTATTCATAGATTCAGCTTGGCCATTCCCTTGAGGATAATAATTAGAATAATGACTATAAATAATAGAGTAACATCCTAAAAACTTTAAAATATTTATTTAAAATAAATTAAGGACCTTGTTTGAGATAATTTTATAGAAAACACTGAATCTAGAAAAAACTATTTAAAAAAAATGAAATGACTTCAATTATAATTAAAAATTTTAATGCTTTAGCTTTAAGACATTTCATCAAATAATTATTATTAGTCAAGATATACCTTTGAAAAACTAAATAAAGAGGATGAATATTTGATATAAAATCAATTCCCTATTTGGTGAGTGGTTTATCAGGAAAAATAAGGTTTAAAGGTATTGTTGATAACCTATCTCAGTGGATTAGGTTCAAGTAATGAAAAATTATGTTGATTAGGTTGAAAAAGAGTGTGATATGATTATAAGATTCACTTGGAGTACCTAATGTGTGAGTATAATATCTTCCATAAGGTTTTCTTACACCTCTATTACTAGTAAAAGACAAAGAACTAACTAGGCAAGTTCCATAGTTGAATGGCCAAGATAAGTGTTATAAACCATATGGCCAAAAAATTATTGACCTCGAGAAATTCCTAGAGAAAGAGTGCCCTTAATATGCTAATTTTCACCTTGACCCCATGCATTTATACCAGAATTATATGAAATTAGAGTCCATCCTGACAACTTTTACCAAACAAACTGAAATAAGATTTCCAAATGACTTTACACATTAAACACTTGTTATATCCAAATTTTATATTATAAAATAATAATCACATAATATTTTCATCAAAATGATAAAAAAATATAACATTATTTCAACTTCAAAACACATAATCTTTATCAAATCTAAACTATTTAACCCTCAACAGATTTCACCTCAAAATCACATCTTGAAATAATCATAATAGTAATTAAGATTGATATTTTATATTTTGACCAAAGACTTAAATTGTTATGCATAGATGAAACCATTATAAAATTAATAATGCAAAATAAATAAGTTTGATAGACAAATCTCATTTATCAAAATTCTTTTAAATACATAGTCCTTGAAAAATTATGGCAACATATACAACCCTAAAATCACCCTATATGATTATATATTTTTAAAAAAACTTGAAGCTAATCTCAAAAATACATCACATAACTAATAACAATAAAAATATATTTCTCTTAATATCTCATCAATAAATACACTCAATATAAATTCTAACTTTAATAAAACCATACACCACACCTCTATAAAATAACCTTTTCATTAGTCTTAATCATCATGTATCCTCTTAGGTTAACATAAAAATTTCATTCAAAATAATATCATTACCATATACCTTAGAACCAAATAAATGAATCAAATAAATTCTTATATAATAATCATTGAATAAAATATTGAATTCATTATTATTTTTTCACAAATAATTATTACTTTCAAACTATACAACCACTAAATCTTTCCATGTTTTTCCAAAATTCCATATGCATGAAAACTTTTATAAAATATTTATAGATATGAATTATGAGAACAATTCATTTGAACTAGAATGGATGCAGGACCAGAAAACAAATTCCTTTCAAATATCCATTTGAAACTAGTGAAATTTATGTAAAATAAATAAGAATCTACCACAAGATTTCAAGTTGAGCCATATTTTGATAAAACAAATCCTTTGAAAAAATATTTCATTGAAATAACACTATCAAAAATAATTCATACATATAACATATAGAAAGACCCAACTATATGAATGTAACCCTATTACTTAAAAATAATTTTATATGCATGATAAATATTTTTAACCAAATTTCCTAGAAAAACCACCACTTATCCTATCAATAAAAATGTCCCTACCAAAATATTTTTTAAATAGAAAGTGCATGTATGATAGAACCATAAGATTTATTCAAGAAATTGCATGATACTTAAAATCTTCTTTAACAATAAAAATAACAAGAGAATCTAGGTCAAGCTATATCATATCGAAATCAACTTGAAACCATTTCTAAATGATCAAATTATTTCCATATGTTTTGATGAAACAAGATTAGAGTGCATGAAATTTATTTAAACTTAATAAAAATAATTTTCTCTAGAATTAACTTGTATTTCCAACATTGAAAACCAATATGTAAATCCATGTAGAAAAACACAAATAATTGATCCATGCATTCCCTTTTATCTCTTCGAATAAAGAAAACAACTTAAGAATACCTTTTCAAATTTGAAGGAAAAACTTCTCAAATCCACTGTATTTTCCTTGAACTCTCAATAATGTTTCCCACCAAGGCTTCTTTTCCACAACAAGATTGAAATCAAATGAGACCATAACCAAGAAATTTACCACTTAAATATTATCATAACTAACATTCACTATCTAGGATGATGTGTATGAGTCACATTAGTTTTCAAAACTTCTTTTAACTTACCAACCATTCCCATCAAACTTATAAACTTAATAGATTATTTAGTGAGCTATTTTATTAATCACCAAATCAATCATAAATCCCACAAACCAAGGTAAGTACCTAAAATTAAATGCTAACAAACCACCATATTCACCAAATCAAACCTCAAGACTGTCATCCATTTATTTCATTCACTACCAAATCTATGATGAATCCCATTTTATAACTTCTAACAATATCTCAAACTATTCCAAATCAAAATGATCACCATTACATCAGTTAGCTTAGGCCCCTATTCCACATGATAACTAAATAATGACACCACATTCTAAGTGAACGTATAATGTGTATGACTTATAACTAAGGAAACATTCATATTACCACCTAGGAAATAGATCATATATATCACTTAGGAAATGCCTCTAAGACCTAGGAAATGTTTATAGCTTAGGCCATTAATCCTTAGGTTTTAGGTTTTCAAAATATACAAAAGTATTATAAACTTATGTGACACAAATTGTATTTATTCAAAACATTTATGTACTAGCAAAAAAAATTGATATCAATACTATAAATATGATTTTGAAAGCCCTATGATTAGAATAATCTAATATGAAATGCCTAATAATACATGTTGTGGATTTAAAGACATGGGTTGATGACCAAAAACTATGAATGCATTAACTTTCATGAACAACATTAGAATGTGTATCTAACTTGTTTCCATTACTTTAAATATGACCAATTATTTTGATATAGTATGATAAAAATATTTTTTTCTAATTAGACAATAACGATGCATTTATCAAGCTCAAATAAAAAACTGATACTACATGCATCATTGTATATATTACAAGTTACATATGCATAACATTAGAGATTGATGCTAATAACTATTTCATTTAGAATAAACTTTTGATTTAAAAACCACTTATATAACATTAAAATTAAAAATTTCATTCAAATTTTGTAATTAAATGTCTACCTACGTACATAAAATATATATTTGATTGTATGAAAATGAGCTACCCCCTCCCATAGTTTTAAACTTCATGACACTAGGTCATCTATATGGTAGATTCTAAAACATGATAATACCTTTAAAAGAGAAAGGGGGTGATAAAAATATGCTTAACATACTCTATCGATCAAATAATCAAGAGGAATTTATTGTTTAGGCATGAATATTGAAAGAGAAATTTCACCAATTATCCTCTGATGAGATCAAGGTCATAACAAAGGAAGTAACTAAGTGATAATGTTTTAATGGAGATTTGATGTTTTTATGTTAAGACTAATCTAATTTGGCTTATCATCATTAGAATCTAGTAGGTGAGGAGGTATATTAACCAAAAATTCAAGATGTCCATTGTAACCACTATTAGAATTAACATGATAATTAAATTGTTGATATTTATGAAAGGGGTTACTAGGCAAACGTTCAAGGGTAGTGTCCACTTTCTTGGAATTTTTCAAAATTCCAAGGATTTGTATCTCCTTGAATATTGTATATAGTGCCATTATGGGTAAATTTTACACACTAGTATTAGAGGTATAATCATTGAGAGGGGGCGGTGAATCAGTGAGCCCAGACAATCTAAATTCAATTCTAATTCCTTCAAGTCCTTAATCAATCAATACATGCATTCATGAAACATACATATCATTCATATTAATGAACAATAGATACAATTAAATATCAATAACATAACACATGACATATATGGGAAACCCTCTTGGGGGAGAAAACCCATTAGAACCTATAATTGGACTACTATCCTAAAATAATAAGAACCAATTTAGACTAGCAACAATTGATCAAGGAAGTACCATCCCTTATTTTAGTGAGATTGAAATCCCATAAGGAGATACTACACCTATCTATCTAAGCTTCCACAACAAATAGAATTTTAGCAAGTTTCACCTTGTAAGGAGGATTAAACCCCCTAGATGTTGAGTTGCCATAACAACACCTATGACCACCTCCACCATTGAACTGATGTCTTCAACACTTGATGATGGACCTCTAATTATCACTCTTCACCTTATTAGAAACAAATTTTTCACCACAACACTCTCTATTGGATAAATAACATTACATACTTGAACCAACACAATAAAATTAATTAGGACACATTACATATCCCAACTAACCCCACTCTTCAACTCTTCACTCACACTTAATCTTCAAATCTACAAGAGCACTATTATGACATTATAAATATGACCAACAATTCTTAAACACCATCATCAACCTAACCTAACCTTTAACCCATCCACTAGGCACACACAGCCTTCACCTTTCCCTCGTTCATCATACACACTCTCTTAAATAGCCTCTTGAGCATACTGACTCAAACTGCCTCTTCTAGGCTTATTAGGTCCAATGACCTATGTGATCACCTTCATCACCTTGATCATACAAACATGTCTAATCATCTTCACTCTATATTATTATTCAATGACTTATACCTTCTCTTTCAAAGGTTCTTTCCTTCATTTGGATCCACACTTACACCTCTCTCAAATCTAGAAACCATCATCTTTGGTTTCACTATTTATAGAGCATTCATGCTTATCAACACCTTAGTCAGCCATTAGGCATGCCTTAACCCTTAAGGAATATCTCACATTAAGTCACAACTCAAAAAAAATATTCATAGGTTGGTCATAACATCTATGGGTCACCCTTAAGCAGGTACACCTTTAAATTAGGCCCTTGTAGCTCTTATAGGTCTCATGGAGACCTATTCACCCATTTAACACTTCATTGAAAAAAATAAGAACACAAGATCACTTTAAAACATATGGACCCATGAAACATGATTTATAAGTCCTTCTTAAGTATCCATATCCATCATAGCACCCTTATACTAACTCTCAATTAACTCAAACACTTGTTTGTACACATAGTCATTATGAATGAAAATAAAATCAACTTCTAACCCTTTATTAATTTTTCATATGATTTTTTAAAAATTCATAATGTACAAAGATGGTCCTCATGGAGTCTAAAACACTCCCAAATATCCAATTCATTAGGATATATCAAAATAATATCAAAACAAACTTGAACAATCTTCTTGGTCACTTATAGAACATACACAGAAACATAGTCAACTTTAAACCTTCATAACTTTTATTGTACACACTTTCAAATCTTCAAATATATATTTCTAGATACACCTTGAGTCCTCTACAATTTAATTTTTACACCATGATCCAATTCTAATTGGATCAAAATATATGGCCAAAATACATAGCACTAGTTTTTCCTTTGTTAAATTCAAATATTCAACTACAAACAATCACAATTAAACCTCAGAAACTATGCTTGCATCTCATGCCCTCGCATCTTTAGATTGATCATGCACCATCAATATTCTTCAAAATTTAACTCATAGTGCACCAATGCCCAAATGTAAAACTTCAAACAATTGACCTCATCTCATGTAATCTAGTAACTTTGACTCAACATGTACCATCGATCTATGTGGGATTATCCTTGCTTTAATAATGCTAGACAACTACCACTTTGACCTTTTGACTTTAATGAAAACCATTGATATTTATCTATATGATTACCCACTCACCACTGATCCTTGGAAGGAGATTTATATTTATCTCTACTTAATTCTAAATAATGAATACTTGGCACCATCTCTTTACTTCTTGACATCTTGGAGCTAATAGGATCTATCAATGATGCTAAAACTTTACCTTTTGCAAAAATGACTAAGGGGAACCATTATAATCTATCTAAGAATGCTAACCTGGGACCATCATATATTTTTCCTCACTCACTTGCATGTTCTTGAATGTGTACCATATGTTATCCTTTCAAAAAGGAATCAAACCATGTATTAATTATCTTCTAAAACCTTCACATGTGTGAGATATAATGCCATTAATCTACTCACTCATATTTTTGTTGCCATAGAGGTAACTATGTCAAGAACTATTTGGAAGAACAACTTTGCACATGCATATATTTTGATGTGCTTCATTGCATGACCTAAAATATAGTGCATATCAACTAAGCACAAAACTGAACAAACCCATATGATCATTTTATTCTAAAATATCCACACATGTGATATATTTCACCACCAAACTACTTACTCAAATCTTTATGATGATATTTTAAGTAGTGTAGTTGAGGAATTTATACTTCTCAACCCATGATTTTAGTATTTGCATCTCCTTGGGGCATAATCACCCTATGTAATTCTCTTAATTATTTCAGTATGGTGATGCTTGGTTCTCATACCATCAAAGGCATTCATTTATTTAACTTTAACTTTTCAAATAGTTAAATGATCTGAATTGTTTAAAATTTTATATTATGAGTGGAATTTTATTTATACATGTTTCCTTGTAGGTTTTTCATGGAGTAAGATGGATATTTGGAGTATATTTGGAAACACTAAGTGTAATTACATACATGTACCAAATTTATTTCTTTTAACATTATAATGTAGCATTTTCAATACTAAAATAAAATGGGGGCATTCATAAACACCCAAATTTGGTACTAGACACTTATAAACATTAGTCATGACATAATTTTGACATATATGACTTGTGTAAACATTTGATCTTGTACACATTTTCCTCTATTTGTTTATCTATTTATTGACTTGGCCAAACCAATTTACTACCATTTATACTTAAGATCAACTTGGTATTTGCAAAAACACTCTTTAATCTTAAGTTGAATGTCACCATATTCAATATCTCTATATCCCCTCTTTGGAGAGTGTTTTAAATAATTGAATGTTGGTAGTTATCACAAGCATACATTTTTTTCATATTCTTAATGTTTATTTTTCAAATTCAAATCTATCCCTTGGGTCAAACTAATCATGCTTCATGTTTTGATTATGAGGGTAAATATCAAAGAGTCATCTATAAATATAAATAATTCATAGGATATTAAAATTATGGGATAAATTTTAAAGTAAATATATAACTACTTTAACATTGATAAATCTATTCACACACCCTTGAGACATTATCCAAAATTATTCAAATATAAAAATCCCTCAAAGGAAAATGTTGACAATTTTTTCACCATTGGTCAAAGTTGCTTATGTGTAGGTTTTAAATAAGAATACATTCATTTATTTAATATTAAATAAGGTATAAAAATAATAATAAAACCTTCATCAATCTTAATCCATTTTTTATAACATCTCATAGGTCCAAATTTTGATAGAGGTTTTCTTGTATTCCTTTAACTAGCTAGTGAAGCTAATTTTTAAATGCTCATTTCATGAAGAGGAAGAATATTTGGTTAAAAGGGTATTAAGTGGAGTTAGGGTCCCCTATGAAAAAAATATTACATTCAATGGTTTCAGGTTATATTTTTTTAAATTTATGAACAATTGTTAAGAAAGAAAGGTGTTTTAAAACCCTTCTTAAACCCCAATAGCTCAATTTTAAGTAGTATGTTTGAATTTTTGAGTTATTTATTGAAAAATAAAAAATTTATGAGATATTATTTGGAATAAATGACCTTATTACACCTTATTAAATCAAAATTTCAAGTAAAATAAAATATAAAGGTAAAGGTACATGTATCAAGATTTTAAGCAAGCAAGAAAGACAGTCAGAAAAGGCATTTTAAAGAGGTTTAAGTGATTTTTTGAGCACATAAAATGGTTATAATGTTGAGAGTTATTATTATATGTCCTAATTAAAAATTAAATAGGTATTTTTGCCTCATAAAACTCAATAAAATGGAGAAACACAAACCTACAATCATTCAAAAATGAAAATGTGCAAGATAAGAAACACCAAAAAAGCATATTTTGAGTTTTATTGAATGAAATATTTTGAAATTTGACATAGAATAATTTTTTATTTTATTTAATTTTTATAATTATTTTAATGTCCATACTATTATTTATGAGAGATAAAATGGTAAAACACAAGTCTGTTCATGAAGGAAATCAAGGTTTTCTCACTAATTTACTCATAAAATGGAGTTATAAATGAGAGTTTTAGGCCCTTCCAAGGGAAAATAAAAATTTAAGAGTGTTTATAATTAATTTAAAGTTTTTAATCCATTATCATGAAATGAAAAACCAAATAAAAATAGGCTCAACTCATTGAAAAAAATCTATAGATCATGTGTGCACTTTTTTATAAATTTTTGTTTGGGAGTTTAGTGAAATGTTTTCAAGATTTTAAAAAATTTATTATTTTTATAAATTTTTGTTTGGGAGTTTAGTGAAATGTTTTCAAGATTTTAAAAAATTTAAAGGTATAACATAGTTATACCTATCCAATTAGAATAATATTAGTGTTTTTTGGGACCTATAACTCATTTTATAACCCTTAATCCAAATCAGGGTCTCTTGAGGCCTAGTGAGCACAAAATGGCATTTTTGAGGTTATAGTTGGAATTTGGAGATGGAAATTTATTTGAAGGTATATTACACCATGGTGATGATTTATAAATCATATTTAAAATATTTATCTGATAAAATAATTCAAATTCATCAAGTTCTAGGTTCTCATTGTGCATTCAAAAAAAAATTCAAACCATAGAAGATGTATACTTCTAAGAAGAACCAATATGGAGAGTTGTCTTGTTAATCACCAAATATATTTTCATCAAGTATATTCCATGAAGAGTTTAAAAAATTAAATATGAAATAATTTATCTCCTAATAAACACATCTTTGGGATAATTTTATAAAGTCAAAAGAAGAAACATGCATGCAACATATCAGGATGATAATTGAAGGCAAACTCTAAGATGCATGCAAGATAACTCAAGTCAAACTCCAAGTTACAAGTCAAGATAAGTAATTCCAAAACAAAATATGAAATAAAATTAATTGAATTAAAAATTCAAGATGCATTCAATATCATAATGATTTAATTGAAACTTCAAAATGAGTTAACTGAAGATAATCAAAGATCTCTTTAAGACTTAACCATCAAAGCATGCATGTGAAAATTTTGACTTTTTCAAAGCATTGACATGATCCTCTCTCTCCTATGCCATATTAAAAATAATTAATGTTTAAACTCCAATATGCTATGTTATAATGTGGGTTGAGTTGAAGTTTGAATTGGATTTCAACTAGGTTCAGTTTGAAGGAGTGAAGTTGGACTAGACAAGGGACTCATCTCTTAGTTGAGGGCTACTTTGTCTCCTTTATTTTATTCATTTCTATATGTATATTAATTTTTGAATGAATACAAGGAGATTGTGATTTTTAATTATAGAAACTCTACCAAAATTTTGTATGACATGACCTTTGAAGTAATAAAGAGTTAAATATCCTCTATTTTTAAGTTATTCATGAAGTGTGTGCTTAATATTCATTGATGTAACTTAGTGAATGATTGATTTTCCTATGTTTATGTATAAATTATTCACCTTTATGTATAAAATAATAAATCTTAAATGTCATACCAATTTTTAAATTCTAATTCATACCTAATCTAGAAGTGAATTCAACCATTGTTCATTCTTTCCAAGCTAATGTATGTGTTAGTCAAGACCTCTGTATGAAATATGGATACAAGAGTCATTGTATAAGAATTAATTTAATGTGTGAAATTTATTAATCTTAAAAAGTGTGTTAAATATCTACATAATTGAATTTCATGTTGGTGCATCACCCCAAATTTTTAGTTTTCATTTCCATTTTCCGCGTTAACATTACTCATTTTTCCCTTTTCCTAGTCAAGAAAGTACTATCTAAGAGAGTTTAAAGAGTTATGGGTGAGTTTAATAATTATAAATAGACTTTAATCTATATATTATCTCTAATATAAGGTCACCCAAACCTTAGATAGTTTCCATTATATCAATGGGAATGAGAACCAAGCACAGGTTCTTACAAGGTGCACTTATGAGTGATAACAAGAAAAACCCTAAAGCCATGTATGAATACAAATTCAAGGTCAAAGTTTCATGTTGTCAAGTATTGAAATCCAAATCATTTTAATGCATTTTAGTGGATCATGATTGATCACACATACACATAGTTAGGATAAATACATGTAATTTGAGCCATCTTTAGAGTATTAGAATATAATAAATGATTAACCACTCTATGGATTAGTCGAGGCTATCCAACCCATAACCCCCCTAATTTTAGGGAAAGCTCATGTAAAAAAGGAGATATGGTTTCAAGGCAAAGGAATGAAAAAATAATATTTGCACATAAGACTGAGATCAAGAAATTATATTAAAATCATCTATATATGCAAATGTAATGATTTATAGTAAAACAAATTATAAAAATCAATCTAGACAGTTCCTATAAATAGTGGACACCACCAATTGTTGTATGATTCTATGCATCACTAATAACATCTGTGTAGTTATTTATAGTTTACTTCTTAATCATATTAGTTATAGAGCTATTGTAAAACATTTCAATGGATTGTACATAATTAGTGAGAAATCTAAGTTAGAATATTAACTAAGTGCCTTATCCCATTATTGTCTTCACCATTTCTATATTTATTAAGTGAAATAAATCCTTGAATAACACTCACATTTTTAAATTAAATTTTATATCTTGAACAGTTAGAATTTCAATAGTTTTATGTTATTTAGGTCACTTAAATCTAAGAATAGTTAAAATATTGTGAATCAAAAAAGCATGTCTCAAAATAGTATGTGTAAAGAGGAATATGCATGCCCCCAATGGATAATAATCAGTGTGTGTGTAAATATCATTATATATGTAGGCTTAAAATATATGTGATCATGTAAGCTCAATGTATGCCATGACAAAACAAAGCATAAATAGTAGATATGGAGGGATGAGAAAGTAATATGATAAAATAAAAATTCACTAGCTTTTAATATTATAAATTATGTATCATCATAGGATAGTTATCATTAATATATATCAATATAAAGAATAAAAATCAAGGGCCAATGAGAACTTCATAACCAAATAAAATACAAAGGTTATAAGAATAGCTAATGAAAAACAATATGTAAACATGCTTATTAATATAGAATAATAGAGAAAATAATCAACCAACTTAAAAGAGGTGATCAAACAAAAAAACATCAAGAAACTATGTAAAATATATTAGGTTCATGTTAACCAATAATCTCATCCATGATATAGTCATATGTGTGTCATGTATCATCTTACCAACCATGCATATAAAATAAATCATCTTCACTTATTGCTTTATATTGAGTTAATAGTTATAGCTCATGATTAAGTGTATTATATGGATATATATTTGGCTCTAAACTTGTAGGCACACTTACGATCATATTCACATTAGATATTTGTGTTAAACCTACTTGAGATAATGCATGTAATGATACTTGACCCATGATAATAGTTGGATATTCTTTCTTTTATTTATCTTTAAGTGGATTAAGATTGATCATTACTTGATTAGCATCTTGATTTGTACTTTGTTTATATTTCTTTGGTATTCATTCTTGCATGCCTTTAGATATAACTATACTCTTAGTATGAGTATTATTTTTATAAGTTATATTTATTTAATATGTAAGAAAAACACCTTGAAATTTAAATGAAATAGGCATATTAATATTACCCAGTGTTGCTTGAACATTTTTTTTAATCATGATTTTTTGAGTATTGCATTGAATTGTGAAATAGTAGGCTTCACAAGAAATAATGTCTCCACTACCTTAATCCCAAAATAAATTGGTATAGTAATATGCCTTTTTATTCCTCATAAGATCTCATATGTTGTAATTTATGATTATCATATCATATTTACTTAATAAAACCAATTATTAATGCATTACATTATACTTTATCATCAATGAAAATACCTTTTCTATGTTCACCTACTCTAATATCTTAAATGATCATTAGTTCCTTTTAAGGAACTTCCTAGGATACATCAGCCTTCATAAATGGTGAATTATAATAAGATGGAGAAGCCAACCTTATGGGAGTATTTTTAGATTTTTCAAATTTAATAGCACCCCTATCCACAATTTTTTCAATTATATTTTGTAATGCATAGTAATTGTTATCTTTATGCATGTTTATATGGTGATAGCTATAAAATGATCTTGTACCCATTTATTTTAGAACATGTGTGGGATGGGATTAATTTTAAGAAACTATATCAAAAACCCCCTTAGGTTTATTTAGGTGAATTTAATTCATAGCCTTGGTGAATCTGAATATTCCATTTTTTTCACCTTTTTAAGTTTTCTATATAATTACCTATCTACACACTCTAGTTGAGTGAGCTAAACCAGTGCCTAGTTCAAGTATGCTTCTAGGTGAAATTTACCACCACATAATTTCTAAATGTTTTTGAGTGGCACATGTTACTACCTAGCCATACTATGCATCTAGGTAATTTTTATTACCACCTGGTAGCATGTTGTTGCTCAGTAGCATGTTGTTGCCTTAGAGCATGTTACCACACAACAATATCATGTGTCACCTAGTTATACCATGAAATTGGGTACCATATATTACCATATAGTTATAGGTTATTATTGTGTGGCATTATATGTCTCTTATTTATATGTTTTAATTAGGTAGCAACATGTATTACTAGGCTACATGATGCAGTTAGGCTATACCAATATATGACTAATTATCACTAATCGTATGAATTATTTGCCTTTGTTACCGTGGTAACCTCTAAATACCCCCTTAGACCTCAATTTCACACTTTATTAATAGGTTTTTCTCATCTTATTGTATCTTCTTTATATTTTAGTGAACAATAAATCTACATCCAAATGGCTTCAATAGCTAAAGCATCCACATACACAAGTTTCATCCATCAGTACATTTTCAAGAATTTATTGTTCCTAGACTTCCTAAAGTTAGTGGAGTACCCTGATGCATATGTCTATTGGATAGATACATGTCATTTTTGAGGATTTGTGTATATGCCTCAATATGACATTGACAATCACCTTCTTTTATCTATGATGTCTTGCTACATCTATACCAACACCTGATTCTATGTGCATGTTAACATGAAATTGATATGTTTTGGCACCTCTCCTTTGGATATCCATAAATTAATAGGCCTTTCACATTAAAATTCAAACCTTGTTAACAAAAAAACCATATTATCTGATGAAGATATAAAGTATTTAGATTCTATCCACAACTTGGCCATCAACCTAGCTAGTAAGTTCTAAATTTATTATTTATATTTAGATTTTTTTTTAAATTCTAGAACCATTATTATTGTTACTTAGTATAATGTCCTAATTGAATTTTTTATACTTTCATTCTAGATAGTTAGATCAGAAGGGCAATCCAAGTGGATAAAATATCTAATCCATTTTTGAAAACTATTATGCATTTCTTCCAAGCTAGAATATTTTATAAGGAAGACCAAGGGATATTACCTACTAGTCTATTTACTATATTCATCATTCTTTTTTAGGGTTAAAATTATTAATGGTACACACACACACACACACACACACACACACACACACACAATAGGATTAGGTCTGAGTTAAATAATGATTATTTGAATGAGACTTACACCATTTCTTCCTCCAAATTTATTTTGGCCATGTATTATGATTCCTTATATGATATACAAAAAATATAAGTTCTAACCACCCTATGTACAAAATAACCACTAATTATTTATCCATCAAAGAACAAAGGGTAATATTAGCTTTTAAATTAATCAAAAATATTGATTTATTCTTATTTATGAATTTAAATTGTAACATTTCTTGGCTTATTATAGATAAGAATGCATGCATATAACACAAGAAGATAGGTGACATCAAAAGGTCTTTGTGCTCCTAAGGTATTTGGAGATACCATATCCATAGAGTCTTCATTTAATTCATTATAAATTTCTAAATTCCCAATGCCTCCTTCAATATCATCTCCACTTATAGGTTCTCCTCCCAAATTTCCATGATTATTTATTTCTTGTATTATTTAATAAAAAAAATATTTTTCATATTAGTTTATTTATTTGTTTGCTTTTTGTAGTGGGCTCTTGAGTTATTTCCATTGAGGAATATTCCCAAAAATATTTTAAATGTTTTCTACCTTACAATTTTTTTTAAATTGAAGTTTATCTATTAGATAATTTGTTAACTACATAATTTCCTCTTTTATAATTGAAACCACCACTATCACTCTGACCAAGACAAACAAAGTGGAAGAGGATTTCTCCATGACTACATGTAATAAATATTTCATTTTGAATTTACATTAATTTATATTTTTGAATTTACCATTTTATAGTAACTTTATATTTTCTAGGTCACCCTACATCTGTGATGAGAAGTATTCCACCACCCCCACCACCCATCCAGACTCAAATAAGAGGGAAGAAGATATCCCTCCCTACATAGAGTAAAAGAACCCTAAAAATTTTAGTGTCTTAATTCTCAAATTTCTCTATTAGTGGTGTATCTAATGTATAGGGACTTACATGTTTGTAGCATATTGGTCTTGATGAAGATTATCTTAGGATCAAAAATGGCTCCCTGGTTGGTGGTGAATTTAATCCACATTATTTATTTAATTTTCTAATGTGCCTACAACAGAAGTGCCTTCTACCTCTTGTCCATCTACCCCACCTCCCATTGATAATTTGAACTTGTCTAATGATTATATAACTTATTTTCCATTGGATAATTTAGTTTTATAAAATATACTTTCCAATCTAAAGGAGGGTGTTATTGATAAGTTTAATGCTTTAAAATAATGGGAGATAAGGGAAAAAAACATTGATCAAAGAAATCAATGCCCATTTTCATAATCACTCCCAAAGATTTAATTTGTTTTCTCTTGTTCAAAATGAACCCTCAAATATTGATGATTTATTCAATTAAGCTCAATCTAGGTTAATTTCTATTAATAATGTTTACAATAACAATGTTTTAGGAATCATGATAAATAGGTTGGAAAATTTTAATGGAGAAGCCCAGACCTATTTCAAAAAATGGAATAGAGATATAAACCTTGTTTCCATTTTTTAAACAAAGAAGGAAAAATCTTTGGTAAGGTTTTATCATTTCTAAAATGTATTCTTGTTATTATTATTATTTTGTACTTGAGTCTTATATTTTATTTTTCAATTGCAACAAAACATGAAAATTTAAAGAAATAAGCACAACTTCTTAAAGTTCATTTGAAAAATACCCACAAAAGTATAACCTCATCTATTACATTCAAGGAAAAGCTTATTCTATTAAATAAATAGAATAACAATTTGAATAAATTTATTAAAGATCATGGGATGGATCTAGACATTTTATTGAAGTAGAAAATAGATGTAGATCTGAGTTTAATTTTAGTAGGTGATGTAGTGAACAAGGAGAGAGAAAATCTTGTAAATATCAATTCTATTGAAGAGGATATTCTTAATAAAGGAGTTATCAAGGACGGTGCATAGTAAGGTCAAGAGAGTGGGGTTTCCATGGAGGGAAGTGGTATGCAAAAATTGGACATAAAGTCCATTTGAGTAAGATGTTAGTTTGTTTCAAAAAAATTATAATGTTTAAAATGACAATGACTTCTATTCAAGATAGTTTATTATGTTTGAAAATACTTATTTTATTAAAGAAATTATCCATGTCAATGTCAAATGATATATGTTACACTTTATGTTTGAAACACCCTTGGTTTATAATTGTATGATTTTAAATGTGTTGTGTTCAAGATTAGCCTTAATTATTCAATAGAATTATAGTAGTGTAGTATATGAAATACTCTTGGTTAAATATATTATTTAAATATTCTTCAATCTTAAATATTCTATAGGCATTGTTTAAAAAGATAAATTACTATTAAACACTTATGTTTAAATGTATTATGGTCAAGATTTTAAATGCATTATAGTATTTAATTAATAATTTGGTATTTAATTAATTAATACTTTGGATTTTAAATGTATTATTTAAAAAATTATTAATTTATAAGGTCAAAGATATAATGGATTGGACTTTCTACTATCTGGTTGCTTCAATGCAATTAGGTCATACTCGTAGTCTAGCTATTGCCCAATTGCATCATGTTATTAGGTGGTAGTTGTTGCCACCTAGTTGTATCATGTAATTAGCTATAAATTACTACCGCTAGGTTGCATCATGCAATCAAGCATCACTTTCTATCACCTAGGTGCATCATACAGCTAGAAGATAAGAGGTTTAACTTGGTTATAGATTGCAATTGGGAGGTAACAAAAATAGGTGTCACCTAATTCCATGTGTCTTAAGGAGTCTTCAAGGTCACTTTTAAAAATAAATAGCTCATAAAAAGTGGATTATGTACATAGAATTGTAATAGGAAAAATACTGAAGTGCTCAATTTTAGTCTCTATTAAAAAAGTATTGCTTTATTTTTTACCATCAAATTTGTTTTGTAATTTTTAATAGGAAAGTAAAGACATCAATTCTAATTGAATCAATTAATCCATAGAGTTTAAGAAGATTGCAAGTAGTTTGCATGCATGAAATAGATTACATAATTTAAATTAGCTAGAAAAACATATATTAAGTTAATCATAAGGCTATCAAATTTTTTACTAAACTATCTTTCAAATATTTTACAAAAGAAAAAAATATAAAATATTTCAGAAAATAGTAATTACTATACATATCAAACTAAAACTTGGGTAGCTAAAACAATCCTTAATAAAATTGCTCATCATAAGTGCAATTTGCATCTACCATGTCAGTTCCATATTTGATCTTGATATTCACATCCTCTATATTGTTCACTATATTACTAACACCTCTTCTTTCATCTAGATAACTCCATGTTTCTAGTGCTCTTTCATATAGAAACTTGCCCACAGAATATCAAGAAACATAGAGTCTCAAGTAGTCTCTATATTTTTATCCAATCTATTTCTAAGTTTTGACTTCATGAAAGATAATGCACTAAACACTCACTCATCTTCCATAAAACCCAAAATCATTGTTTAAACAAGTTCATATAATCTAAAATATTCACTAATACTTACCTGTAAGATGTTACTACAGTAAAAAAATTCATAGCTATATAATTGTACCATTTTCAATTGGGTCACTCAGACACTAGAATTGATCTATCATTGTAAATCTAAATTTTGTTGACTAAGACATCAGTAATTTTTTTTAAAATACCATTATTCTCAACTCTATTCACCTTTACAAATTTATATAAATGCTAAAAAATTAAACTAAACTCATGTATTTGTGAAATAAATTGCTAATCTATTGTTGACTATTAACATTATTTTAAAAAATGGGATTCACAATTCCCATGCCCTCCAAAAAATCATCCATTTTAAAATGTTATATAATCTTATTAGAGAATATTTGAGATATTCAAATTAATTTCATTCATGTTTTAAATAAAATATTATCATATAAAAGATATGTTAAAGGTACATCTTTAGGTTTAGCTCCCACAACTTCGAGTCTTATGTAACAAGTGTGCATTGGGATCTCATTTCCATTTATAATGACACAAAGATGATCATTGATATTAAATTTAAAATAACTCTCAAGATTCTTAAAATCTATCAAAATTTGCCAAGTTCTAAAAATAAGTCCATGAAATCTTTAATTCGATGTGTATAATATATCTAAAAATTGACATACACATTTTCTCAAACATATGAAGTCAACACTATATATACATTTCTCCTAGGCATATTTCATTAAATAGTTGATTTATTTCAACATTGGTAGAATACCACATAATGTCAATAATGTTTCCAAATTTGTTAAATGGTAAAGTAAATTTTTAGCCTTTTTAACTTCCCCATGGTATTTATACATAAAACCTACTAAAGATGGATATTCCACGAAAATTATGCATGTAGTTTCATACATGGAAATCCATCTTGTATTAAATTCTTTCAACAATTTTTACCATCATTTACTCCAATTATGAATTTTTTGAACTACAGAAATATTTTTGGGCTGTTTGACATATAAGCATGCAAGTCATGAATGAGCTCTTCCACTTTTGTGACATTACCAAATGTGATAACAATTTTGTATGAAAGATTCATCCTATGATCCATGCAATGAATTTGAATCATAAATGGGGTAACCATTATTTGAAGATGAACATAAAGATTGCTTATGTGCCCCTACCTTACTGATGTACCATAAGTGCCAACACACACTAGCTTTGTAGCTATGGAATAATCATCCATCCCAATTTTATCTCTTATATTAGATACAACCCATTTGTAAAGATTTTTTGTATTCCAATTTTATACCATTTTATGGATAGCTAATAGATGAGATTGCCTTGAATAGTTTTCAAAAGTATAAACATGCATGAAAACCCATGATGTGTTGTTAATTATAGTGACCTCATCAATAGATAGTGAGATAAATAGTGATATATTAACACTTTCTTTCAAATTTTCCTTCTCAACCATTGTTAGAAATTTTTACATTTCCTAAGCATTGCTATCTGACTAATGTGATTATGGAATATCAAGAAACCCATTATGTTGAAACAAAATCTTATAATCTAAAAAATCAGATTTGGGTATACCCTTTTTTTAAATGTGGTAAACAATGGAGAACTATACATATTTTTCCTTTAGAATGGATTGCATAACTTTTCCAAATTGATCTTTGATTATTCCCCCTTTCTCAGTAAGATGTTTTTGTCATTTATGATCATTTACATATTCATATGCATATCTTACATGTATGTATTCTTTTCCATTTTTCCATGTGTGTTATTATTATTTTTCCATATAGGTACTTCATGGATATATATATTTTACCATAATTTTTCTCAGTTGTATCCAATTAAAGTTACATTCTATGTTCTTTTCCAAGTTTTAAAATGCATATTGTATATCTACATTCTATTGGAGTCTCATTGCCATTTCTTCCAATTGTTCATGTACTTATCTTCCTCCATCAATATTTTTGAATTGCTTTTCATCTATATTTGGTGTCTAATGAGAACTACAAATCTCTTCTAAATTATCTAGAGGAGTGTCTTCTAGGGGTGGCATGTCATTAATAAAATATTTAGGTGGTTATATGTTATTTTGATTAATTATTTCTAATGAAATATTATCATTATCAATGACAATTTATGCATTAAAATTATTTTGAAATTATTCTACAATTAAAAAGAAAAATATTTTTTTTAATTTTAAGAAATACCTATATTTTGTGTGCATACTATTTGCACAGTCATCTTTCCTAGGTTTCTAAAATAATATAATATGTTTGATTTTCCTGATATTTGATGTGGTGTTTCACCCTTACCACCTGACACCATTTTAACTTAGGGAGGATTGAGTAGTACTCAAGATGTAGCTAGGTGGTAGTAGTTGGGAAGGTGATACTAGGTGACAATAGCTAGGTGGTGGTAAAATACAATCAAACAATAATAATTATGCATCACGGTATGTTGTTAAGTAGTACATAGGCACTTTAAGGGATGCTATCAAGTAGATATAAATATTTTGTCAGGTGGCCTCAATATTCAACTTGGTAATGAGGTAAGGAATGAGACTTTGATGGTAACCCCATGAACATATGTATTATATATAAGGTGAATTGCATAGATGCCCTCATAATTATTATAAATGATTATAAATATGACCCCTAAAAAAATTTACATCTTAAAATTTTAGGTGAATGGGGTCCTATCCACTACTCCCCCAAAATCACCAAATATAATTTCCCAAAAATTGAATATTCATGAATTAACGAATATTCACCACTAAAATTTCAAAGTAGAATAGCTTAAAAGAATGTGTTTCATTTATTTATAGATTAATGTGATCCAAATAAAATAAAATTATTAAAATTCATATTTTAAAAGATATTTAATTTAATTATAAAATTTTGAATTACTAAAAGAGAATTAATTTCACTTAATATTTATATAATTAACCAAGCAATGATAGGAAAGAAGCACTTAGCTGATTTTTCATCTACACTAGTCATTTCCTAAGTCACAATACCTAAAGATATATTATAATAGTTTTGGTATAGGTCAGATCAGGAAATAAAGTCTTAAAAGTAATGTGTACATTCAATGAACCTTAGAACATTACAAAAAATAGTATTATCCAAGCTTTGGAGTACTATCTAGTTTGATTGTGCTAGTTTGTGCTAGTGTAGATTAGTGTGACTATGTTTATAGATGAATTTTATGTATTCATTCACCTTTGGCTCTACACATAGGTTTTTTTTTTTCCTTATCTTTGTTTTAAAACCCTATTTTATATTTTTGACACTAAGATGACCTAAAAATGGGTTATAAAAGTTGGGTTAGACTAACCTTATCCACTCCCCATTGAATAACTTATTATTTCATATGTTCCTAGACTCTGAAGAGGGCTCAAACTATGTGTAGTTATCACATTAATGTGTGTGTGCCAAGTCATGTGAATGTAATTTCATCTAGGTCATCCTTTGGTACATGTAATTAATGCATGCAATTATATTTATCCTTTATAAATCTTTAGTTCTATGATAAAGTATAATTACAATAAGCTATATGTCTATTTTCTCTTTGTATGCATTTATATTTTAGTTAATGCTTTTCCTTAAAATTTTCATAAGAGATTTGTATATATAGTGTTCTCAAATTTAAATTAGGGTACTATTAGAATAAACAAGCCGACTTAACAAGACCAAATAAGATAAAATAAAGTGACCAAAGGATGTTGTACTAGTAAGAGACCTAAAATATGTGCTAGGAATCTATCAAAAATATCATACACTATCATTAATTGGCATAGCCTAGAATATACCATTATTTTCCTAAACACATAATATCAAATATGGAAGAGATAGGACTAGGGATCCTTAATATAGACTCAAAAATCATATAGAAATCCCAAATAGAAGACCACACAATAAAATAAAGTAGATAAGGTGTTGAAATACCAATACTAATGTGACAATATGTGCTCTAATCATAAAGCAGAGTCATATGTAAATTCACATGAAATTTGTAAAAAAATGACTCTTACCAAATTTATGTGTCAAAAAATTCCCCCATTTAATATAGTATTAAATGTATTATTAAATATTGGTTCAAATTGATAAAATAAATTGTAAAACTAAGTTGGTGACTTTAAACTTAGGATTTCCATTTCCTTAGTGTTCCATAATGTCTAATGTGTGCCTAAAATCAATAATATACATCACAAAATATACAATTGTTTGAAATAAAATCATTATAATCAAAATTTAAAATTTAAAATAATTAGAATAATAACTACCCATGTTTATATGCAGTCTTATACTACTCCTAGAGTATGTTCATGTTGTTTGGAGTGGAGATGTCATGTGCCCCAAATGACAAAATCCATTAGATAAGGTGTTATTAGTCTTATTCTCTTCTTGGCCATATAATAAAAAAAGGTTTCGATGATTATTTATAGTTTTTATACCCAAAAATAGGTTTGTATATAAAGGAGGAACCTTTAAATAGGTTCATATGTAAAAGATGGAACCCAGAAACATCTCATATGCAAAGGTAGAACCCTTAAATAGATTCATATGTAAATTAAAAATTTGAATTAACCATTGCATACAAGTTTTATATCCAAAATGACTATACAGTATAATCATTTCCCATAAACTATGAATATATAAATAAAAGAAGTGTTTATATCCACAATATTTATGCCCAAATCTGATCTATCTATATAAAATGTCATAATTTATCTATCATAATATTATAGAATATTTGTCCATATATTTAATCTGATTATTATTATAATATTTTTCAATATAACCAATGTAATTTGATAAATCTACTCATTTTGATCTACATAATCTAATAAATATGGCCTTTATAATCTAATAAAGATGACCTTTATAATATAATAAATATACTCAATCTAATATGTATAATTTGTCTCAAAATGTCATAGAATGTCTCAACTATCCTTCATAATCATGTATAATGCCTCAAATATGCCTCAATATATCTATCTTATCATGTCTAAACCATTAAATATATCCTATAATACTAATGCTCAAAATAATATTTCTTGAATCTATGAAACAAGTCTAATGTATGCTCTATTTTTGATATGAGGGATGAAGCCTAAAAATAACTCATTTAAAAATACCAAGTTATATGCATCATGTGTTATATATAAAATTGTATCATGTTAAATACATATACCAACATGAAAATACATGTCATCATATAAATCTTTATCTTTGAAAGTGCATATGAACATGTAATCCTTGGCAAATAGTTAGTGTAGCATTCTAAATGTAAATAGTATATGCTAGTTTATAGAGGTGATAATGTAATTAGGCATCAAAAAAATTTATCAACCTTTAATTTTGATATGCTTATTATTTTTTTAATAATTTTCATGATATATTTGTATCCCTTATGTGAATATATTCATTGTTATTATTTGAAAGTTGTATTGATTTTTCCCAGTGGGTAAGCAAATGATATAATCAATTAAGTCTTTTTGATAATATTTCCTTGAATGTAAAATTAATTTTCATTGGTGATGTCTATTCACTTTGTGAGATATTATTTAAGTTTCACCCAATAATTAGTGTTGAGGCAATAGTATGAGATATATTAAGCCACATGAGTATACCTTAGAAATAGGTATGTAACATATCAGGTTGTATATAGTATTAAACGACTACCTAAAATTCCACCATAAAAATATCATGACATGAATGTTTCAACATAACTAATGAGAGGAAAAATGGATATATGAGTCTCAATATATTGTGTTTTCTATGTTATGCTAGATTAATGATAAAGTTTTAGTTGCTTACTTTATATCACAAAAAATCCATTGAATATAATTATGTTGAATTTTTATTTTTATAATAAATTTATCTTTAATTATATATTGAACTTGATCTCTCATTTTAAAATTTTTGATGTGATCATATGTCTATCTAACACAGTTCGAGTACATAGAGAGTAATTTGTTGGAAAAACAACCACTAGCCTTGGTATTTTAAAAAAAAAACTCAAATTTTATTCTACTTTTTAGTACTTTGAAAAAATCATTTATTGTTTTCATCATTTTAATGCATTTTTAGAGTATTATATAGTTTATTGTCAATGTATTATGCCTACCGATAGTGTCTAAATATTGTCAGCACTATTTTCAAGACAATAGTGTCTATCACAAGTGTTTCATCACTACCATAGATGTCTATTAAAGATGAAAAATTACTGTAATATAAATTTTATCTTTATAGTTTATTTATATTATTTATACCATACATATGATCCTCAATTTTTTATTTTTATGTGTTTTCAAGGTTATATGTGCATGAGAGAGTTTCACCATGGGTGACATATGGATAGTGTGTTAGTATTATAATCAATTATGCTAAGTAGTGCTTGGTTGACAATGTGGGGTTAGGTTATTATATTAAACTAGGTGTGATGCCCTAAATTATGTATTTGATGATTACATCAGTTAAGAGGTGGAATGTAGACATTTTTACATTTTAGATCCCCAATAGGGAGATGAAATCACTTTAGATTATGTGTGGTATATGTTCTATTTGTAGGTACATATGCATTATTACATGATATAAATGGTTTACGACTGAAATATCAAGCTTAAATATATATGAGTAGGTGAGACTGGGGTCACATTATACCCCTGATGACTCTATAATATTTATTATTTATAATTTTCTAGTTAATATTCTATGACTCCATAAATATATGTGTTATTCTAAATTCATTCATTACTATGTAATCCATTAGTTCAATGATAGGTTCTCTAGGATATACAAGTGATTTTAGTATGAGAGCATTACTAGATTATTTTGGATCATACAATGTGTGCCCTTAGAATTGATGACATGAACATAGATACATAAAGTTAGTCATCATCTAAGAGTGAGAGGTCAACCTACATCCATATATATGGCTCTTATTATGATATAGGAGGTTGATCCCCTTATGGTTATTGTATATGGTGATGATGTATTTTTACTATAGAGTACACCTAATTATTGACACAATCATGATGGGTGATACTATTTCATGTTATTATAGGGATAGACACTACATGTATTGATGCATAAATAATGTTACCATAGGAAGACAAGGGATAATGGATAAGAATATAAATATATATATATATATATATATATATATATATATATATATATATATATGTATGTATGTATATATGTATATCCTGATTCCCCCATTTCAAGTTAGACATTAGTTTTATATGTTTAATAATTTTATCATATTTCACTTTATCAGCCACTAATTTTTTTAAAATATCATGTGTTATGTAGGTGAAGAGTACTTAATAATGGTCATTGACATATCTATCCAAATTTTTACTCAATGTATCCTTGATGATTATTATGGCTTGTATTACCAGAGAGAGTGGATGATATGTCAAAGTGCATGATCCACTTTTTGATTATATGGTCCTTGCAATAATATTGTACATCACTAATGTACATGTGCAAGATGAGCTAAGTAGATATCTTATAGAGATTAGATGATAATAATCTATTTAATATATGCTTTGACAAATTCTTAGCACAAACATAGATTGGCTATTTTCACTAAGTGTGATAATAAGGCAAACATACCAAGGTAGTAGTAGAGCATGTTGATTGTAAGGTTAGATTAGTGATATATGAGGATAATGAGAGATGTATTATGTTTTTATCATGATCCCAATGAGATAATAGTGGACCTTCCTATTTTAAGGCCCATATACCTAGGGATAGAGATGATTATAGTGATATAGATGGTATGGCCCATTATGTGCCCATTATCTAGTGTTTTACTTGATAATTTAACCATTTGTTTTCATCTTTTATATATGATCTTTTATTATACTTTATGTGTTTATATCATGGATTTTGAAATATGTAATTATGTCTCATGTGTTTTCATTATTCATGTGTTTGATTATAATTTTAAACTTTAATATTTTAATGATAGTATGTATGTATAGATGTAATGTGTTAATGATATAACATTGATGCACATCATATGTGTCTAAGTAGAACTAACCGATGACTTTATCATAATTGAAAAAATTCATTAGGATGGAATTGTCTAACCAACCATTTGAATATAGTAATTGAATATTAAATTGGATTTCATGAGTAAGTGTATCCTTTTTATGTATATTTTTCATTAATATCTTAGGAACACTTGAACTTGTATGATATGATTGTATTAAATGTACTTCATATAATGCACATAATTTTACTTGTCTTATGATTATATATATATATATATATATATATATATATATATATATATATATATATATTCTTTCTTTTCTAACTATTTTTATGGAGTACTCATTTCTTACTTAATTCCTTAATTTTTAATTCATTTACATTCCTTTGGTACTCATACTTTTGTGATATGTAATTTTACTCTTAGTATGTCTTTTTTCAAATGTTATATATCTCTAAGATATAAGCAAGCCACCTTGGAAATTGAATGAAATAATCATATGAGTATTAGTTAGTGTTTCTCCCATTTTTTCATTAGATAGGTTAAATGCTTTTAAAACTAGAGCTATGATAGAAAAGTGAGTGTTTTGATTAGTTGACCCACAACCAATAAGGAGGATTTTTAATAATGGTCACATAACTAAGAGGGTTTAAGGATCTCACAATCATGATAATTCATAAAAATAAGGTTTTAAGGTTGTCACAACCATGTCAAGAACAAAAAGAAAGTTTGAAGGATCCCATAATTATATCAATTCAAAAAAAAAGATGATTTAACATATCCCACAACCATGAAAAGAGGGTTTTAAGGATTCCACAACCTTATCAAGATAAGGAAGTCAACTCCTTGATAAATAAAAAATATAGACAATAGATATATCCCTTTAACATAGTTTCATTGAAAATTCAACTATAGAATAAAAAAATAGCTAAAAACAAACTATCTTCCAATAAGATTTTGTCTCCTCAAATCATTTGCACAATCTCCAAACAACTAAAGCACCACTAGTGAGCTTTCACAGCCATTGAGCCAAATAATAGCTAAATCATAGTAAGTCAATAGGTAAATCATCCTCAATAGTCTTAAAACATCTAAATATAAATAATTCAAAAAATGAGATGGTTTGGAGGATCCCACAACCATATCACTAAGAGGGTTTGAAGGATACAAAAACCTTATCATCATGGGAGATAACTCCTTAATAAATAGAAGATATAGACTATAACTATCACACTTCTAATGAGCTTCCCTAAAACTTTTATTGTATAAAAATATCTAACCAAGAACGGTTAGTCTGCCACTAATCTTTTACCTCTTTGAATCATCCACACAACCTCTGTGTAACTAAAGCACAACTAGTGGTCCTATAGACACTCTAAGCCAAACAATATATAAATCCTACCAAAAATAAGTAATATTCAACCCATCATAAATCACCTTTATCTTTTTTTTGGATAAGAAACCTTCAAAAATATATTTACCATCATCTCTATTCCTATAATGGTGGTTGGGATGACCATTAAATAATAATCTAATCAACCAATAAATACTACATAGAGGTTTTAAGATAAACACTAGAGACTGAAAGAGATAGGGGTGAAATCTTATAGCATCCACCCTTCCCAAAAAGATAATAAAGTGGAAACCTCTAACATCCACAAAAGGGGTAGATTTTTCTATCATCCACCCAAACCCTAAATGTTTTGATGAGGAATCCTCTAACTTCTTCCATAAAATCCCATAATGGTCCATCCCTAATAAGGCATATAAATTCAAATAAGATTCCTCTAACATCCACTTTGGAGCATAGAAAAAAAATTCCCAAGTCATGGGGTTCACATCAAATAAAAAGGACATATACTCCTTTTAGATCTTGAAGCTAGATGTTGGAAATATTGTCATTGATGTCAAAGGTCTAGCATTATTGGTGATAAATGCCCCATTACATTTAATGATGTTCTTAATAGTCATATCTTGGCTAATGTGTTAATATTTATTGAATATTAACAAATATATTTTTGGTTATATAAAGTCAAAATAAGGACCCATAGAGAAGTCAAAGAGTCATGGGGTAAAGATAAAAGAAGAATGGGATGCATTTTCCCATGAAGAGTCATCTTGAGGAATTCCAAGAGTCACCAAGTGAAGATAATAGAGGAAGGGCATAATTTCTCATGAAGGGACACATTGAGGAATATGAAAAGTCACCAAGATAAAGACAAAAGAGGAAAGGATGATTTTGCTTATGAAGGGTCACCATATGAATTTTCAAATGCAATAATATAAATGGTCATGCAAGTTTGGTTCCATTTTCCATGAGGATTGAAGGGTCATAAAGGGTGAAGGCCAAAAGTTATTTGGAAAGTTATAAATAAAGGCTTGAGAAGCCATTTGTAATATGGAAGATAGAGTATGATTTGTAATTTTTATATGTATCTTAGAGGAGCAAAGGAGAGAAAGGAAAGAGATATTGTAATGTGTTATAATTTGTTGAGAAATCAACATTGAGATATAGTTGTTTGGTATACACAAAAGGGGTTGGTACTCCTGTGGGTTGGTCTTCATGAATAGTTGTTGTGTTGGTACTCAGCAAAGGGGTTAGTGCTCTTATGGGTTGGTACTCATGAATATTTGTTGTGTTGGTGCTCAGCAAAGGGGTTGGTGCTCCTACAAGTTGGTGCTTGTGAACATTGTAGTTTGATTTGGTGTTCATTCATATATTTGAGATTTTTCTCTGTGGTTTTTCCCACATTGGGTTTCCACATTAAATATGGTGTCTCTTTCTATCTTGTGTGGTGTTTATTATTTCAGTTTTATTACATATCTTGAATGTATGGTTAAGTGGAATTTGATTAAGTGAAATTTTATAAGATTTATGATATACTGATTCACCCCCACTCTCAATATATCCCATGCTTAACAATTGGTATCAATTCAGGTTCCTTTTTGAAAAAGTTTTATAGCTTGAAGGTAGATCAAGAAAAGCACGATGGTTAGATCACATGAAGGATTTTCTACAAATAAGGCACTTTTCTTTGATGAGATGAATTATGTTTTTTGGAGCATAAGAATGAGGACTTATTTTATGTCCCTTGGATTCGACATATGGCAAGCAGTGGTGGAGGAGTATGAAGAGCCATAGACACTTATAACTACTCTAGTAGAAAAGAAGGCAAGTGAAAATAATGCTAAAACTTTAAATGTTATTTTATGTGGTTTATGTGAATCTAAATTTTTTAAAGTTATGAAATGTAAATCTACTCATGAAACTTGGGTAAAACTTGAGAATATTTACAAAGGTGATGGGAAGGTTTAGCAAGCTAAGCTTCAAACTTTTAGAAGATAGTTTGAGAGTTTGAATATGGAAGAAGAAGAAAATATAGCAAGTTATCTCTTGTGAGTTAATCAAATAGTTAATCATATTCAAGGTCTTGGATAAAATTTATAAGAATCGACTATGATTCAAAAGGTTTTGAGATCTCTACCATTGAGATATGATGCAAAATTTTTGGTAATTGAAGAGATGAAGAATTTAGCCAAGTTAAAGATGGATAAGCTTCATGGTATTCTCACGACATATGAGATGTAGAATGAGTAAAATAAACCCTCAAAGAGAGAAGTGGCTTTCAAGACATCAAAGAAAGAGAAGGCTAAGATTCAAGAATCAAGTGATAGTTCCAGTGATGATGGAGATGACAATGGACCTCTTTCCATTTGCAGGCCAAAAAAGGGCATAGGTAAATATCAAGTAAAATTACCTTTTAAATGTTTTAGTTGTGGAAATATTGGACATTTTTTAGCTAAATTCCCAAATAATGGTAATTATTATAATGAAGAAGGAAAGTATACATACAAGAATAATTTCAAAGGTAAATTCAAGAAGGGATTCGAGAAGAAGAGTTTGTAGTCTAAATATCCTAGCTCAGTTGAAGATAGTGGAGTCAGTGATTCAGAAGAAGAAGAGATTCTATTCATGTCCATACATGAATATTCCTCTGCAAGCAAAAGTATAAATGATCAATAAGAATAATAGGATGAAGCTAAAGTGAATCTAGAAGCAGAACTCATTTGTGCCTTAGAAGAGTTAGGAGCTATTGAGAAGAAGAATCAAAGATTGAAGTGCCAGATTGATAAAAATGTAAAGGAGTCAAATTAAATAATTGTTGATCTAACAACAGATTTCAAAGAAGCTAAAAGGAATGAAAAATATCTAACAACATAATTTCAAAAAGTAAGTAAAGAATGTGAAAGGTATGTTATTGAAATTGCCTCTTTAAAAGAAGATATTAAGAAAGTAGTCAATGATAAAGTAGTTATTGATTCAAAATTTGAGGATAGCACTAACATGTTGAATAAGATATTAGAAATTCCAAAGGCAATATCATATAAGATAGGTATCATATTTCAAAATAAAAAGAGCTATGTTGAAGCTCTTACAAAAGCGGAAACAAAAAGGGAAGAAATGAAGAATACAAAGGACATCTCAAATAAAGAAGGCTAGAGGGAACAAAGATACAAAAGGCAATCAAGTCAGAGATACACAAATAGGTCCTATTTTTATTGTAATGGATATGTTCATAAGAAATTAGAATGTTGAAAAAGAGCTAACAGTTTTAGAAATAAGAAAGAAAGTCATGTAGATTCAAGCAGAAACTACAACTATTTTTCTCCTCTATCAAGCTTTGATGAAGAGGCCATAATATGTTACAAGTGTAATAATTTTGGAAACATAGCCTAGTATTATAGAACCATGTTCAATTCAATCAAGAAGGACCAAAGTTTCAAGGTTCCATTCATCAAGAAGAAGGTTTAGACATGTTCATGGTAGAAGAAACAACCTGAAGATTCTATGTTAGTTGAGACAACTTTGCATGTAATAAATGAAGATCAGCCATGGTTCATCGATAGCGGATGTTCAAGCCACATGACAAGAGATAAGAGTAAGTTCATAAATATAAATAAGATCAATGGTGGAATAGTTAAATTTGGAGATAAAACCACTACCAAGATAGCCAAAAAAGGTACTTTGAGTTTGGATAATGGTAGAACCAAGATTAATAATGTATTGTATGTAAAAGGTCTTAAGAATAATCTATTAAGTGTAAGTCAAATATGCAATCAGGGATCCACATTAATGTTTTATGTAGAAGGATGTGAGTTTAGAAGAAAATATTAAAATGAGTTGATTGTAGATGCTCAAAAGACATACAACAATTTATATGTATTATTAGATATCTCCACAAAGGCATGATCAAAGGACACATTCAAGGATCTAAAAGAGGAGTTGGGAGTAACTTCTTTTAATTCTTGTCGATGAGGTTCAGTATTAGTTGAGGGGGAGTTAAGTTTCAGCTCCAGGTAGGCCCTTTTCCATTGATGTCAAAGGGGGAGAATAATATATACAGGTTGTTATAGTAAGGTGGAGTTACTATATGTTTTTCAGATGATAGTATGTGCAAGTTTCAGGATGTGGTAGTTTCAGTTTGATGTTGCCATCAATGAAAAAGGGGGAGATTGTTGGAAATATTGTCATTGATGTCAAAGGTCTAGCATTATTGGTGATAAAATACCCATTGCATTTAATGATGTTTTTAATAGTCATATATTGGCTAATGTGTGTTAATATTTATTTAATATTAATGAATATATTTTTGGTTATATAAAGTCAAAATAAGGGCCCATAGATAAGTAAAAGAGTCATGGGGTAAAGACAAAAGAAGAATGGGATGCATTTTCCAATAAATATTCATCTTGAGGAATTTCAAGAGTCACCAAGTGAAGACAAAAGAAGAAGGGCACAATTTCTCGTGAAGGGACACTTTGAGGAATACGAAAAGTCACCAAGATAAATACAAAAGAGGAAAGGATGATTTTGATTATGAAGGGTCACCATATGAATTTTTAAATGCAAGGATACGAATGGGTCATGCAAGTTTAGTGCCATTTTCCATGAGGATTGAAGGGTCACAAAGGGTGAAGACCTAAGGTCATTTGGAAAGCTATAAATAAAGGCTTAAGAAGCCATTCATAATATGGAAGATAAAGTATGATTTGTAATTTTTGTATCTAGCTTAGAAGAGCATAGGAGAGAAAGGAAAGAGATATTGTAATGTGTTATCATTTTTTGAGAAAGAAAAATTGAGAGATAGTTGTGTGGTATACATAAAAGGGGTTAGTGCTCCTATGGGTTGGTGCTCATGAATAGTTGTTGTGTTGGTGCTTAGCAAAGGGGTTGGTACTCCTACAAGTTGGTGCTTGTGAATATTGTAGTTTGAGTTGGTGCTCATTCATGTACTTGAGATTGTTTACCATGGTTTTTCCCACATTGGGTTTCCACATTAAATCTGGTGTCTCTCTCTATCTTGTGTGGTGTTTATTATTTTAGTTTTATTGCATATCTTAAATGTATGGTTAAGTGGAATTTGATTAAGTGAAATTTTATAAGATTTATGATATACTAATTCACCCCGCCCCTTCTTAGTATATCCCATGATTAACACTAGATAGTCGATCCTTCAGTAGTCTAGAAATAGCTTGGAGTATGGTATAAAATATATGAAAATAGATAAAACAACTAGGCTTCTTCCCTTTCCTAATGGGAGAGGGAGATAAATAAATAACCAATAGGTTGTATAGAATAATCTCCTATAGGATAAAACAAAGATAAAATATGAGCATGAAGGGAATAAAATACCACCTAATGTTTGAAATGGGGTAATATCCCTTCAAGATTAAATAGGCACTAAAATATAAACTTATGCTAGTCTATTGGCTTAACCAGCATAGTAGAAATCTTGTATATCTACCATTTTTTTCCAGTGTTTCTTCCATTTTCCTTAACCATGATTTTCAAATTATTAAATTGAATTGTGTAATAGTAAGCTTTACAAAATTTAATGTATCCACAATCTTAGGCCCAAAATAAACTGGTAAAGTAATATTCCTTATTGATTCCTCGTAAGTGCTTATATGTTGTAACTCATACTAATTATATCCTAAATCCTTAATAAAATCAATTATATGTGTATTATATTATACCTCATCATCAATTATAATACATTTTATATGTTCACTTTCTATAAGATCTCAAATGATCATTGGTTCCTTTTTAGGAACTTCCTAGGATACATCAACCTTCATATATTATGAGATAGAAGAAGACATTTGTCTATGTTCACCTTATATAAATACTCAAATGACCTTTGTTTCCTTTTTAGGAACTTCATATGATACATTATCCTTCATAGATTATGAAGAAGAATAATACAGATAAGCTAACCTTTTTAGAGTGTTTTTATATTTTATAAATGTAATAACACCCCTATCCACATGTTATTTAATTTTATTCTACAATGCATAAAAATTATTATCTTTATTCCCATAAATACAATGATAGTTATAAAATGATATTCCCTCCACTTGTGTTAGATGATGTGCATGATGATGTTGATTATAAGGTAATGTGATGAAATTATTATAAGGATTTTTCATAAAATAAAACTTGTTTTATCCTTTAATCTTTCAAATCAAATGGTTTAATTCATAACTAAAGGATTTGGATTCATGCAAGTCATATTCTTGTTGATTATCTTATTTGTAGCTTCTTTACTATGTGGAGAATTACTTATAAGACTTGATTTTTTTGGATTTTAGGAAGTAGTATAATTAGAGGAACAATTACATGCACGTACATGATCACACTCATAAGAAAAAAATATCCATGTAAATTCATTTAAAATATGTATAAGGATTGTAGAGTGTTTTTTTTTAATTGAGGTAAAATAACCTTACTAAATATGAATTGATTTTCAAAAACATATGGTTGATAAATTAAATAATGTAATGTAATTTTTACCTTTAAAATGTAATCTTATGTAAGCTCATCATGACCTTGTGGAAGGCTTTGAAGATTCTCTAATGTTAACCTAGGACTTTTGCTCTTATTTAAATGAGATAAGAAAGCCTCTTTTAGTTTTTAAAATAAATCTATCAACCCACTTGCTAAAGTATGGAATGAATCCAAGGCTTCACCTCTTAGAATTTGATGAAAATATTTTAATAATACTCTACCTTTACATGAATAGTCTCCAATAGAGTAAAAAAATTGTGTTAAGTGGTCATCAAGATCTCCATGTCCATCAAATAAACTAAATTTAGGCATAATGAATTCTTTGGGATAGTTATGATCAAATACCCTTTGTATCATAGGTTACCCTAGTATGACATTATCATAAAAATTAACATTATATGACTTATATTCTAAATTTAAAGAAATAACTTAGTTTTTAAATTCATTTATTACATGCATCATGAATACTATGTAGCTAGTAGGCATGGTTATGGATTGGAAATGTTTATTCATATAATTAATTTCACCAACTTTCTTAAAAATGGGTATACATTATTAATCACAAATATTCCTATCATTACAATTCTTATAAATATTATAATATTACATATCAATAGAGACACAATTTCATGGTTTAGAAACATCATCACACTTCACATCAATAGTAGTATTAGAATCACATTTCATTTCAAGAGGAGGAGCATCATACTTCATTTCAATATAAATATTAGGATCACGAGAAGTAACATGTATATCAACTATCATTTTTTATTGTATCATCTTTCTTAGGTAGAAGCTTAGTGGTATCAAGAAGTATGCCAATTAATTTATTTTTATTTTTTTATTCTCCTACTTCATGAATAGTGTTAATATCTATGGAAAAAGATGAAATATAAATATCTTGAATTGTAACATTATTTTTACCTCCTTATCCTTCAATACCATTGTACAAATATACATCATTATCATATCAATCATCTACATTCATCATGCATATAATTATAATCAACATAATCATTCCCATTATTCACAAAACTACACTCATCATTTAAATAATAACTATAATTAGACACATAAGCTTGATCATCTCCCTCTAAAATTTTTAAACTACTTAAGCTAATCGTAAGGAACAATGTATATAAAATTTTAGAGACTCATATTTGGTATTAGACACTTGACAATGTATAATTTGACTAAGCCTTGGTATAATTGAATCATGCCCACACACATGGCTCATGTTCACATTATTCCTTGAGAATTTATATATATATATATATATATATATATATATATATATATGGGCTTGACCTTCATATATTTTCATTATTGTTAAACAAAATTTCCCTAATATCTACTTAAAAAACATAACATCATTATTAGACTATCTCTAAATATCATATCATTGTTCCTAATTTTATATAGGTATGCACTACCTCAAATTATTTATGTCATTGTGTACATGTCCACTTAGGTTAGACTTATCTACACACCCTTTAATAGTAATTTTAAAAAAATCAATTTATTCATATGTGTCAACTTGTACCTTTCACATGCCAACTCAAAGTAAATTACCCAAAGATTTAGCTATATAAACATATGAAACTTAAGCCTAATTTTATCTAGTATCTCTTACCTATCACTAGATATCACTCTTCACATTGAGAATAACTATCCTAAAATTTTTAAATCTTAAATCCATCAAATGATAAATCATTGATTTAAGTTTAAATACCATTTCAAGGTCAAATCACAATTTTTCAATTATTTAAATCATTTCACAAGATTGCTCTACATGTTAGTATTACACATGATTGTACACACCCAACTAGGTAAAGGAACTACATTCAGTTTGAAATACCTATTTAAGTTATTGGATAATTATGTATCATTAAACCATAAGGGGTTTTTGAGGTCATTTCAACCCTTCCCTTTCATCCATTTTCCATATTTACATAGTAAGGAGAAGGAGAAGGATAATATAGTTATTCATGTAGGAATAAATAAATTTTCATACACAAAAGCCCATAACCTATGTAGGCACATTATTCATAACTATTATAGATCAGCACAAACATTTAAAATAGTTTTGCACCCTAGTAAATAATGTTACATTATGCAAGCATGTAGGAAGTGCATACTTGTCTAGGCTTATGAAGACTCTCTATTTCCATATTTTTGCAGTCATAACTCAATTATAGATTATATTTTATGATTGTACCATGTGATAGACCTACAAAAAATTTAAAAAAAACTAACTATTTAATTCCTCTAGTTTTTTATAAATAACAAGCTACTTTATTGTGTTAGTTACACTCATGTTTGTTTAGTTATTATACATATTAAGTAATATGAGTTTTTTATTATTTTATCTTGTTAGGGATGTGTTAATCCAAAAATAGATAAAACAAAAACAAATAATCCATAAGATGATACATAGTAGGATTTGAGGGATGTATATGCATGGAAATTTTTCCAAACCCTAAAAAGGCAAGGAGAACAACCATAAGACCTATTCTTATCATAAGGAATAACATAACAAGCTTAGGTTTAAAATATTGATACACCCAAGAAAAATATTTTAATACACCCAAGACAAATACTAAGTCCACCAAAATGCTTTTTTTATTAATGTGACCTGAATAACATAAAACTATTGAATTTTATATTGTAAAATATAGAACATTTTACCATACAAATCTAAATTTATAAAAGAGGATCAATTACACTTAATATTTAAATAATTTACTAAGAAAATAAGGGAGATAGGAAATTAAATTATTTTATAATATATGTTTCTCACTTCCTATATCATGTTCCCTCAATATGTATTAGTTATATGATGGTTCAAATAAAAACAAGTCTCAAACCTGTGTGCACAATTCTAATTAATCTCATACCTGGAAAAAAAACCAAAATTATCCAAGCTCTATGGTATTATCTAGGTTGACTATGTCAGTCTATTCCATTCCAAATTTATATTCCTATGTCTATATATGACTTATATGATTTCATTCACCTTCAACCTTACACATGGGTATTTGTTTTACTTATCTTTGATTTAGATCCCTAATTTCTATTTTTGACAATAAGATGACTTCAAAAAAATTAGGTTGGACTATATGTAGCCACTCCCAATTTAATGGTTGAATTTTTATTACATCTAAGAGATCTCAAATCATAATTAATTATACTATTAATGTTTATTTCTGCCAGATCATGTCAATTCAAGTCTAAATAGAATTTTTCCTAAGTCTTCCTAGAGACACATAAATTTGGTATTAGACACTTGAAAACATAAATTTTTACATATATTTGACATACACTATCCTAATCAAACTATCTCCATATTATAGATCCTTGATTTTCCCTCTTTGGACATTGTTAACAATGTTCAGATAGTGGAGATTATTAAAGGCTTCTTTTGTTAGAGGTATAATCACAAAGAGGGGGTTGAATTAGTGATGAAAGATAATCCAATTCAATTACCAACTCTCAAACATTAATAACATAAAATAATTATGCATAAAAATTAACCATTACAATGAATAAGGAAGATATATCAAGATGAAACACATAACACATGATATATTTTGGAACCCCTATTGGTGGATAAATCCCATTGAACCCTACAAGATGAAATATAGTCTTATAAAACAAGATCCAAAATTTAGACCAGAAATAAATTATCAAGGAACACCCATCCCTTATTTTAGTGAGACACCAATCCCATAAGGAGCTACTGCACCTATCTAGTTGAGTACCCACAACAACTAAACCTTTAGCAAGCTTTATCTTGTAAGGAGGAACCAAACCCCTAATAAACTAAAAACCCACTCATCTACCTTAAATATATCATATTTAACACCTATTTATTCTCTTAAATTAATTATTACCACCTTTTTTCCACTCTTTCACCTCCAATCGCTCTCAAGCTACCTCTAGGAGTAACTCGCTCAAACTGCCTCTTCTAGGCTTATTAGGTCCAATGACCTATGTGTAATCCTAAATAAACTTGATAAAACAAGAATTAATGATCCTATTCACTCTTTTTTGGTCCTAAATAACATTTACCTTCTCTTTTAAATGTTTTCTTCTTCACTTGAATCTACACATCCACAACACTTACACAATTAGTCTAATTAAACCTTATACTTATACCACTCTTTTCCTTTAACCCATCTTAGTTAGCCAAGATGCTTTAAATATTTAAAAAAACTTAAAATAGGTCCATAATTCATGTTATAACCACACTCTTAATATTTTTTTCATTACCTCATTATCCCCAAACCACCATTAGGTCTTGGTGAGACCTAAAACAATTAGGCCTTCATACTCACACATTACATGTGAGACTAATTATACCACATTCATACTTTAAAAATTATTTTAAAACATAAAAAATATCTCCAATATCCCTTTTATCACTCTCATATGGATCCATTCTACATGGAACACCAACTCAATACTTGCACCTACCAATTAGGTCTCCTTGCTCTTTAGGCCTTCATACATAGAAAACACAGTCTCAAATTTTTGAAGAAAATACTCGAATATTCCACATATTAATATTTTTAGATAACATATATGAACCATTTAGGACATAATATACACATTAATTTGATTTAAACACTTAAACATAGGCTATAAACACTCAATTCAACTCTCTTAGAATGACCACTCAGACTGGTCACACATAGTCAAAATATAGTCAAGATTTTTGACTCTCCACAACTGATAATGGGTATATAATGACATAAAATACTTTATAATAATAATTATATACTTATATAACATCTCCATATTCATTTTATTCTTCAATTCTACTTAGAACACCTTCAACTCACTCCTGTAACATGGTCAATCAATATGCCAGTGCATTCAACAAACATAGTCAACTTCTAAGTAATTGTCCACACTAAATATGGATTGGTTAAACCTAAAAAATATAAAACAAATTGTCATCATGTATTATATAACACTTTCCAATATATATTTAATCTTAAAACATAATTATACTATCAATAAATCTTTAATTACCCTTCTTGGGTTACTTGTAAAACATAGTCAAACACATAGTTAACTTTAGAATTTAATATATTTGACCATATAGACATTAAAAAAATTTAATCAACTTATATGGATTTATTTTTTATTCCTTTAAAAATTTTAATTTTACATCACCTTAAAATTCATCTTAGATCAAAAGATATAAGCAAAATACTCAGCACTAGTTTTTCCTTTGTTAATTCCAAATACCAATGGTCACTAGTAAATGAAAATATTGCAAACATGTGTCTTCATCTCATGATCCATAAAAGATAGATAAAACATGGTTCATAAATATACGTAGGAGTATCATATTATTTACCTTGCATTTCTTACCATTTATCTTATATCCTTTCTTCTAAAAACAAGCCACTTGGCAGCCTCATGTGCCCTATGTGTACCCTACAATCAGTCTCTAATAAAATTCCACCACTTGGCACCCCCATGTGCATTTTTATAATCCTTTTACATATTGACTTAATATTCACTATTGTATCATAATATTCATGATCATTCCCTCACTATTGATCTCTCTGTGATAGGTTTTATGCTTGTTAATCTTCATCACCTGATTAAACGCTCATCGTTGGATCTATCTTGACTATTTGACCCCAAACTTCAATGAAGTTAAACTTGACAGTATCTAGTCCATCATAGTCGAATATATTAAGTTTTAAGGTTTATATCTTGAAATATAAAACACTTTAAGAGTCCAAAACTTTAGGGTGCCTTCTTGGCACTATAGACAACATCTCCATGAAAACCTTTGACCATTATTGACTTTATGAGTACCTACACTAAATTCACAAACTTAATGGTACATTCATATCTACATGATGTTCAATGATGGTCAGGCTTCTCTTAAGCTATAATATACATTTTTCTCTTTCCAAATGATCAAATCACACACTAGAACTTCACGAAGACATCTATGGATGCCTCATAACCTCTCCTTTGTCCTTTTTGATATGAATATATGCTATATACGCTCCAAGATATCAATCTGATAAATTTGTCATTAATACAATGTGAATCATGACCTATTTGACATTAATGACTACCTAACATAAATGACCATGCTCAATAATCTCCCCCTTTGTCATTGATGTAAAAACACCATTATAATGACTTCTTACTCATTTAAACTCCTTCATTTTAATATTTCTCCCCCTTTGACATTAATGACAAAGGGTCTCTTCCTCAATATGCCAACTTGATCATTAACCTGATAAATTTCTCACAAATCTTATAAATCTCCCCTAATATAAAGCTCCATCTCATGTCATTTTTTCTTTGACATACACTAATCTAAACTTGGGATTATCCTATCCTTGGACCCATCTACCTATAGAACTCACAATCTCTCTTTTTTCATGAATGAATATTTATTACCTTGTTAAAATGCATGACTTGGTTTGATTAAGTCATCATATCAATCTTTTTAAATTCACAATTGTAGCATATATCTTCCTACTTATATCATGGCTGAAGCATCTTCACATATGTTCCCCCTCACATCATGCACATCTTCTTTACTCCACTCAAGATAATTGAGTTAGCCCCCCCCCCTTTGCCAAACACATCTTCAAATGATATTCATGTCCTAAAAAAATAACCAAAGATCAAATAGAATCCACAAAGCTTCCTCTTGCTTGTCAAGTGTCTCCTTAAATCCTAGATAGAGACACCCTAACCCACAATGTCCTAAAATAATGTGAAACTAGGAGTTACCCACAACTCCTCATATTCCTTTTCCTCCTTAGTCATCTAAAACTGATATTTCTTCTTATTTTTATTAAACTTAAGAGAATAAACTTGATCATACACTAAAATATTATCCTTTTCTTCTAAGATAGAAATGACAACATATGGAGACAACATAGATTAATGACATACCATTTCATCTGAAGAAAAAACCTCATCACTAGGCATTAATAATTAATGTTGTTTTCATGAAACATACTCAATGATATTAGGATGTTCTCTTGGATCCATACATACCTCAAAACTAGCCTCAATTATCACTTTGGTCTTTTCATTGAGCTTGACTTAAACTAAATTTTGATTCTCCTTTTCTGTTTGGATAGATGACACATTCTCTTGGCATTCCTAAACCTTATTCATATCTTATTCCTCTTTTGCTTTATGAAGTAGTCCACCTTGATATTTAAATGCAACTAAATTATTTTTCTTAGTCTTCACTTCCTTAGGATTCCATATCAAGGATTGATCTTTCATGAGAACACTAGGATGTCCATGCACCTTCTTATGAATTGAGAGCTTGATTATACAAAATCTTGTAATATGACCAACTTGATGATAACCAAAACAAATAACATCTTGTCTCTTAGGTTCATTATGCTCAAGCTTGACTATCTTGGGTCTCCATACTTGGGTTAGTCTTTTCCCATGCATTCTATGTTAGAATCTATCAATGTGTCCCATTTCATAATAATTTTAGTAGACTACATTATCCATACATCTAGCTAATTAGATGCTCTTCCTTCTATATTTTCTTACATTATGACCAAACCTATGATAAACATAATAATTACCATTAAAATATCTTTCATACCTCATGGCACATGGCTACTTGATGGATCTTTTTTATTGATCTTAGCTATTACATCCTTCTTATCTTGAGCTGACCTCTCTTGCTCTTCCTCATCCTTGTTTACCTTGATAAAAAATTACTCATGTTCATCCTTTAATGAATCTATCTTGGTCTTCAATTGAACACTCTCATCCTCTTTAGTTCTCATACTTGAACTTTGAGCCTCTAACTAAATTCTAATATCTTGGATGGTCTCCTTATCCCTCTTAGCTTATTTAGCCATGTCATCCTTCAATATACATGATTTTTATTAAATAATATTTATATAATCAAGTTTGGAATTCAAATCATCATGTGTACCTTGCTTTGAACTCAACTTGGCATTTGTCTCTTCTAATTGAGTCTTGAGATGTCTTCATTCTTTTTCTTTTAAACCCATATTTATCTTTATCAACCTTAATTGATCCTCAATAATGTTGATCTTCTCTTTATCATCTCTTAATTTTTAGCTTTCCTTCAAGAATTCTAGCTCCTTATTGAACTTAATTCACTCATCCTTAATAGCTTTAAAGCTTGAGGCCATGATCTTATTTTGAGCTTGTTCTTGATCATACTTGCTCATCTTACCTCTGCACTTATCAAAGATTAACTTGAACTAATTTCACTTTTCTTCATTTGATTTTAGACATGCATAAGTAAATTATACTTGATCCTTCAACTCTTGATTCTTTTTCTTCAATTGCTTAACCATATTATACCTTGGATCACCTTCAAGTGGTTAAACTTGCAAAAAGGGTCATACTCTGATACCAATTGTTAGAGTTACAATAAATTAGAGTGGGGTGAATCAATGATGAAAGATAATACAATTTAATTCCCAAATATTAAACATTCAACACATACAATCATGATGCATACAAATTAACCATTAAAATTAATAAGGAAGATATAACAAGATCAATCACATAACACATGATATATGTGGGAAACCCTCTTGAGGGATAAAACCCTCTAAACCTTGCAATATGGACTATAGATAAAACAAGATCCAGCATTTACACCAACACCAACTAATCAAGGAACACACATCCATTATTTTAATGAGACACCAATCCTACAAGGAGCTAATGCCCCTATCTAGTTAAGCACCCATAATAACTAAACCTTTAGCAAGCTTTATCTTACAAAGAGGAACCAACCCAATAATTAAATAATAAAACACTAAGATACCTTGAACATATCATCTTAAACACTTTTTTCTTCTCTTCAACTGATGATGACCACCTTTTTTTGCATTCTTTCACCTCTAATCTCTCTCAAGTTGCCTTTACGACTAACTCACTCAAACTGCCTCTTCTAGGCTCATTAGTTTTAGTGACCTATGTTTAATCCTCAATAAACTTGATCATACAATCATGATTTATCCCATTCACACTCTATTTTTATTTAATTACTTGTACCTTCTCTTTCAAATGTTATATTCTTCACTTGAATCTACACATCCATAACACTTGCATAATTAGTCCAATTAGACCTTGTACTTATACCACTCTCTTCCTTTAACCCATCTTGGTTAGACAATATTCTTTACATATTTGAACCACACTTAACATAGGTACATACACATGTTTCATTTGAGAACCACACTCTTCATAGGTTGTTCATGACCTCGTTAGCCCCAAATCACCATCAAGTCCTGGTGAGACCTAAAACAATTAAGCCTTCATACTCACACATTACATGTGAGACTACTTGGAATACCTTCATCCTTTAAAATTTATTAAAACACATCAAACATATCTTAGATATCATTTTTATCACTCTCATATGGTTCCATGCCACCTATAACACCAACTCAATACTTGAACCTACCAATTAGGTCTCCTTGCTCTTCAGGTCTTCATACATAAAAAACATCATCTCAAGATTCCAAAGAAAATAATCAAATATTTAAGATATAAATATTATTATATCACATGGGTGAAACATTAAATACTTCATATATACATCCATGTGTTTTAGTCACTTCAACACAGGCTCTAAGAACTTAAATAAACTCTTTCAGGATGACCACTCAAACTGGTGACACACTATCGAAATATAGTCAAGATATTTTGACTCTCCATAACTAATCAAGGGAGTATCATGACATAAAATAATTTATAATAAGCCTTATATACTTATATGACATCTCCATACTCATTTTCTTCTTCAATTTTTCTCATAACACCTTCAATTCATTCCTACAACATGGTCACTCAATCTGCAAGTGTATTCAACAAACACAATCAACTTCTAAGAATTTTTTCACATTGAATATGGATTAGTGAAACCTAAAAAATACACCTATATGTTCCTCATGGATTTTATATCACTCTCCAATATATATTTCATCTTGAAACATCAAAATACTATCAATAACTCTTGAATCACCCTTCTCAGGTTACAAAACATGGTCAAAAACATAGTCAACTTTTTACCTTAATATATTTGATTATGTAGACATATCCTCCATGAAAACCTTTGACCACTGTTGACTTTATAAATACCTGAACTAAATTCACAAACTTGCTAGTTCAGTAATATTTTCATGATGTGTAGTGACCATTAGAATTTTCTTAGATGTAATATGTATTTTCCTCTTTCAAATGATCAAATGACACACTATAACTTCACCAAGACATCTATAGATGCCTCGAAACCTCTTATTTGTCATTACTAATTGGCACATATGTTATATACTCTCTAAGATATCACTTTGTCATTAATGAATTATGAATCATGACCTATTTGACATCAATGACAACCTAACATCAATGACCATGCTCAACATCCTATTGTATTTATAATGTCTAAGAGATTCCAATGGTTATTTTTCAAATTTTAATTTCTCCCTTGGGTTAACCTATACATGTTTCACATATAATTTATGTGGGGTAATATCAAAAAATTCATCTACAAATATAATATAATCTAAAGTTCTTACTTTGAAATTATAGTGAAACCCAATTACACATTGCGAGATATATTTAAACATCCTTAAAACATTATTTAAAAGTATCCAAATCTTAAAAATATCACTGGAACAACCCTAAATCTAAGTCTAAAAACTAAGGCAAGGTCAAAGTTGCATGTTTTCAAGTGTCAAAATCCAAAAAATTACATTTAATTATATAGTAACATGATTGATCACACATGCACTTAGGTGGGAGAACTATGTGCAATTTTCATCCCTCTTTGGAGTTTTGGAACATATGTAATGTTAAATCACTTAGTAGGGAGTGGCTAGGACTATTTAACCCATATTTTACCCCATTATTTTGGATTATGCTTGTGTAAATAGTGGATATATATTTTGAAGGCAAAGGGAGAAAAAATAGGATTTCTGCACATGACCAAGGTCAAAAAATCACATAAAAATAATCTAGATAGATAGGCACAATGATCTGTGGTATAACAAAAAAGAAAAATTAATCTAGATAGTATCGATAGATAGTGGATAATACTATTTAATGTAGGTGTCTTTTATTTAATGGTTATATCCATGCAAGTTATGAAATTTTATTCCACAACTATGGTTTAAAGGCAAAGGAATAAAAAATCAGGATTTGTGTAAGGACTAAGGTTAAGAAATCACACAAATCATCTAGAGAAGTAGGTGTAATGATATGTTATAAAAAACAAGCAACAAAAGGGATAGTACCCATAGATAGTGGGCAATACCAGCTGATTTAAGTCTATGTTATTAACCAAAAACATCCACACATGTTTTAAAAGTTTTTTACTTAAGCTTAGTAATCACATAACCTACATAAATAATTTTATAGGATTGTAAAATAGGCAGTGAGAAAAACTTAAAATACTAGCTAATTGCCTTATCTCCCCTTTTTCTTGATCATTTATAAAATTAGTAAGTGTCATCATTCTCTCTATTACATTCATATTTGTGTACTTTATTCCATATCTTATGCAATCTAAATTTCAATATTTTTACCTTATTTGGATTCACTAAATCTAATATAACTTAAAACATTATGGTGACCCCAATATTTTTATTGAACATAAAAAACCCTAGATTTTTTCCATTAGGGTTTCATATTTTATTTTTAGGGTCTTAAATTTATATTTCATTAGGATTTCATAATTAATTTCTTATTTCTCCTTATTTAGATATGCAAATCCTATCATAGTTAATAATTTATATTCATAGTTTATATTTTATAATTCAATATATGGTTATCATGATTGCATGTTTCTTTCTTACAATATGTATGTTGATGAAGAGGGAGCCTATCTATATATGGTGAGGCCTCCATTTTTTACTCCCTATAAACCTAACCAAATTCATATCTACCATACCTCCCCTATTATTTTCCCTAGGTTTATATTAGATTTTGAGTTACATGTTATAGAAGGTGTATCATCATATATCATAAGGTAGAGGTAGTCAACATATCCATCATAATATTCCTCCCCCTCTTAAGGTGCCACCTAATAAAACTAGGGAGTATGATATTGTGGATCAACTTAAGAATACTCAAGATAAAATCTATGTTATTTTTTCTTCACAAATTGACTATTTATAAGGATGTCCTTTATATGGCACTGTTTGATATAACCATACTAAATTATTCAAAACTTTCTTATTTTGTAGATATTTTAATTACATTATAATGGAATGATAATAGTATTTGTTTTGAGAAATAATATTTATCTACTAGTCACATCAATAAACATATCCCATTGTATATTCAAATATGAATCTGAAATAAAAGATTCAAGTAGGTTTTGGTGGGTAATGGATCATGATTCAATATTTTCAATAAATAATTACTCCATCTACTTATTATAGGATCCAAATATCAATCTTGCCATTATATGAATATTTGGGGCTTCTATAACATACCCTACAAATTGTTAGGAAAAATTACATATAATATCATTGTGGTTCTAAGAACAATAACAATGGTATTCCATGTTATGATCAATGATCTCAATTATAATATTATACTAGGTATTCCTTATATTTATGATTTTAATGTATATCATTTTTTCTTGTATTCATGTATGAAGTTTAGCCATGAAGGATATATATAAACTTATCCTCTAGATCGGGAACCTTTGAAGACTACACAATGATCCAACCTATTCAAAATTACAAACCACATATACTACCTTATCTTCAATATTTTGGAAAATGTTTTTTATATAATGATATGAAAATAATGGTATATTCTATGGTTACCCTTATACCAAAACTAATGGATTTAATGTAATATGGTTTTTAATTAAAATATATGTAAAAGCTAGGATACATCAGGAAAGATTTGGGAAAGCAAACACAAGGCATTATTAACCTCGTCTCCCTATTTGATCATAAAGGTAGATAAGGTCTCAAATATAAGGATGATTCAAAGGTTAATAAGGAACGTGAGAAAAAGAAAGTGAATATTTATACACACATCCTCATATAAATAACTAATCCTACATAATAAGTTCATCATGTATTGATAATAGAGTTTTTATATCTTGAGTTCATTGTGGATATACTTTCTCTAGAAATCTAAGCATTGGATGAGCTCCCTAATGATGCATATCTCTTGAATTATTTGAGGGAATATGAATATATCCATTACTTAAATCATAAGAAATTTTTTCCTTCTACAATAAATTCCCATGCATATTTTGAATAAACTGAATACTCACATGATGATCTCAAATTAGATGGTCTTGATACAATCCCTACTTAACATATGTGGAAGATCCCTCAACATTGTTAAATGAATAAATAGTTTAATTTTATTATGGAACCAATAAATATCAAATATTATTCCTTATATTAATTGTGCTCAAGGATGAAAAAGGAAAATCTTTTAGAGATATATTACATGATTTCCCCAATTTATTCTCCTAGTATTATTTAGACATGTCAGAAACTGATCCCACCATTACATTACACAATATAATATTCAACCCTAATGTGAAAAAAAGATGCATCTAAAAGAAACCTTCCTAGCCAAAGATGAAATTTAAAATCTACTTGATGTCATGTTTATTAGATAAATTTATTACCCCAAATGAGTTTCTAATATTGCATGGGTCACCAAGCCTAATGTACAAATTATAGTGTATATGGACATTTGAGATATAAACAAGGCTTGACCTAAGGATAATTTCATGTTACCAAAAATTGATATGATTGTGGACTCTACAACTAATTATAAAATTTTGTCATTTATGGATGGTTTTTTTTATATACAATAAAATAAATATTAATACCAAGGATCAACCCAAAACTACATTTATAACACTATGGGGAACATTTTTTTATGTGGTCATTCCCTTGAGATTAAAGAATGTGGGAGATACTTATCAAATGGCTATGACACACACATTTCATAATTTTATACATGAATTTTTGAAATATTATGTTGGTGACTTACTTGAAAAATCTAATTACTAACAAGATCATGAAACATATTTATGACAAAAATTTGATTGCTTTTACAAATTCTATGTTCTTAAATCCTAAAAAATGCATATTTGGGGTATCTTTGGGGAAATTGTGAGGTTATATCATCTCCCACTAAGCTATAGAGATTAATAAAAATAAATTCAAGGATATTGTATAAATTCCTTCAACCAAAGTATTAAAATATTCAATATGTTTACAAGATACAATTTAGGCATTATGATGATTTATGGCTTGGTTAGATAATAAACCACAACCATCTATGTGGTTATTAAATAAATATATAAGGTTATAATGGGATGAGGATGAGGATGGTCAAAATCATGTTGATGAAATCATATAATATTTTCTTAATACACCAATTTTGATGCACCCAATTGTTAATAATCCTTTATTGTTGTACATTTATCATACATAACATGAAATACTAATTTTTTGGCACAATATAATGATGATTATAAATAACATGTAATTTATTACATCATTCATTATTTTATCCTATTTTTATAAAACTAATAAAATTTTCATGAATTCTAATATGTGTAAAATTATAAATATCTAAAGGTTAAAGATGAATAATATTTAACTTTTCTTATTTTGACAAATTTCCAAATATGGAAAGGTGTTATTTTTGGAAAGCACTAAGAAGAAATATAATTCACTTGAACATTGATTTATGTTTACTATTCTTACTGATTGTAAGTATAAATTATATGAAGAGGTGACTTGATAGGCTCATGATCAAACAAAAAATTAGAAACAAAATGTAGACAGGATTGTTGTAAATGGATAGTGGTACAATGTATTATAGTCCATTGAATGTGGACTTGTCCTAGTTGACTGTGATAGGATGTTGATAGGATAAGATAGATAAATTTTAATTCTATAAAATAAATATTGTATGTAGGGTAAAATATATCTAGGGACACAACTATTTTAATCAACACAATGTGCCTGAGTTCATTGACCACATTTTTTCCCAATTCACTATGTAAAAAATAAATTTTATGCATTTGCACGTATGGATGCTAAGAATTATTATCATGACCCCATTTAAAATTATATTATTTTTATTTTTAGTAAGTTATTTAACCTTTTTTTACTATGATATGTTCTTATGACCATTTTTTATTTGATCAGACTATTAATCAACTTAACATGTTATGATATATGTGGATATGACTTTGGTATATTGTTTTATTTGAATGGATTAATTTTAGTTGATCATTTAATTGATTATTTAGTTATGTTTATTTGGATAATTATTAGATGGATACTACTAACTTTATATTTGGTGATTATAGGGTTTCCAATCAGCTAGGCTTGATCCAAAATTTGGTTAACAAGGTTATGAAATGGTTATTAATACCTCATGACATAAGTAATGAGTTTATAAAAAGACACCATGGTTATTACAATTGATTATTTTATCATCTTAGTCTTGACTAGTTTTTATTCTTTACAATTTCATTTATGTTCAGTTATTTATTCTTAAGTGAGTTTCTTGTGAAGGAAACAATTAGTATTGTATTATTAGACTTGTCAAAAAGACAGCATGTGTCTACTTGGGAACTATCAGTATAACTCACAGTCATGTTTTGAAAAATCTAATAATACAATACTAATTTTTTCCTTCACAAGAAACTCACTTAAGCAAAAACACAGCCCATTACTTGGGCACTATCGGTATAACTCAGATTCATGTTTTGAAAAGTCAAATGATTGATCTAATTTTTAATATTTCCTTATCAATTTATTAGATTGATTTCAACTTATATTATTGCATTTATTTATTTTTTGGTTGTGTTTCATGTTATCTTTAAGTAATTTAAGCCAACATGGTTACTTGGACTTTATAATGTGAATATTTAATTGAAATCTATTGCATTAATGTTCTTTGGTTGGTTAATTAGTTTTATATTATCGTAATACCTCACTTGGACATGAATCCATGGTTCCCTTCATGACCTATGTGAATGATTTATGTCTATAGGTTATTTTTTTGGTCTTATTCTTGAATTAATCATGATGTCAGATGACTTTTGTTTTGGATAGATTGGCATGATGGAAAGAGTTGACTTAGGATTTGGTTAAATAAGATAAGTATGTATTTGGAGCTTTTGGAACATTATAATTTTCATTTTTCTTGATGGAATTATGGATCAAGTAAACCCTACCCACCATCAGATAGAGAGGGAGTTTGTCTGCCTTACCTTGGTGCATTTGAAGGTTGTTTATTTGGTTTAGTTATTTTAAACAATCATGGAGGCCATTTTATTTTCAACCTAAAACTTTGGTAACATTGGAAATATGGATTTATGGCTTCATTCCACCACTAGCCAAGTTTTAGGGGAGGACATTATTGTCTACTTTCATAGGAAGGATCAAGAAAACTAGGGGTTGTGTTAGGAAAAGTGGCACATGTATGGATTTATTTTTTTGGATCCTTAATATGGATTTTAAAAGGTAAAAAGGTATGCATTAATTATAACAAGTAAATCCTTTTTTTTTTTAATGTTTCATTTATAATGACATCATAAATAATATGGAGGTAGTTGAGTCCTTTGTTGAATGCTTTTTGTATTTTTATGCACATATTTTAGTCAATGTCATTGTGTGGTTTATCATGTGCCGCTATGTATTCTTTTATGGTTAATTGAAGTTTTAAAATGGGTTTTTATTGTTTTGGTTTAAAAATATAAAATGGGATTTCACTCATATGGTTTCCATTTGAAATACCTTTGTTATATGGAAGTATTTCGATGGGCAAGGATAAGGTATGAGAAATAATTTCACTATGTTTTGATTTTTTATTTAGATGTTTCAATTTTTAGGGGGTATAGTTTTCTATGAAAACTCATCATTTATTTATATGGCCATAACCTTGTGAGATAGATCCCCATCTTATTGATGGTTGGGGTGGTTTAGGGCCACCAATGTGGGGCTCATGGGGCTATTCAAATGGTTATTTTAACTCTTCATGGATATATTCGAACCTAAAATTAGATATGAGATTGCATTTATAGTTTTGAGGATTTTGAAAACTATGTTGTCTGCCTAAATTTTTATACTAGCATCTTATATTAAATGACTATTAATGAATGTTCACAATTATTAATGCATATCTTATTTATTGAGCTGTGTTAAATATTTTTAATAATTACTTGCACTATTCTAATTATTCATTTTAACTAAGAGTTGTGTTAAATATTTTTAATAGTTACTTGCACTATTAAAGTTATTCATTGTAACTAAGAGTTTTGTTAAATACTTTTAATAGTTACTTGCACTATTCCAGTTATTTATCATAACTAAGTGGATATTATCTATTCCTATCATTATACATGTATGTTGTCCAATGATTCAATCATTATAGAATGATTAGATATTTTTTGAAGGTGATTTTGAATCTTGTAGTTGATTTTTCATGTATGATATTTATAATGCTAATGTTAATAAAATCATGTGAGATTGTACTTCTTTGATTTTTTATTATGATTCTTTAGAATTTAGAATCTTTATGTGTTGGAAAATATTGTAAGATATGGAATGATGTTCTCACTTAGCACTAAGTTGACTAAGAATCTAAGTGCATGTTGTTATGGTTTGTTGTATTTTTTATGGACTATTATTTGTCACTTCTCATTATGAATTAGAGAATTGGGAGTGATATGGATGTAATGGCTTGTCTTTGTAACTTTAATATAATTTGGTTTATTGACTATAGATTAATATTTTATTTTTATAGTTGGTATTGATGACTAGGTTATGTTACATTTCTTGATTAATAGGATCTGAGATGATATTTAGTATGAAGTTGAGTCTTGTTAGTGCCTTGTCTTTGTTATAGAGTGACTTGAAATTGAGATGGATTTATTTTGGGAAGTCATATTTAAGAATTCTTGTGTAGTCTTTGAATTATTTTAAAAATTAGGTAATAGATATGGTGGACATATTGGGTTTGTTAAATCACATTGATATATAGATGTAATATTTCCTATAATTTATAATCACTAAGTTTTGATACTTACCAATACTATATAACCAAGCATAGACTTTTTTTCTTAAATGTATAGCTGATTTATGGAGTAAATTTTCAAATGTAGTGATTTAATATGTAATCCTTTAAAATAGTGTTTCATCAAGAAAGTCAATAAATATATTTGGTTAAAGGTTTTTAATAAAATAGGTATGGAGTGATTGGGAGAGTGCAAGGTAGGAAATAGCATTTTGAAATCAAACTTTGAGAGGGAACATGGTGATGGTGATTATAGGGACTATAGAGATGATATGGATTGCATTATTAGTGAGCTACATACTCAACCAGTCATAGACGTGGTCCCTATCATTATGGATCCTTAGATAAACATCATGAAAATTAATTTTGAAAAAGTCATAGATGCAGTCCCCAGTGTTAGTAAGCTTCAAATAAACACTTTTGATCCAACACCCAATAAAGGTAACAAACTCTTAAATGAAATATATTATGGTAATTTATCCTAGGCTGACAAACTCAAAGGATTTAGTGGAAAAATTGATGAAATTCACCCAAACAAATAACTATTAGTATCTAAAGACCCAAGAGGTTTCAATAAGATTAAAGTTATATAAAAAATCATAAACTTAGCTTCATCAAGAATGACAAATACCATGGTAGGTAAATTTCTTAGATATAAACCCAACATTGACATTTTTATGCAATTTGAAGTCAAAATATGGACTCACAAGGGACATTTTGACATCTTAGTGATGAGTAATGTATTTTCCTAATTTTATGTAATAATGAAGAATATTTATTGATAATCCTATTTGGAGACCCATGGTTCATGGGTAGAACTAGTTTATTTCTTAGGAAATAGAAAGTAGGTTTTGATATGGAAAAGAAAACATTAACTTGATGCCAATCTGGGTGTGCTTACTTGTACTTCCCCTAGAGTTTTGGTAGGAAGATCTAATGATCTACATTACCAATAATTTTGACTACCTTATTTCCTTTGACGATACTACTAAAACCATATATCACTATGTGCATTCTCAATTTTTTGTTGATGCCTTCATAAATCAGGAGTTACCATCATACATTATCCTCAAATCCTCATCTAAAAGATAATGGTTACAAAAAATTGAGTATGAAAATAACTAGGCCACATGACTAGGATTTGCCCTCCCTTTGTTAAGAAAGGTAATACTTTTATTGCTAAGAACGATAAATAACCTTGGATTAAGAAAAAAATAGAGGATAAAAGTTAGAAATAAATGAGTAATGTGATAACCTAGTCAATCAATACCTAGTTCCATTCAATAACTTTTCTACAAATAAATATGAAGCAAAGGATTCAATCAATACTCTAGAATCACCTCTATAATCCCAAAATCAAAGTAAATCATGGAACCAAACTAAATAGTGGATTCTAAGACCCACAAATAAATATATGGGGAAAATATGGTACATGTTTAAATAATATAAAAGAGGAAACCTTAAGCTCTTTTATAAGAGGTAACCTGTACTAAAATTATAGTATATTAAGAGATCAAAATTCATCCAAATATAGTAGTATTGAATATCTCTGTAAATATAAGATATAATGTTGCCATTGACCATGATCTAATCAATAAAAATAGGTTATATTACCTCTAAGAATGGAATGAGGAGGACAACTTGGAAATAGTCCCCTCATCTTTTCAAGAGATCCTTTAAGAAGATAAAAAGTAGTTTTAACATATGAAGACATATGAATATCAAGTAGAGAAAATTGAATCATTATTGATAGTCTATTATTTAATATCTTCCCCCTGTTCCATAAAATAAAAAGGAAAGGAATTTAAAAATACTACTCCTTGAAAGAAATTAAAATCACCCAATTTAGGAACTTATAAGAAGAAAGGAAAACCCTCACAGCTTGAAACAAGAAGGAACAAAATAGAAAGGGAAGTTTTATAAGGTATTCAAGCCATGATCTAGATGAAAAACACCAGAATTCTCCCTAAATAGTCTAAATTAAGTACATCAGTTGGAACATTAAAGGTCTTAATCATATCAACAATCATATATTATTTAGAGATATTAGAATAAATAATTTCCCCAAAATATTTGATCTTCAACAAAGAAAAATGGTTAACTTCATGGTCAAAGATTTGAGGAAATAAATATAAAATAATTCTAAAGTAGAAAGTGTCAATTACAATGGAGCCTTAATAGGCTTGGTTACTTTCTAGGATGAAATTAAGCTGAAAGGTGATGTGATTTTTAAAGGCACACACCACCTAACTATCTTATTTTATGAAATAAACAATAATCTTTCCTATATTCTCTCAAATATTTATTCTCCCAATACTACAAAAGCATGGAGAAAGTTATAGAGTGAAATTAACTAATTTAGTAAAAACTACAAGAACATCAAATGGATATACATGGGAGATTTTAATACATCTCTCAGTCCTTATGAAAAAAGAGGTGGTAAATAGGTATAATCAAACAACATGGAAGATTTCATAGATTTCCTTTCCAACAATGGTATTTTTGATAGATAACTAAGAGGATCCCCTTTCACCTATTCTAATAGATGAGTGGGATAATAAATAATTTAATATAGACTTGAAAGGGTGATCATTTCTACTGACTAGATGCTCTTTCAATACTTATGCATGTCCTCTCTTCCTATAATAGGGTCTGACCATAATCCACTTATCCTCAATCTAAATGATATCAACAAAAAGGATAGGAATCCTTTTTGAATATAACACATGTGGTTTTCTCATATTAACCTTAAGGACAAGATAAAGGAGTGGTGGAATACTGATATCCAATGTAATGATATGTTTTGACTTGCTAACAAGATAAAGAACATCAATAAAAATATTAAAATTTGGAATAAAGAAAATTTTGGAAACATTTTACAAAATAAACAGTTCTTATAGTAGGAAATTCATTTGTTATAATATTAGTGTGTTTTCCATGGTATGGATAAATATCTCATCTCTAAAGTGAAAAGTATCATAAGTGAATACCATAATATGGTAACTTAGGAAGAAAAAATTTGGTGACAAAAATTTAGAGCTCTCTGACTAAAAAAAGGTGATCAAAACACAATATTATTTCATCTCACTACACTCAAACACATAAGCCACAATAGTATTATCAAATTTGTAAAAGAAAATGGATAAGAAAACTTTGATCTTGAATTCATCAAGGAAGAAGTTGTCAACTATTTTAAGGATTTGTTTATCTCTAATTTGAATAGAAATGTGGCACTTACTTAAGATTTCATTCACCATATCCCATCCATAATATCATTTTAAAATAATTTTGGGATCCTATAAATGATAGCCATGGAGGAAACTAATGATAAATTTCTTCTCCTAAATAAAAACAAGGCCTTAGGCCCAGATGAATTCCCAAAAGCCTTCTTTCAATTTTTTTGGGCATCATCAAACATGATTTGGTTTTGGCCATATATGAATTCTTTACTAGTATAATTTTCTTAAGAGAACTTAACAACACTTTTATAGTCTTAATCACAAAGAAAAATGGTTCTAAAATCATTAAGGACTTCTACCCTATTAGCCTCTATAACTTAGTTTATAAGATCTTCACCAAGATCATATCTCTGAGAATTTAGCCTCTACTTGAGAAAATTATTTATATCCCCCAAGGAGGCTTTGTCCCTAGTAGACAAATATAATATGGAATAATAGTTGTTCATGAAATAATCCATTCCATGGATAAAATCAAACAATCTAGAATTATTTTTAAACTAGACATGATCAAATATTTTGATAGAGTTAATTGGGATTTCCTTGGTTTGATTATTGAAAATTTTGGCTTTCACCCTCATTTCCATCTTTCGATTCAAACTTACATCAACTCAGCCATATTTTCAATTATAGTTAATCACATCAATATTGGGTTCTTTCCAAGTAATATGGGAATAATACATGGATATCCTCTTTCTCCCTCATTTATTATCATGGTAGAAACATTAAGTATAAATATTCAATCAACACTAAGGTAGGTAATTTTGAAAGGCTTCAAACCTGCAAATGGAGTGGACCCAATAGTTCATAAATTTATTGATGACACCATTGATCTTGTCATATCCATAGTTAAATAAGTGAAGGAACTTAAGAATATTTTGGTTATATATGAGGGAGTCTCTAAGAAAAAAATCAACTATGACAAGAGCTCCTTATTATTATTAAACACACCTCTTCCTAGGTAGAGAAAAATTACCCAAACCATAAATTATAAGTAAAATCTCTTACATCAATCTATCTAGGGATTCTTTTATTTATCAACCCTTTAAAATTTAAATTGTGGAACCCCCTTATAGATAGATTTTAGTCTAAAATGGTATCTTGGAAAGGCACTCTTCTCACATATGATAGAAAACTCCAACTTATCAAAGGTGTCTTATAGAGTCTTCTAGTTTCTTAATGTCCCTATTCAAAATTCCTAAAGGAGTGAAAGATAATATTGATAACATTCAAAACATATTTCTCTAGACTAGTGTAGAAGAGAATTGAAGAATCCATCTAGTTTATTGAGATAAGGTATACCTCCCCAATAAATTAAGAGGTTTGGTATGAAAAAACTAACATAGATGAATAAATCCTTTAATGAAAAAATATGTTGGAGATTTATAAAGTATTAGGTAATAATAAAAGTTGTGAGACCCATTGAATATTTGATATGGGATAGATGAATCCTACATGAAGTAGTTTCTCTATTTCTATTTTGACCATATTCTTTATTTCTAGATTGATCCTTCTTTGTAGTTATCTTACTAGTTTGACATTATCTATGTAAATGTGATGAGTACACACACCTGGGTGAATTAAATTTATGTCACTATACTACCAAACAAAGGATTTTCTATGTATTTTCATAATTTCAAATGCCTTAATTTCTTGCTCATTATCTAGCTGGTTGTTTATGTTTAATTTTTTTAGGTTGGACTACTAGTTGTTTTATCGCTAGATAAATTGAACTCACTTACCTATATTAACTCATGAGATAGTTAAAGGGGAAAGGATTAGGATATAACATGTGGAAGGTAGTTACATCTTTAAAAAAATATTATCCCTTTAAAATTGCACCTGATAGGGGAAAACAAAAAGTTGAAATAAAATCTTCTTGACTATTGGATGCCCAACTAATAATGCTATGCTAGAGAGTTGTGTGATCATAATTTCTATCTTGAGATACCTTAGGGTTTTTTTGGTAACCTTAAAAGGATGGTTTTGTAACTTTAAGATTTATATTATTCATCTTTGGAGCCAGACTGGACATCTCTAAAGCCAGACTAGGCAAATCTAGAGCTAGAGTAGGCATATCTGGAGCCAAACTAGCTTCTTCAATGTGATTTGTTAATTCCTCCCCTAACTCATTCACATGGTTTTTGACTGATACCATGGCTAAAGATGAAACATTGTTGTTTTTTTTCTTTGGTTCATTTACCGATAATTAATCTACATAATCTGTAGAATTTTTTCTAGGTGGATACAAAGAAAATTTATTTTATTTTAATCCATTTGAGATGGTCATATCTCCAAATCTAAAATCTATGAGTGTTATGACTATGGCCAACCATGGTCTCCCTAGTATTAATGGATAATCTAATTTTTGTCTTTTTGGATGAAGTATCATGAGATCCATAAGGTATTCCCAAGATTCTACTATTACTAAGACATCTTTTATAATGCCCATTGGTTTGGTAATGGATTGATGAACCCTATATAAGACTGTAGTAGTTGGTTATACTCTAATTAGGGAGAGTGATTTCAATGTGTTTGAAGTCATAACATTGATATTATATTTTAAGTCCACTAACACATTAGGTAATTCCTTTTCCCATATAGTCATAATGATAACTATACTTTTAAGGTCCCCATATTTAGGCCAGAGTAATTTTACTACCAAGAAGTCAAAGATTTTTCCCTCTACCTGTACAGTCTTAGGATATTGCCTTATTATCCATAGAGTCTTCATGCATAAAATTTTTATGATTTTATTGAGCTCAATAATGTCTCTAATTTATTGAAATAGTGGGATTTCAATATTCAATTTCCTTAGCTCATGGACTAAATCAGACTCACTTTTATTCACTTTTTCCTTAAGTCTTTCAAGGAAAGTAATTAGGGAAGGAATTACAATGGTTTCTTGAAATTTTTCTTCCTCTTAAGTGTTTCATTTTTCTATGGGAGGATTAATGGGATGTTTTATTTTTTCTTTTTTATTTAGGATTTCAATGATGGTGATTGGAGGACTATCAAACATTTTACCTAATCTTAGTTAAACATCATTGCAAACAATAATAGTAAATCCCATGATTCCTTATTGGTCAATTCCATAGATAGGGTATGACTACTTATTTTAGGGTTTTCTAATGGTTATGTAGGTAATTTAGGATAATTCACTTGTTTAGGGTGTGGATGTTGAGTGGTAGGAGGAGGCATCAAAACTTGTTGAGGTGGAAACCTCTTTTATTGATCAAATGTTTATTGAGGTACCGATTATTGATTTTATGGGATACATGGCTGATGGGTTGACTATGATATCTAGGGTTGTGGTGATGTACACTCATATGAAGTCTAGGTTGGTGGTCCCCATGTTTGTGGAGATGTTGGTCCATCCAAAGACATCATCTAGGGATTAGAAGGATCTTGAAGAACAAAGTGATTTAGGTTTTCATAAGATAAGCTGTCCCCTCATTTTTGTATGTAATTAAGCTCTTATGTAGGTTGTGTGTTTTATTTCAATGAATTCTCAAGGATAAGAAGGAAGACATAATTATTTTTATCATGGTAATTTGTATCATAAATACCATATGTTTTCCCTATCAAGGGAGAGATCTTATAGTGCATATTTTAACCTACACTTTGGACATCACATAACTAGAGGTTTAGTAGAAACATTGATTTTTATTGTACGCCATATAATGTGGTGTTTAATTGGACCAAAATGTCTATTTTAATATTTGAAAATTACTCCATAAGTTTTATTGCATCATTGCTTCCATTTCCTATTTTTAGCTTCCTAAAACTAGCCCTTATTCTTGAATAATTCATGCACAGTTCAATAATATCCTTAAGGCCAAGCTTGTTTATGTCTCCTTTTCCCATTAGGTTCAGATATTATCTAGCATTATCATATTATCCTTTTAAGAAAAATATTTTTCTTAAATATTCTTCTAACTCATATCTACACCTCTTATGTGAAAATATAAAATAGTCAAGGTAATCTTCTATATTCTCATCATCTTTTTGTTTTATATGGAATATCTCTTCTTATCCATCACTCTACAATAGTCCTAATATTTGTCCAAAAATTCAGTTTCCATTTCATCCCACATATTAATAAAATTTGGTTGAAAAATAATGAACCATATAATAGATAAATACTTGAGTGTGGAAGGGAACAATTTTAGTTCTTGATTATCAATTTTTTAATTAGAAGTTTGACACAAGACTTTAAACTCAAACATAAATTGGTAAAGGTATTCTATGGAAAATCCCCTAAAAGTAGGTATTATATATGGGGATACATTCTTCATAGTATTATTTTCATCTTTATTTAGGATAAAATGATAGGTAAAATTTCTCCCTCATGTTTGAGCTCTACCTCTTGTAGCCCTATTTAATGGATTGTTTCCTAGATTGTCTCCCATGTTTTCTCAATAGATGTTGTAAAGATTCCTCCTAAGAGGTATTTAATCCTTAGAAGTGGATAGAAGGCTACATGATTCAGAATCAAAACTCTAGATTACTATATTATTTAGCCTTAATTTTTTTTTTGAAAGGATAAACCTACCTCTGGGGAATATTCCAAAAGTTAAAGTGAGGCTAATAGTGGTTCCTCCTCAACAATCTATAATTATTTTATTAGAAGGTCATTTAATAAAATTTATTATTATGACTTAATAGTACTTATATTTTGTTGAGCATTATTTGGAATGTAAATTCCCTATGAATATTTTCATAAATTTATTTGAGTTATGGTAAGTATTTCCTATTTAATTGTCAGATTATTATTTTATACCCTACTAACACCTATAAAATCCTTGAGAATGGTGAAAAAAATGATGGGGTTGTCAATCCTATCATTTAATCAAATGAGTTAAGTTGATATCATATCAAACTAAGTTTTGTGTCCAATGATAGTCAACATTAAGGTATGCAAGATAATGACTAACAATTATTTGTTTGGGGAGAGTTTTGGATCAACAAATTTTAATTCTAATCTACTTTATTAAACTAAAAAATGTCTTATTACTTTTGAAAGTAATCACTTTTCACTGAATGGGAATGATTAAAAGGAAAAAACACTTTACTAAAATGGATAATGATTTAAAGGAAACACACCTGATTATAATGGAAATTTATCTTGAAATAAACACAATTATTCTAAGTTTTAGAAATTGGAATTTACTTTGAATAGTAAATTATTTATAATTAAAAGTGCTAAAGTTAAAATTGAATAAAATTGTTACTATTAGCTCTCCATCTTGTACCCTAAAAGGAGGTTGTTCAGGCTTGTCTTCAAGGCTGGACTAACATGGGATAGGCTTAAAGGTTGTGAGTGACCTATAATAAGACCAAAGCTCTAGTTTATGGGGCTAGCTCCCCTAGTGCATCTGTTATAGCTCAACATCACTAATACCTAGTAATTAGGGTGAAAAGGGATAGGGAGTGTATAAAAGTAAAACCTAATCTAAGGGAACTGATGTACTAATATGATCATTTATCCACCCCAAATGACCTCTAATAATGCTAGTGGACTAGACAAGCAACTGAACAACCATCTTCAAAAGATCTTATGCAAATTTTTTTCATATGGAGGTTGTGTTAGGTGATATAAAATGATGTATATGACAAGAAGGTTTGGTATAAGGTACTTACCAATCAAGTTCCATTACAAATTCAATCACTTAACACTTCTACACACCACATGACCTGCATAAGACACCCAATTAGCATATAGGTGAGGCAAAGCCCTGTAAGGGAGATAAATCCACCATATATGCAAATAAAAACAAGAATAAACACACTATATGTCAACATAAAGTATATTTAATGGTTTATTCATCAGTCTAATAGGTTTACAAAGTGCCAATCTAGGTAGAGTCTCTTCTTCTAGTACCTAGGTGAGGGATACAAATCAAGGCCTTAAAGCCTGAATAAATAGTAGAATGAGAAGGGAAATATAGGGAGAATGGAATGGAGGTGATATAAAAGGTCATAAATGACCATATTTAACTCATACTATAGCTATAATCAATTATAATAGTCCTTCATAAGTCACTCCATGCATTGGTGTTCATAAATGGTCTTGAATGAGCCCTTAGGCATTGATGTGGAGTGATGAAGGATGGGTCAAGCCTAGGTTGACCTCATTAAAATCATGGTAATTAATTATTATGGTTAAATAATCTTATTTTGGTAGTTACAGGTGTGAATGAGATGTAATTAGGCCTCTATGAGGCATTGAGCATCCCATCAACCTCTATAGATGTTGACTAGACTTGAAACTACCTCCTCCATAACGATCATGGAAAGTTCACCTACTTGAATTCAAGGAACATTTATAATGTGTTAATGATATTATATTTACTCATAAAATATCACTCTATGTCAAAATCTATCTCTTTTAGTCGACTAAGTAGGCCAAATAGGCCACTAAGCTTAGTTGCTTGGATGTTTATTGATTGAGTGGTCATGAAACCTACATAAGGCCTCCATAATAGGTGGATGGGTGAGTTTAAATATTGAATAAAAGTATAATACCATGAAATAATCCATTTGAGTAGATCACACTTTCAACTTTACCTTTCTTAGTTGACTAGGCCACTTCTTTTTAGCATCTACATACTGGCTATTTGGTGTGGACTTGCAGAGGATTTTTTACGTAGTTTTTTGGAAATATTATGATTTGATAAGATGAAAATAGTCTCAAAACACCCTATGTAATGATTATAAACTTATAAAATATATATTTACCCTATTATTTTCCCAATTCCTTTCAAAATCACCATTTTATGACAATTCCATACAGTGTCCATACAGATCAGCACCATGATTAGGTCCTCATTTGAGTGGGCTAAGTGATCTAAGTGTTGATTAGGTCATTTAAGAGTGTTTGGTTTATAAAATCTCAAGTTTTACCAATTAAATTATACCTTATGGTTTAAGAAGGGTTTTGGAGGTCTACCATCTTATTGATGGTTCATAAATATCATACCTCCAATCCCAAACTTATGTCATGGATTTTTAGTCCATAAACCTCCAAATGGATATTAAGACTAAATTTGGGATTTTTTTGTATTAAAATAATTAAAACACTTGTTTAAAGATCCATAAAAACCTATTATACCTTATCATGGCCATAAATTCTATTTGGGAAGGTCTGGGTGTGTTTCAACATGGTAGTGGGGTTTAAGGCCTAATTATGGCTTTTAGGCCTAATGGCCTAAATTGATTCTCAGAGGTCTGAGTTACTTGTATGTAATTTATGGTATCCAAATAATCATGGTACCTTTCCCACATTACTCCTAACCTTCTATAACTATCTATAGTTGACAAAACTCCATTGTGTCTCCTTTTCTTATGTGACTACTTATAGGTCTCACTACCAGCCTAAATAGTGGAATGGGGTATGAGTAGGCTCTTCCTCTCTCAAGTATGGAGTTTATAGAGTGAAAATTCATATAATATTACTTGAATTTTGGAAACACCCTTTTAATTTATCCCTTAATCTAATTTTATTGCCTACATACCTTCATCTCCTTGTCTAGGGTTTTTTGGCAGTCATACTTGAGTAGTCCTAGTGGCTCAATTTAGTGCCACTTCTTCCTCATATGATAATATTAATATCAAATATTTTTTTTATGAATATATTACTTAAATTTTTATATGTTTCCATTCCTTAACCATACCTCAAATAATTATAAGTCTCTAATTTAGGCATATACTTGTTTAGGCCCTTTTAGGCCTTGAAGATATTTTGTCCATATTAAGGACTAAAACATATCAATAAGACACTAAGATAAATTTATATAAAAATTAATTAACCCTAATTAACCTTCATTATTTGTTAGTTTGTGGAGCTAAAAGCTTCAACCTTTGCAAACTGAGGAACAGATGGTTGCTGAGTTCTACAGGAACCGGCATCAGCAGCAAGACCGACGTCGGCAGAGACCAATGCAGAAGGCCACCGGCGACGGCAGGAAGTCGGCCGACGTCGGCAGAACCAGACTAGCAGGGACCAGCGTCAGTCACCTGTGTGTTCCCGAAGTGTTTGTTTCATGGACAGTTAGTTAAGTGAACGATGAGTTTGCATGTTAAGACCACCCAGAGTCTTGGGCTGCGAGGATAATTGTCTAAATTAAGAGTCTAAGTTATTGTTTGAGTTAGGGATCTATTTATAGACCCATTGGCATGTATTGTTTAAGGCATGAGATAGAAAGGAAGAGTTCCTTCTAGTTGTAAGATCTGTGAGTTGCAGGTTGTTGCAAGCTCATTGGGGATCTACATGTAAGTTTGGTCTTTGAATTGCAGGTTGCAGGTTCATGAGAAATCAGCTTGAAGTGCTATAGAGTGCTTGGTGTACCGGCAGGGTTATTACTGACTGGTTGGTGAGGTGAACACCAATTCTGTGTGTGAGTTGGTTGTTGGGACCTTTTTTTGTGTAGGAGAGTGTGTGTGAGAAGAATTAGTGTACACTTGAGGTGTGGTGAATCTCTGTAAGGTGAAAGAGTGTGGCGGCTCTTTGATGTATTCTTTTCTGTATAGTGCTAATACAAGATAGTGTATTATCTCTCATATTCTGTGTTATTGGTGAATTCTAGTTACTTGTGTTTCTGGTTATTTCCGCATATTCAATTGCTTATATTTGGTAATCATACTGTGCTCTTTTTGAGGAGCAAGATCCTAACGGGTGGAATTAGAACAGGTGTGTTTGTTCTTGGATTTATCTCCACCCCCCTCTCCCAACAAGTGGTATCAGAGCTTTTGGTTGGGATACTAACAGATTGGTGTAGATCTGGGTAGTGTGTTTTGATTACAGGTTACTCACAGGGTTTCTGTTTGAGTGGGAGTTGAGCAATGGCAAAAAATAGTCAACTACGAATGGAAAATTTTAATGGCAAGAACTACCAATTATGGAGGATGCAGATTGAGGACTATCTGTATCAAAAAGATTTGTACTTACCGTTGGGTGGGGTTGCTAGCAAACCCTTGGATATGAAAGATGAAGAATGGGAGGTTCTTGATCGGAAAGCTCTGGGATCTGTTAGATTGAGTCTTGATTCATCTGTGATTTCCAGCTTATCACAGTGTAAGACAACGGTGGAGTTGATGAAATCTTTGGCAAATTTGTATGAAAAACCCTCGGCTTCTAATAAGGTATTTCTTATGAAGCGTTTATTTAATTTGCAAATGTTGGAAGGTGGATCTGTTCATAGCCATCTTAGTGATTTTCATGGTTTGGTAAACCAGTTAAGTTCAGTGAATATTGTATTTGATGATGAACTTAGAGCTCTCTTAATCTTGTGTTCATTACCTGAAAGTTGGGAAGGTTTGGTAATGGCAGTTTCTAATACTGTGTCTCCTTCAAAAGTCTTAAAAGTGGATGATGTTGTGAGTGTGATCTTGAATGAAGAGATACGCAGGAAAAGCACAGGTGAATCATCTGGAGATGCTTTGAGTGTTGAAAGAAGAGGAAGGCCAAGAGAGAAGACAGAGCGTGGGAGATCAAGGTCAAATATAGGCAAAAGATCCAAGTCCAAGTATGGCAGAATAACCTGCTGGAAATGTGGAAAGCAAGGGAACTTAAAGAGAGATTACAGATCGGGTGAAGATCAGCATGAAGGACATGTAGAAGAAGCAGATGTTGCAGGTTACGTTGCACAGGATGCTCTGGTATGTTCTTTGGATAAAGTAGAATCTTGGGTATTAGATTCAGGTGCCTCTTTTCATGCATCCCCACATAGGGAATTTTTTCATGAGTATGTCCAGGGAGACTTTGGAGAAATTTGTGTAGGGGATGGTAAGCCTTGTCAGATTGTTGGCAAAGGCAAAGTGAAGCTGAAATTGCAGACAGGTGACACATGGGTGTTAAAGGAGGTCATGCATGTCCCAGTTCTAAAGCGGAATCTAATTTCTGTTAGAAGTTTGGGTGAAGAGGGTTGCACAGTAACTCTCACAGCGGACTCTTGGAAGGTTACCAAGGGTACACTTGTTGTAGCTAGAGGTAAGAAAGTAGGTACGCTTTATCTATCTACTTGTTTTACTGATTCTCTTTTTGGGTTATCTACTTCTGCTATAGATTCAGAGATGTGGCTTGATAGGCTTGGTCACATAGATAAGAAGGAGATGCTGGTTCTTGAGTCAAAGAATATGCTTTCGAATTTGGAAGGCATGGATCGTGGTTTCTGTATGCAGAAGAAGAAGGTAAGGTTTCTTGAGGAATCCAATGTTAATGACAAGAACAGGAAAGCCTTGGTTTTCAAGGAGAAAGTGACGGACAGAGTTCAGCATAAGGTGCAGAGGAATTCTGAGCAGAGCAAGGGTGATTTGGACAAGGTTTTGATCCAAAAAGAGCTCACGAGAAAAAGTCAGGTCTCACAAGAAAAACACAGAGACCGACGTCGGCAGGAAAACCGGTGTCGGTGTCCAGACATGGACCGACGTCAGCTATGTGCAGCCCGACGTCGGTGAATCAGGGCAGAAAAGAGATCGGCGTCGGCCAGGGGAAACCGACGTCAGCAAGGAGGCAGTCACAGGGAATCGACATCGGTCAGCTATAGACTGAGATGTGACCGGCATCGGTTACTAAGACGAATTTTGGGTGGACAGCGAGTTGTCATGGAGTCTCAAGCGCCCATATGGAGGACTGAAGGTGTAAGTAAGTTCTTAAATTCATCATTTCCCTTCTTTACACTACTTGTTGCTCACTTATGGTATAGGACCAGGAAGTTATTGAAGAAGCAGAACAGGTAGATCCAGGAAACAGTGGGAGCTTAGCATGGATGAGGATGTGATTCCTTGGAGGAGAACCAAATAGGGGTTTTGGGTAGAGTTGCCAGCTGGAAGTAAGCACTGAGAGACGAATGGATGTTGAGGATGAAGAAAAGCAGAAATGGATACGTGAGATGGAAGATCAGGGTATATGATCTTGTATTAGCTACAGGGCAATGGAGGTTTGATCATTGTGTTTCTCTTTACCAGGTTGGATAATATTAGCTACATTATCCTATTTTCTGTATGATGTGCTTGTTGCAGGGTTACATATACAGGTATTGCTGAACTAAAGGTAAAGCTAGTTTAGGTGTATGTCATGGAGAATCTGGGAGCAGCAAGATTCTTTGGCATGAGTGTGTTCTAGAGACATGGAGGTCTTGTTGACTTTGTTTCAGGATGATTGTGTGAAGCCAGTTAGCACGCCGATGGTTAGACAGTTCATAGAACATGTGTCTTGATTCACATAATGAGGTTGAGTGCATGGTATGTACTAAACCTAAGTTTTCCCAAGCAGTGGGAGTTGTCACAAGTTTGGAGTCAATCCGGGAGAGTAATACTGAAGGGCAGTTCAATGGGACCAGCAGCAGGTGCACATGCTATGCAGGGTCAAGTTCTTTTTTTTACATGGTTGTAGATGCGGATGTGGCAGGTAATTTGGATGACAGATTTTGCACCACGGATTTTGTGGTGGTTGGTCTTCAAGAGTGATCTTGAGGAGGGATACAAAGCCAAGGAAACAAACTAGACGGTGTACAGGTACAGGTACAGGTTGCAGCTGTTTATCTCCAAGTGGGAGATTGTTAGGTTGTGGAGCTAAAAGCTTTAACCTTTGTAAACTGAGGAACAGATGGTTGTTGAGTTCTACAGGAATCGGCATCGGCAGCAGGACCCACATCGGCAGAGACCAGTGCAGAAGGCCACCGGTGACGGCAGGAAGTCGGCCGACATCGGCAGAACCAGACTAGCAGGGACCGGCGTCGGTCGCCTGTGTGTTCCCGAAGTGTTCGTTTCACGGATAGTTAGTTAAGTGAACGATGAGTTTGCATGTTAAGACCACCTAGAGTCTTGGGCTGCGAGGATAATTGTCTAAATTAAGAGTCTAAGTTATTGTTTGAGTTAGGGATCTATTTATAGACCCATTGGCATGTATTGTTTAAGGCATGAGATAGAAAGGAAGAGTTCCTTCTAGTTGTAAGATCTGTGAGTTGCAGGTTGTTGCAAGCTCATTAGGGATCTACATTTAAGTTTGGTCTTTGAATTGCAGGTTGCAGGTTCATGAGAAATCAGCTTGAAGTGCTATAGAGTGCTTGGTGTACCGGCAGGGTTATTACTGACTGGTTGGTGAGGTGAACACCAATTCTGTGTGTGAGTTGGTTGTTGGGACCATTTTTTTGTGTAGGAGAGTGTGTGTGAGAAGAATTACTGTACACTTGAGGTGTGGCGAATCTCTGTAAGGTGAAAGAGTGTGGCGGCTCTTTGATGTATTCTTTTCTGTATAGTGTTAATACAAGATAGTGTATTGTCTCTCATATTCTGTGCTATTGGTGAATTCTAGTTACTTGTGTTTCTGGTTATTTCCTCATATTCAATTGCTTATATTTGGTAATCATACTGTGCTCTTTCTGAGGAGCAAGATCCTAACGGGTGGAATTAGAATAGGTGTGTTTGTTCTTGGATTTATCTCCACCCCCCTCTCCCAATATTATTCACCTTATTATAGGGTTATACACTCTAATCCTTCATGTCTGACCTTGACTACTTGGTTATAGAACACCCATTAGGTCTGTTTAGTCCATTAAGACTCTTTGATGTCTTAAGGACCAAATAATCTAGTGAAAATTGATAAATTTAAGATAATAATACATATTTATTATATTTATATTATAAAAACTCACCTCTACATAATTACCAATACAAATACATCTTCTCTTACTCTACATGTAGGAAGTAACTGGGCTCTTGACTGTATGCAGGTGTGCTTAGTCTCTAGTTATAATATGAGATGGTTATGTAATGGATTAATATGACCAAAAATATTGTATAAATAAATTTTAAGACTCTTATATTATTTTTACCCTCCAAATATGCAAAATACCCTCATATAATAATCACATGCATGTTTACTAGTTTTAGGTTTAGTAAGACTAATTTGATCATTAGGCTTTCTCTTTTTCTCAAGGACTTAACTAATCTAATGAAAACATATTGAATATTATGAAAATAATATTTTAATACCTTAAATTATCCTTTCCTCTTTTCAATTTCTCTATCAAGTATATTCCATCACATTTCACCCTCTAACCCAAGACCCTACCTATAGTGATGACCCTACGTTAGACTAAGTCTTATCTTCCATTAGATTAGGTCTAGTGTGTGGTTATTAATATAATATGTTGTCTTCATTCAAAAAATTCTTCATGTGTCTTAGAAACTCCTTAGGTATTTATACAATTGGTTCCATGTCCAACTATCTTACTTTCTAATAGTCAAATTGTAGGTATTGGTTATAGGCCTTTTGACTATGTATACATTTGAGGAGTGAGCATGATGATCCATTTCTATCCTTGGGTATCATAACCATGATAATTTACTCTAAAAATTTATTTATAACCCTCTGAAGCTTCATATCCTCAAGGCATAAATGTCTCACTTACCTTGTAGACACAATACTATCTTTATTAGGGTCTTGATTGAGTTGTCTTCATATGGGTGGTTGAGAGTGTAGACCCTATCTTCCCATAATCAACTCATATCCCATGCATATTCATATGTCATAGGATGATTAAATTATTTTTAGTGTCTCCAAAACTCTATTTCATCAGTCAACATTCCATCTAAGTCTCTAGTCTGCATAAAGAACTGAAGGTACTTAGATGAGGGTTGCTTGGATAGTGTTAACCCCTTTTGGATTGAGTTGAAAGCATTAATATTTATTAAACCTAGCTTAAATATTCCATGTTTTTTATACCTTATTGATTTATATTTGAATTTTTTCACCTATCTATACTCCATTTCAATAGTGACTACCTTGTTTGTTTAGTCTGCTTGAAAGGTTTGTAGTGACTGAGTGAGAGTTTCCATTACAGAATAGGCTAAGGGTGAAGATGGTTAGGGTAAAATTACATGATTAATATGGGATAAAATTATATATCCTAGATTAAATATGAGGCTTATGTATATGCCACTTTGATAACTTTAAATATTCTCTACAAGTAACCTATTTCTACTTGTAAAGAAGGTCACTCAATATTTAAGATAGTCACCTTAGAGTATGGTTTGAAGGGGCTCTTCTACTTGATGACATGAATTAGATGAGAATTTAAGGAAAACTAATAATTTATAGGACCTTAATAAAACATTAAATTCTTGAAATCATCCCTCTTTCCATATCCATGCCTTAAATGCTCTACAACATAGATAAACTTGTTTATAGTCTACAAATGGAGAAAACATGAGGATTTTATTAATTCAACACCGAAAAACATGTGAAAAATAGGTGGATGGTGATTTATATAGTCTATTAGGACCTCAAGAACAAACAAAAAAAATTATTTAAAAAAAAACCTCAAATATGGACCAAAACCATTGCACTTCTACCCACTTGCACATATGAAGAAAACTATTTGAATGCCCAAATTATTAACATTTGTTCATAGAGCATAGGCCATGAACCTCTACAAAAATTCCATGAATATTAAGGTCAAGATACCACATTCCTCTCCATATTATACCTTTCTCTTCTCTCTCTTGTATGGAATGAGTGAAAACTTGAAATCTTATCTAGACTACCAAGGAACTTAGTGAAGGAAGTGAAATAGTTTTGGGCTTGCTTTGAATCTTTTTGACCTAAAAATCCTCTAGGACACCTGAAATGAGATAATATGCAAACATATAATCTCCCTTGTATGGAAATATCCATTCAAATCTACACAACCTATAAAAAACACCTAAAAACACTTCTTTTCCTACATTTTCTTCTAGTTTTTTTATCTCAGGACATTATTAAAGGGTATAGGGAGGGAAACCAGAAGTCAAATGTCATTTAAAACCTATTGGTATGGTAGGGGAGCTGAAGAGACACACTTTTACTATGTGTGGGACCCATTTTTTGAGTGTGGAGTGAAAATGAGTTTTAAAATAGACCTTTTATGATATGAAATGCTTAGTAAGTGACAATATGATTAAAAAGGGACCTTTAGGCCCCTTTATGCAAATTGAAATAAAAAAATTCCCCCATTTCAAAGGTTTATAATGCAAAATAGACTCATGTGAGGTATTTGAGGGTCATTTGGTGGCTTTTAAGGGTAAATTAAGTTTTAAATTGGGATTAGATAACTGTATCATGAATAATGACCTTAAAAACATCATTTATCTCATTTCATGAATTTAAACAAGGCTTATACACCATTACATCTTGTTGTAAAAACTCCCCCTTCTTGAAAGGGATTAGATAGGGCTAAAACCATAATAATTAGGAACCTTAAACTTGTCAAATTACCTTACATTTATCAAAATATCTTTAATCTTATCAAATAGGTTTAAGACCACTCACTAGACCTCACAAGACATATTGACACTCTCTTTATCACTCAAGGGTCACCATGAACACTATCACATCACCAAATAGACCTCAAAAAATCTATGTCATGATGAGTTCACAAGTAGACTCTATGACACCTTTAACAGTGTTAAATGACTTCATGAAGTAATTTAGGAAACATCATCATGTAAGAGATCACCATGTGTACACTTGGGTGGGTATCATGTATTTTTTTGGTTGTATGGGTTGGAATTTGGGTTGGGAGGCCAAATTACCAATTGTTACATCCAAATTTTCCTCTAAGATTTATTATTATTGATTTTGTGGTTAGTGATTGTGTTACTTAATATGCTAAGTAAATATAATTAGCTATACGATGATTATGGACAATGTTTGTTGCTTATGATCATGATAGTTAATTATTATTTAGATGGTTGTATTATGTATAATACAATTTAATCATGATTATGTGGTATGTTCTATTATAGCAGTATATCATGATTTGGTCAAACCACTGTTCATTTGTACTAAAGTTGATGAAGGATGGATTCCACCTCCTGACTATGACTAAGGGAGGTGTAGAAGGAGACATGTGGGGAAGGAGAGAAAGAAACATGAAACTCAACACTCACCACATAGAGTAAAATTTGTTTACTAATTACTAGATTGGTTAATATCACTCTAATTAGTAGTGTCTTTGCATTTATGATATTGAGATTCTTATATGCTTATCATACTCCATTATTTACATTTATGTACCATATGACTTGAATAAGTGTGGGAAATTTTTGATGTGGTAAAATTAATTATTTACTTAACTTACTTCATATATTTATAGTTATTGTAAATTGTGTTTTAGAAGTCCTTGACTGGTCTTGTTATGATGTGGGGTCTAATTCTACTATCTTGACATGGATTTCATTTTTAGATGTTAGTATTTGATTTGAGAAGTGGAATAATGACATACCTAGATTGATAAACATGTTTTTATAAAACATATTTCTTAATTTAGGGTTTTAGAATAAACTCTAAGACATGTTATCTTTTGGTGGAATCTATTATTATAATTAAAAGAGGATTTATTTGTGTATTAACAAGGTTGTTTGACCCTAGGCATTAATAATGTTTTTAAATGCTTTGAATATTTAATCAAGGCTTAGATATGTTTAAATTTGTTAAAGGCATGGTTTTGAAATCTTAATGAGGTTTATTATTTAGTTGTGGCCTAAATTTTATTACATGGTCAAAGGCATAGACTATTGTTTGAGGCATGATTATCATACAAAGTCAATAGACTTTTGAATCATTTAATTTTGCATGGTATTATGTTGGTGATTGATTTAGTTAATGAAATCATTAGGAGTATAATATTTAAATTCTTTATGAAATTTAAAATATTCAATAAATTAGGGTTATGTTTTGAAAATGCTTCAAGACTCTTCGAGTCATTATGAAAATAGATAGACTATTTGTTTTCATGGATTGGTAATTATGGACTTTTTGACTAGTTAACTGATGTTGAGATTTTTGAGGAATAAGTCATGCCAAAAAATTGGCAAACTAGATGGAAAAGGTAGAATATAAATGGGATCTGGGTATTATGGACAAGGGATGGTGGAATATATAGGAATAAGAATCAGAGATCATGGGAGAAAGATAAGGAAAAATGTAGTCAGGAAGATTGGTATTTGTTCTGCTAGGATTTGCATTTTGAGGTAGGTTTTATTATTCAAATTCTTTAGTTTTTCCTTCCTGAAAACATTTTGAGAATGCATATTGAGGCTGTTTGATGGAATTTGATTGGTTATAGAGCATTTTTTATTTATAATAAATAAAAAGATAAATAATGGGTTATATGTGCTTAACCCTATGGATGGGTATGACCCATCCAGAGGACCAAACACATATGAAACCCTTCCTCTTCATTAGTAATGGTTGTGTGTATTCTTGATTTTAGATAATATGTGGAATCAAACCTAGATATAATCCTAAGATTTTTGGGAAAATTAAGAGTTTGTATATCTTAATTATTGGAAATATTCCTAGGGTTTAAACTAAGGTTATTAGGAAATTTATGGATCTATTGAGACAATGATATGGATAAAAATTAGAATAACTTGGTAGTTTGTAAAATATATGTAGTTTTTTTCTTATTGTATGAGTAAAGGATAATACTTTATGGTTTGGGTAAAAAATATTCTTAGTTTAGCTAAGAGTATTTATGTTTGTAATTATATTTAACCTAAATTGGGTGTCTGTGCATGAAAATGAAGTGTGGTTTTAGTTGGTAACCGTATGGTCATTTTTAGAACTAGGGTTTGATGTGTATTAAATTAAATTTATACAAACAAGATCATAAGTATATGACCCTGAGAACACATTCAACCTATCCACAAGGTCAAACACATTGAATTTTTGCTTTAAATTTTAGTGGATGGAATAATATGTATGGTTGTGTGTTTTATTTCACTTTTAATGCATGGTTTTGGATATGAGTTGATTTGGTGACACTTGGTTATTTTATATGTTTCCTATACTAGTTAAAAACTTTGTACAAAATTTTTGATTTAAGTTTATGTTGATAGGAGTTAAACTATGCATACAGTGTGGAGTATGAATGTATATATGTGGATTGTTTTAAATTTGAACAAGAGTGGATTTTAGTTGATATGAATACTTAGATGATTGACTATATTTAAATGGATTCATTGAATTTGTTTAAGTGGACATTAAGTAACTATGAATACTTTAATGTTTAATAGTTAGAGGACCGACTATAATTAGTTGAGTTTGTAGATATAAATGAGAATTGGATTATATGGAGAAATAAAATTTTTGTGTTTAGATAAATATTAATCTAGATGATTATATACAACTATAGAAAGAATAAAAATAAAATAATAAATCCTATATATATATATATATATATTATGTGTGTGTATACACAAAACTAGGCAGTTAAAACTGTTATAATAGTGAAATGGATTTGCATGATTAAATGTTTACTAGGTATGTTGATTGTAAATAAATGATTATTAAATTTGGATTGAGAATCATATATTTACTACAAATTTTTACATATTAAAATGGACTAAGTTATTTGAACAAGAGGGTTATTGAATGTCTAATTGTTAATTCTGGTATATAAAAGCTCATAATAATGAATAAGAAAGACTATGATGTTTCTGTATTCATATATATTATGGTTGTCATTATATAAAACTTTATGGGATTGAAATATGTGTATTTTTAGCATTAGTATGCTTGTCTAATATTATGACATTAAATACATATGTGTAATGGATTTCACATACTTAGTTCCATTAATAGATAGATATGAGTAGCTCAAATGAGTTGTGTGTTTGAAATTGATTGATCTTGAGATTTAGAAAACTATTTTTAAACTTTGGCCAAAGTAATGTTTATGGTTTCAACAGTGTCATTTCAGTTATTTGACTACTTTACATGTATTGATTGATATCATGTTAGAACATATTTATTTATGGTATGATGCATGAGATAGTTATATTACAACATATATGTTTCTTGTTGACTTTCTTGATTTTCACACTATCACTATCTTCCCATCCATGGAGGTAGGGGATTTCCCTTGTTGGGATATTATGAGGGGGATCAATAGTCCATGGTTGGTGTGGAAAAGTAGTTGGATGATACTCTCCCTCCTCTTCTAGTAGTCAAATGATATAGGCTTACTCAAGATTAATTACAGATATTAATGAGTATTTTGAGACTCATATGTTCTGGGGAACATTATACTATTGTAATCTAACTATTTAGATATATATTATTATATAGTTGTGTTATCTGATGTAAATTTTAAAACAATAATAGTTGGCTGTAAAATATTTTTACTTATTAAATTACTTAATTAGTAGTGGTTAAATTTTTATCATGGATAATTATTATAATTTATATGTTGTAATAATGAAAGTAAATATGCATCTATAAATTTGATCACTAGCTAAATGAATCAACACCTGAACCTTATGGTTGATATTTCAATTTTATTAATTGATGCATTTAGTTAGGGATCATTAATGCTATATTAATTTTGAAGTTGAATTATTTTTTTGCCTAAATCTAGTTTTAGATTATGGTAAAAGTAGGTTTTGAAGGGACCCCAAAACCATTTAACAGAATCAAGAAAGATAAAACATTAACAACCACCAAGAAAAGCAGTCCTGAAACCTACTGTAGAGTAGCATCTAAATCAGGTTTTATAGGGACCTAAAACCACAAACATAAACCAGTAAAAGTACCCAAGTTTTACAAGGACCTGAAACCTCAAAGAACTTACAACATAGGGTAAAGAATGCAAAAAAATATATATCTTTAGCATTCTACCTTGGCCAACAATGCAAGTTGCCATTGCAATAATGACACACAAGCATTTACTGGGACATTAAAATTTTACAAAATACCTTTAGTTTCTCTATCCCTTTAATTTGGTTGAGACACCATTAGATCCAACAATAATGATGGCCATAGCCATGTCAAGAAAAATTCCATGCTCCACCATGCCCTCAAACCCTAAAAATGCACTGCCCACAGCCTTGGTGTCCTTACACCAGTGGATGCCCCATGTCTAACACCAAAACCACATTATTTAACTAGTTCCACACCTCACTTTTAGGATCCATATTCTGTGCCCTAATTACATTCTATAGCTTCGACAACCACCTTAATAATATCCCATCGTATTTGTATAGAACTGAGGCCAAAAACACAAGCACTACCATGAAGCACAGTCCACCATGAAATATAGGTGCAACCTTGAAGATACAGGCTGAGACAAACCACAAACCAAGCCATAGGAGAATAGGTAGAATGCAACCACTTCCATCCAAAAAATCAATACCATAACTTAGACGAGTCACATTAGTCCTATTCTCCATACCTGGAATGCATCACCCCCAACCCTGGACCTAGGGTTTCAGCAGGGAGAGAGAGGCAGAGCCCCACCTCCCTGCAGGTGTTTCATTACCCTAGTTTTTTACCTAGCTCTAGTTAACCCTAAGGGGTTGTTACATTATGGTATCAAATTTGAGTATCAAATAATTGGACTTAACAAGTCTAATAAAGTATTATTATTCTTATTAATAAAAATTAAAATGGCACATCAAAGGTCAAAAATTGGGGATACATTGAATCCTAATAATGATAACCCTCCAATTGACCCAAATCAATTTACCATTGAATAAACTACAAAGTTTGATTAGATTCTCATAGTCATGAATGAGACTAGGGATCATATAGTTGCCCTTGAGTAGGATTTTCATGGCCATGTTGAGAATAAAATTCAAAATGAATCTAAAGAACATATTGCTAAGCAATAATTTCCTTAGGAACCTAGGAAAGAGGAGGTACCTCAGGATGTAAGAGCATGTGTTGAGGCTAAGCTTGCATATGATATGTAGAAGGTTAATCCACACAAGTTCAATGGAATTTTTTTTGGAGATGGAGATAAAGTGTGTCTAATTTAGATGGAAAAGTATTTTTAGATACAAAATTACTCTGAGGTTGCAAAATTAATTTGGGGAGATTACTAGCTGGATGGTGAAGTAGCTACATGGTGGAAAAATAATAAATTAAAAATGACCCTTAACTCTACCACCACCATATGGGAATAGTTTGTGACCTTTTTTAGATAATGGTGGTTACCCCAACTCTATTTTGATTAGAAGCTAACATATTATCAAAATCTAAAATAGGGAAACCTTTTAGTGAATGAGTACTTGGAGAAATTCACTAAGCTCCTCATGTACATTCCATAATATTAGGTAGATGAGATGTTTTATATTAATAAATTCATTATGGTATTAAAACCCCAAATTGGGTGTGAATTAGATGTACATGGGCCATATACTATGGATTAAGTCTTTGAAACATTAGTTAAGTAGGAGCTGAAGTAACTTGATCAGGTCAGAGAGATTTTCAAGAAAAAGTTTGGATGTCCTAAAATGACTTTCAAAAAGAAGAATAGGAAGAAGAATGGAAACTCTAAAAATTAGTTCAAGAATTAGAATGTCAAGTTTAGTAGTGATTCAGGGAACAAGAAACCTAGTAATTGTTTTAAAGGAGGTTTTAGAGGGAATCAAAAATTTGATAGGAAAAGACCACTAGTGGATTATTCATCTATGGAGGTGATCATTACATCAGGGAATATACTTAGAATAAATCATATGGTAAGAATAAGGGTTGTGCTTCATAACAAGGATATTTCTAATAGAGGATTCATGTAGTTGTTGATGATCGATAAGCCAAATTTCATGCTTCTCCTACTAAGTTATCATGCACTTTTTTTAGTCAACCAATTTTAATTTTGATTAACACTAGAGATACTGAATGTTTTGTTGCTCCTAGTATTCTTAACAAGTTATCTATAAAAGATGATGTTATGTAAAATGCATGGTTAGTTTAATACATGAACAAATCTAAGGTTAAGGTTAATAAATGTTTAGTTGATGTTGAGATCAAACTACCAAAATTCACCATGGTAGTGGATCTATTTAAATCTCCTTTGTGGTCATATGATGTGATCCTAGGAGTAAACTAGTTAGCTCAACATAAATTCAAGGTAGATTTTATACTTAAAAGGTTTAAATGTTTAGTTGATTTGGGTAATCAAACCCAAATATAGGGAATAAAGAGGGAGCTTAAGCTTAGGAATATTTATTCAATTTAGTTGAAGAAAGCTTAGAGGAGAGGGTGTCAAGCATTTTTTGTTAAAAAAATGAGATGGAGGAAATAAAAGAGACTTTTATTGAAGATTATCCTTTTTTCCAAGATTTTTGAGATGTCTTTCCTAAAGAATTATCAGGTTTACCTCGTAAGAAATAATTTGATTTCTCAATTGACATCATTCTAGGGTCTAAACTATAATATAAATCCCCCTACAGAATGATGATAACTAATTTTATGGATGTAATGGCTCAACTTCAAGAGCTATTGTCTAAAGGGTTGATTCAACCAAGTGTGTCACCATGGGGTGCACTAGTTGTGTTTTTTAAGAAGAAGGATGGAACCCTTCACCTGTGTATTGATTACATGATGTTGAATAAGTCAATGGTAAAAATAGATATTCTTTACCTTGTATTGATAATCTTTTTGATCAAATGCATGGGGCATCAATTTTATCAAATAGTGATCTTAGAGCAAGATATTATCAGTTAAGGCTTTATGAGGAAGACAATCCAAAAATAGCCTTTAGAAATTGATATGAGCATTATGAGTTCATAGTTCTTCCTTTTCAGCTAACAAATTCATTTGAAACCTTTATGAATCTCATGAATAGTGTGTTAAAAAATTATCTATAATTTTTTTTGTTAGTATTTTTAGATGATATCCTCATCTATTCTGAATCTAAAGAGGAACATCTAGAGAATTTGAAGTTGGTTCTACAATGGTTGTGAAAGCATAAGTTTTTTGGGAAGCTATCAAAGTGTTACTTATTTTAGAAAAAGGTACAATACCTTGAGCACATTATATCTGAAAAAGGAATATTTGTGGATCCTTAAAAGATTAAATACATTATAAAATGGATAACACCTAAAAAAATCCATGAAGGTAGGATTTTTATGAATTTGGTAGGATATTATAGAAAGTTTATTCTAAAATTTTCTAACATTACAAATTTGATTGCTTCTCTTAAGTGGAAAAATTAAAAGTTGATGTGTTCAGTGAAGTGCAAAGAATCTTTTTAGGAGATTAAAAAAGACTTACCTTACCACCAATGTTGAGAGTTTCCAATCCAAATGGTTAATTATTGGTAAAAAATGATGCTTCAAGAGATGGCATTAGATGAGTTCTCATGAAAAAATTCTCTATTGTAGCTTATGAGTCTAGAAAGTTGAAACTGTACAAGGCAAATTATGTCCTACATGATTTAGAATTGGCTACAATGCCTCATAGGTTTGGAGGCATTATCTATTGGGAAAACTATTTGAACTCAATACTAATAACTTGGGACTCAAGTATATCTTCACCCAACCTAACTTGAATGTATCCTTGAGATGATTGTTGGAGTTATTATCATATAATAACTTTGATATAAATTATAAAAAAAAAGCAAGGAAAATAGGGTTGTGGATTCTCTTAGTCATCAAAGGTATAAAAAATCTTTAGCTACTATCATGAGTGCCTTTCATGATCAAGTGGTGAAATTATCTATAGGAGATAAGTTTTAAAAGTAGGTAAAATTACCATTGGCTAAAAATGCTTATGATCCTAAGTTTGAGGGATTCAAATTCAAAGATGATGGTTTGTTTAGGTATAAAGGATATATTTATGTATTAGATAAGGAAAATTTGAGGATGTAGTAATCATAGAACTACATAATACTCATTATCTAGGCAATATAGGAGTGACTAAGCTTGTATCAGAGTTGAGGCCATTATATTTCTAGAAAGGAACTAAGAAAGATGCAAATGACTTTATTTCTCAATGTTTAGAATGTCAACAAGTTAAGGCTGAGCATTACATCCTGATAGGTTGCTATACCTACATACCATACTAGAATGGAAGTGGCAGGTCATTAATATGGACTTTGTCTAAGGGTTGTTGATGTCTTGAAATTGACATGACATGATTTTAGTGATTTTTGATAAACTCACCAAGGTAGTTCACTTCATTCCTAGTAACATTTTAGATGATGCACCTATGCTTATAAAGAGATTCATGAAATAAGTGTATAGGTTATATGGATTTCTAAAAAATATTATTTTAGAATAGGACCTAAAAATGAATTTTAGATTTTGGTTGACTCTTAATTCAGCTTTGGGTACTCAGTTGAACTTAAGTACAACATACCATTTAGAAATAGATGGATAAATAGAGAGGGTGAATCATGTATTAGAATATATTATAAGAATTTACTACATGGATCAATACTATAGGTGGGAAGAATACCTTCCATTGGTTGAGTTCTCCTATAATAACTCATACCAATCAATGATAAAAATGGGTCCATTTGAAGCATTGTATGGAAGGTGTAGAACACAAATCAACTAGGACATGTTAGAAGATAGGGTAGTCTTTGGTCTAGATATCCTTCTTGAAATGGAATAAAACATTAAGTTAATAAGGCAAAGTTCATCTAAATCCAATGATAGATAGAAGAGTTATGTTAATCTTAAAATAACAATAAGGTAGTTTTCATTTGGAGATAAAGTGTTTCAATGGGTTAAACCTTAGAAAATATTGATTAAATTTGGAAAATTAGCCAAATTATCTCTTACATATGTGGGAATTTTTGAGGTCTTGGAAGTTATCAATCTTATGGTGTAAAGGCTTGTATTTCCAATAGATTTAGTCCTCATCCATAATGTTTTCCATGTGTCCTATCTCAAAAAGTATGTTGTTGATCCTTCTCATGTGTTGGATTCAAATTCTTTATAGGTTCTAGATCTCCGTATGGTCATAGTAGAACCAGTCAGAATATTTGACACTTGTAAACTTAGTTTTCATAATAGAGAAGTGTCATAGTGTAAGGTATAGTGGGACCAATATTTTGAATATAGTGCTACTTCAGAATATTATGAAGAGTTTCATAAGTTTTTTTCTTATTTGTTTACTTAGTAATTTATTGGATAGTATGTTTATTTTTTACTAAACACTATTTTATTTCATAACTATTGATGAAATTAGTGTCATCAGGATGATGACCAAATTTAGGGGAGGAAGGATGTTACATTCTAATTTTCCTCTAAGACTTATTATTAATGATTATGTGGTTAGTGATTGGGTTACTTGATGTGTTAAGTAACTAGAATTAGTTACATTTTAAATATGGATAGTGCTTGTTGCTTATGATTATGATAGTTAATTATTAGTTAGCTAGTTATATTTTGTATGGTACATGATTATGCATTATGTTTTATTACAATAGTTTATTATGATTTTTAAATTATTTGGTCTAACCAATATTCATTTATACTAAGGTAGATGCAAGATGGATTCCACCCTCTCAACTATGACCGAGGGAAGGTATCATCAAATATTGGTTAATATTACTTTAACCTAGTGGTGTTTTTGAATTTATGATATTGAGATTCTTATATGTTTATCATACTCCATTATTTGCATTTATGTATCATATGAATTGAATAAGTGTGGAAAATGTTTGTTGTGGTAAAATTAAATGTTTACTTAGCTTACTTCATATATTTATAGTTGTCATAACTTATGTTTGAAAGTACTTGATTGGTCTTGCTATGACATGGGGTCTAAGTCTATTGTCTTGACATGGATTTCACTTTTTGCTATTAGTATTTGATTTGAGCAGTGTAATAAAATCATACACAAGTTGATAAACATGTTATAAAACATATTTATTATTTTAGGGTTTTAAAATAAACTATAAGACATGTTTTCTTTTGGTGGAATCCATTTTTATAATCAAAAGAGGATTTATTTGTGTATTAACAAGGTTATTTAACCCTAGGCATTAATAATGTTTGTAAAGGATTTGGATATTTAATCAAGGCTTTGGTATGTTTAAAATTATCAAAGGCATGGTTTTGAAATGTTAATGAGGTTTATTATTTAGTTGTGGCCTAAATTTTATTGCATGGTCAAAGGCATAGACTTTTGTTTGAGACATGATTATCATTTTAAGTCAATAGACTTTCGAATCTTTTCATTTTGCATGGTATTATGTTGATGATTGATTTAGTCAATGAAATCATGGGAGTATAATTTTTAAAATCGTTATGTAATTTGGAATATTTAGGGAATTAGGTTTATTTTTGGAAGATGCTTCGAGACTCTTTGAGTCATTATGAAAACATATAGACTATTTATTTGCATGGATTAATAATTATGGACTTTTTGATTGGTTAACTGATACTAATATTTTTGAGGGAATAAGTCATGCTAGTTTTTGGTGAACCAATTGGAAAAGGAGGAAGATAAATGGGAACCAATCATTGTGGATAAGGGGAAATGGAATATATAAGAAGAAGAAGAAGAGAAAAGGGGAGAAAGAGAAGGAAAAAATATATTCAGGAAGATTGGGTTTTTTTCTACTAGGATTTGCATTTTGAGGTAGGTTTTATTATTTAAATTATCTAGTTTTTCCTTCTTTAAAGGATTATGAGAATTCATATTGAGGCTATTTGATGGATTTTAATAGGTTATATAGGATCTATGTTTATAAAATAAATAAATAAATAAATAATGGGTTATATGTGCTTAACCTTATGGATGGGTACAACCCATCCAGAGGGCCAAACACATATGAAACCCTTCCTCTCCATTAGTAATGATTATGTGTATTTTTTATTTTGGTTAATATGTGGAATTAAACCCATATATAATCCTAGGGATTTTGGTAAAATTAAGAGTTTATGTCTTAATTATTGGAATTAATCCTAGGGTTTGAACTAGGGTTTTTAGGAAATTTGTGGATATATTGAGACAATGATATGGATAAAACTTAGAATAACTTGGTAGTTTGTAAAATATATGCAATTATTTTCTTATTGTATGAGTAAAGGATAATACTTTGTTTTTTGGGTAAATCATAATTATATCTTAGTTAAGAGGATTTTTGTTTATAATTATATCTAACCCTAATTGGGTGTTTATGTATAAAAATGAAGTGTGATGCTAGTTGGTAACTATATCATCATTTTGCAAAACTAAGGTTTGACATATATTAAATTAAATATATATATAAAAGGTCATACATATATGACCCTAGGGATGGGTTTGACCCATCCATAGGGTCAAACACATTAAACATCAAATTTAAACTTTAGTGGCTAGAATAATATGTATGGCTATATGTTTCACTTCAATGTTAATGTATGGTTTTGGATGAGTCGATTCAGTGAAACATGGTTATTTTATATGTTCCCTAGACTGGTTAAAAACTTTGTATAAAGGTTTTATTTTAAGTTGAGATTTATATGATTTAAACTATACATACATTATGGAGTATGAATTTATATATGTGGATTATTTTGAATTTTAACAAGAGTGGATTTGAGTTGATCTAAATACTTATTTAGATGTTTGATTATATTTAAATGGATTCATTGGATTCATTTAAGTGGAAATTAAGTAACGATGAATACTTTAATGTTTAATAGTTAGAGGACCAATTATAATTATTCAGGTCTATAGTTATTAGTGAGATTGGATTATATGGGGAAATTGTATTTTTGTGATTAGATAAATATTAAACTAGTTGATGATATATAATTGTAGCAAGAACAAAAATAAGATAATAAAGCTTGTGTATTTCTTATATATATATATATATATATATATATATATATATATATATATATATATATAAGTGTATATGTATGTGTTTATACATACATATATACTTGATTTATGAGGTGTGTGTGTGTAATCAAATCTATTATAATAATGAAATGACTTTGTATGATTAAATGTTTACTATACATACACACACACACACACACACACACACACACACACACACACACACACACACACACACACACACACACACACACACACACACACACACACACACACACACACACACACATATATAAGTGTATATTTATGTGTATATACATACATATATACTTGATTTGTGAGGTGTGTGTGTGTAATCAAATTTATTATAATAATGAAATGACTTTGTATGATTAAATGTTTACTAGGCATGTGTGTGTGTGTGTGTGTGTGTGTGTGTGTGTGTGTGTGTGTGTGTGTGTGTGTGTGTGTGTGTGTGTGTGTGTGTGTGTGTGTGTGTGTGTGTGTGTGTGTGTGTGTGTGTGTGTGTGTGTGTGTGTGTGTGTGTGTGTGTGTTATCATGTTATTCAGGTTTTAGTTATCTCAATTTAAATATGATATATGATTGTATTAATACTCTTTTGATGTTTTGGTAATTACTAAGGGATTATTTATTGATAATTTTGTATGGATTTATAAATGAAATACTATTAAAAATACAAATGTCAGGTAACATGGGATTTTATATGTTGAGATAGTTTTTTTTGTAAATTTGGATACATGCATATGCTAATTGTAAATAAATGATTATTAAATTTATATTGATAGTTATATATTTACTACATATGTTTACATATGATAATGAATAAGAACTATTATGATGCTTTTGTATTCATATATATTATGGCTATCATTATATAAACCTTTTTGGGATTGAAACATGTGGATTTTTAGCATTAGTGTGCTTATATGATATTGTGACATTAAATAAGTATGTGTAATATATTTTACATACTTACTTAGTGCTATTAATAGGTAGATATGAATAACTCAAATGAGTTGTGTGTGTGAAATTGACTGATCTTGAGATTTGGAAAACTATTTTTAAACTTTGGTTAAAGTAATGTTTATGGTTTGAACATTATCATTTATCTTATTTGATTTAGTTTTCATGTATTTCATGATATAATGTTAGAACATATTTGTTTATGGTATGCTACATGTGATAGCTATCTTAAAACACACAGGTTTCTAGTTGACGTTATCAATTTTCATACTATCACTATCTACCCATCCATGAGGGGAGGGCCATTCCCTTAATGAGAGATTGTGCAGGGGATCAATGGTCCATGGTTGGTGTGGAAAATCACTCAGATGATACTCTCCCTCCCCTTCTAATAATCAACTGATAGAGGCTTACTCAAGATTATTTATGGATATTAATGAGTATTTTGAGACTCATATGTTCTAGGGAACATTATATTATTATAATCTAACTATTTAGATATGTATTATTATATAGTTATACTATTTAATGTAAATTATAAAACAAAATATTTTGGATATAACATATTTTTACTTATTTAATTACTTAATCAACAATGGCTAAATTATTATCATGGATAATTATTATACTTAATATGTTGTAATTATGAAAGTAAATATGCATGTATAAATATAATCACTAGCTAAATGAATCAACACCTAAACCTTATGGTTGATATTTAAGTTTTATCAATTTATGCATTAAGTTAGGGATTATTAATTTTGTATTAATTTTGAATTTGATTTTTTTAATACCTAACTATAGTTAAACCTTGTTACAAAAACACACATACATAAATACACAGAGCTATAGGTTAAAACATGGAATATAATACTTTGCATAAATGAATGAATGATAAATTATAAAGAACAAAAAAATATGGAATAAACATATAAATACCAAAAATGATCCTAATTCCTTGGTTGAGTGGGCCTTTGATCTCCCTTGGAATAGGATTTAGATTTTATTAAACTTGTAGAGATACCATGGAATCAAATCTTCATTAATTTTGGAAAATGTTTACAATGCTAGAAAAAACTTAGTTATATCCTTTAGTCATTTACTTGCTACATGTTTTTGATCTATTCTCTACTATCACATAACTAATAAAACAATGTTTATATATGACAACACTTTTGTAAGAAATTATTACAATAAACTAACCTCATAACATGACCACAACTAACTAGGATATTATTTATTAAAAATAGAAAAATAAAATTACCTTTTACATGTTCCAAGGGAGAAATGTTGGAAGAGTGTTGTAATTTATTTTCATGTTAATATTTTTATACTACTAGTTAAAACTTATTCTTGTAGTTGAAACATTCACATGGAGTATCCCCAAGCCAATCCAAGATCCCTCTAAAAAAATTCAAGAACTATCATTTTAAAATATCAAATCCATCATCTATTTGCATACATATAGTCAAAAGATCATAATTTCATAATAAATATTGGTGATATAGATATGTGGGCTTGATTTCCCTCCTCGGAGCATTGGATACATAGACAACAAATTATCTTCAAGGGGGTGATTGGAGTAAACTTGACCCTTTACAATATATATTTATCATAGATTTTCAAGCTATCAAAGTGCCATATAATTTTAAAATATAAGAGAAGATAAAAAAAATTTATAACTTTCCAAACCTTAATTGTGATGTCTAATAATTACTAGTATCCAGAGGCATAGGAGGCATAACAATCAGTTTTTACATAGTAAACTAGGATAAATATGTGGTAAAAAAAATCAGGCACACTATGATAATTAAAATGGTCATGTACATATATATTATTCCCCTATCTCTAATGTTTATTTTATATAATTATAATTTCTATATATTATCCTATTAGTATGATATCATGGTCAACTAGGACAAGTCTATAGTTAATGGACTCGAATGAATTGTGTTGTCGTCCACTTACACTAGACCTGTATAGATTTTGTTTCTTTATTTTATGTCTACTCTTGAATTTTTAAATTAACCTCTTCTTATAATTTCCACTTAAAATTAGTAATAAAAATAAACATAAATTAGTGTGCAAGCAAAGTATATTTATTTTTGATACATTCTAAAAATAGTAACTTTTCATATTTAGTAATTTGTCAAAATTAGAATAATTGAATATTATACATCTTTAAATTTTTGATATTTAAAGTATTACACATCTTAAAACACATTAAAATTTTATTTATTTTATAAAAAATGTAAAATAACAACTGATTTAATAAATTACATGTTCTTTATGATCATCATTGCATTATGCCAAAAAATCTCATATTACATGTTTTGTAGGATAAATGTACAATAATAAAGGTTTATTCAGAATTGGAGGCATCATGCTTGGTGTAGTAATAAAATATTATTTGATTTCATAAACATTATTTTGAAAATCCTCATCCAATTATAACTTCATATATTTCTTTAATAACCACATAAATGGTTGCATTTCATTAGCTAACTGAGCCAAAAATCATCATATTGCCTAAATTATCCCTTGAAAACATATTAACTATTTTAATACTTTGGGTGAAGGAATGTATACAATATCCTTTAATACCACATTGGGATATGATATAACTTAAAAATTTCCCCAAATATACCCCAAATACACATTTCTTGGGGTTTAAGCACACATTGAATTTGTAAAAGTGATTCAAATATTTGTCATAAATATGTTGCATGATCTTGTCGATGTTTAGATTTTGTAATTCATCAACACAACCTTACACAAATTTATATATAAAATAATGAAAGATGTGTTTCATATCCCTTTGATGAGTAAATCCCACATTATTCAATTTGAAGGGGCATTTCCCACATAAAAAAATGTTCCCCATGGTTTTAGGTTGATCTTCAGGATTAATCTTTGTTTTATTGTATCTAAAAAAATTGCCCATAAATGATAACATTTCATAACCAGTTGTAGAGTCCACAATCATATCAATTTTTGGTAATGGGAAATCATCCTTATGTCAAACCTTGTTCTAATCTTGAATATTCGTACAAAATATAATTTTTACATTAGACTTGGTGACCAATGCAATATTAGAAACTCATTCAGGGTAATCAATTGATCTAATAAACCTAACATCAAGTAGATTTTGAAATCCATCTTTGAATAGAAAGGTTACTTTAATATGAATCTATTTTATTTACTGTTTAATTGTATTCACATCAAGGTTGAGAATTATATTATGTAATGTAAAGGTGAGATCGATCCCTGACATGTATACATAATCCAAATAAAGTAACTCAAAGAAATCATGTAATACATATCTAAAAGATTTACCCTTGTCATCCTTGAGTATGGATACTAGAAGGTTTAGTCTTGAATATTTAGCAATTCCATAATTGAATTAAACTATTTATTCATTTAAAAATGTTGAGCGTTCTTCCACATATGTTAAATTAGGGATTGTATCAAGACCATATAATTAGCATCATTGTGTGAGTGTTTATTCTCTTAAAAATATGCATGGCAATTTCTTGTAGAAGGAATTTTTTCTTGTGATACAAGGAAGGGATATCATCATATTCCCCCAAATATTTCAAGAGAGACTCATTAGGTAACTTGTCTAATTCCTTTATTTATGAAGAAACTATATCCTCAATGATTTTGGGATATAATAAATCTACTATTAATACATGATGAACTTTTATTTAGGATTAGTTATTGATCTAAATATGTGTGTATAAATAGTCACTTTCTTTATCTCTCCTTCCTTTGTAGCCTTTGAATCATCCTTATATTTGAGACCTTGTCTAAATTTATGATTATATGTCGAGATGAGGTTAATAATACCTTGTGCTTACTTTTCCAATCCTTTTATAGTGTATCCTAACTTTTGCATATATTTTAATATTAAACCATATTAAATTAATCCATTTCTTGTAGTATAAGGGTAACCATAGTACATATAATTTTTTTCATATCATTATTAAAAATAAAATGTATAAACTCTTGAGAAGAAGGTTGTATATGAGGTATGTAATTTCCCATAGGTTAGATCATTGTGCAATCATTAAAGGTTCCTGATCTATAAGATAAGTGTAGATATATTCTTCACTACTTAAACTCATACATGCATACAAGATAGAAGTAACTTTACTCATATCATGATTATAAGGAATACCTAATAGAATACTATAATTTAGATCATTGGGCATAAAGTGGCAAACCATTTCTCTTATTCTTACAACCACAATGATATTCAATGCAATTTTTCCTAAAACTTTTCAAGGTACATTATCTAAGCCAAGAATGTTCATGAGTAATCAAGATATTTTACTCCTATACTAAGTAGACACAAGTTATTTATTGTAAATATTGAGTAATAATCCATTATCCACAAAAACTGATTAACTCATTTATTTAAGATTCATATTTGAATATACAATGGGATGTGTTGATTAATAATGTGTCTATTAGGTAAATCTTATTTTTTTAAACAAATACTATTCTCTTCCATTATAATTTATCGATAATATTTATAAAATAAATAGGTTTTGTAAAATTTATTAAGGTTGCATCACATAGTGCCACATGAATAATATAATTATAAACAGTCAATTTTTAAAGAAAATATAACACATATATTTTAACTTGAGTAGTCTTAAGTTGATCAATAATATCATACTCTCTAGTTCTATTAGGTGGTACCTTAGAAGGGGGAGGAATATTAAGAGGGATATGTTGATTGTTTATACATTGTGTTATATGATGATACAACCTACATATCATGTATATCAACATCTAATATAAGCCTATGAAAAATAATGGGGGAGTTATGGTAGCTATGACTATCATGAGGTCTAAGTGGAGGAATGAATGGAGTATTAAACACCCTTTACCATCAATTAGTAATTGGAAACATATAAAATTTGATGTTTATTCAACATATGCTATTAAAAAAAGATAAGAATTATTCATTATTACTATCATTATTACTTTTAAAGACAATAAATTCAACCCATTTCATTGCATGTATCATAAACATATTACATATTGTAGGAAAGAAACATGCAATCACGACAACCATAGCTTGAATCATAAAATATAAGATACAAATACCCATTATTAATTATGATAGGGTTTTCCTATGTCAATAATGGGAAATAATAAATGAGATATGAAATATTAATGCAAGATAAATTTGAAACCCTATAAAGGAAAGATGAAACCCTAATGGAGAAAATATAGGGTTTTCTATGCTCAAGAAAAATATTGGGTTCACCAGAATGTTTTAAGTTATTTTGTATTTTATGGACCTAAATAATCTAAAACTATTTAAATTTAGATTTCATAAGATATTGAATAAATTACACAAATATGAATGTAATGGAGAGAATCAATACACTTATTACTTTTATAAATGATCAAGTAAATAGGGGAGATAAGGAACTTAGCTAATATTTTAACTTATTTTGCTCTTTTCTTATATTACAATCCTATAAAATTGTCTATGTGATTGATCAACTTAAGAAATATAATTTTATAACTTGATTGGATGTTTTTGGTGAAGCCTAGATACCTACATCAACTAGTATCACCCACTATCTATGGGTACTATACAAATTATTTTTGGTTGAATTTTATTCCATAAATAGTTTCACCTACTTATCTATATGATTTATGTGTGATTTATTGACCTTGATCCTTACAAATCCTAGTTTTGAAATAGAGTTTCAAAACCTGCATGGATGTTTCCAGTAAAGCTTAAACACCTATGTCAACCATTAATATCCACTACCTATCAGTACTATCATTGTCTATCTATCTAGATGATTTTTGTGTGATTTATTGGCATTGATCATGTGCATAGATCTTAATTTTGTATTCCTTTACCTTCAAACACTAGATCCAATTTTAACACAAGTAAAACCTAAAATAAGGGGTAAAATATGGGTCATATAGTCCCAACCAAAACCCACTAAGTGATTGAGTATTACATATGTTCTAATACTCCAAATAGGGCTAAAATTGCATGTAGTTATCCCAACTTTGAGTATGCATGATAAATCACGTTACCATAGAAGTCAATGTAATGTTTTGGATTTTAACACCTGATAACATGCAAATTTGACCTTGCCTTAGTTTTCAAACTTGGATTTAGGGTTTTTATTTTGAATTTTTTTTAGATTTAGATAATTTTAAATAATATCTTAAGGACGTTTAGTTAATTTTTAAATAATTTTCACTATAATTTCATAATTAGTAAGACCTTGGCTATTCCCCCACATAACTGATATGTGAAACATATTTATGTTGACTTACGGGAGTGATTTATATTATATTTATATATGTCTTTTTGGATATTCCCCCACATAAATTATATGTGAAACATATTTATGTTGACTTATGGGAGTGATTTAAATTTTAAAAAATAATCCTTGGATCTCTTAGACATTGAAATTAGAGGAGAATGCTTGTGGTAAGCTCCAACATTTGAATATTATTGACAATGTCTAGAGAAAGAAAATCAAGAATCTAGAATATGGAAATAATTTTCTTAGGATTATAGAGAATTTTGAAACAAACTAAGGAGATATTTAATAATATTTTAAAAAATGGGTTGGCCAAGTTGATAGATATATAAATTAGGCCTATCGGTGATTAACTACATCTTGAGAACCAAGACTAAATTAGGTCTATCAGGATTCCTAACACCTTAAAAACTAAACCAATTCAATATTTTTCTCCTAGAAGTACCAAGGTCTTAAGGTATAAGACTAAATTTAAATTCCAAATGTTTAAAATGAAAAATGATCATATTGACTTAGTTTATGAAATAAAACATAAATTAAGAGCTTATGATGAGATCAAAATTTTAGTAGAACTTACAAGAGATTTGAATGAGTTTGACAAGCCTTATCCATTAAAATATGGAGTTTTCATCCTTATTATATAAAATTTTAAATACCCCTATCCTTAATTTACCTCCAATAATATTTTAAGAGCAAAATTTGAAGTGTTATTATGAAATATGAAATTTCATGATAATAATAAACTTTGACTATGGGATCACATTCCTTGGTATAATGTAGGATAAATCTAAATTATTTGGTTATTGTTTCCTTAATTACTATGAATTCATGTGAATAATATATAATTTTATTCCTTGACCCAAAAAAAAAGATATAATATTCCAATCTTAGTCATATGAGAAATGAACACATGCTACCAAGATAGAATATTTATTTAGACTACTATACATGTTCACCTGTTCACCTAAGGAGACACATAAGAATATTTATCCATAGATAATGAAATATAAGGGAAAAAAATACACTTCACCATTATAACCTCTTGGTTAAAATTATTTAATACCTTTCTTTCATGCCATTCTTGAAATTGAATATGACTTGCACTTGAACTGGCTCACGACTTGACTGAGACTTCTTTTTTATTATGAGATTTGGGAATTTTTTTGACTTGAAATTTTTTGGTAAGAACACATTTCAATAAGAATGGAAGTACTATATTAGCATTTAAAAATATCCAATGCCTTAAACAAGGTCATTATGAACCATTAGAAGATTATATTTTAAGGTTGAAGAATACATTGCATTGTTTACTATATCAACCAAATTATTTGGAAAAGTAATTCATCTTTAGTAAAGGTATTTTACATCCACTTAGGGAAATAGCACTTTATTATGATTATCCTTTTGTATACACATATATTATATATGATCATTTTTTTCTAAAATTAATTTCATGTGGATTTACATATATGGACTCTCACTTATGAATAAGGAAATTATTAGTGAATTTATCTTGGTATTACACCTTCTTGTCAACTTTGTTTCATTATGTGGTATTATATTTGGGATTTATATATTATTTTTGAGTCTATAAAAAGGATCATTTATCATGTATATTTCATCATTAATTTTTTGTGCTCAAGATAGTGTCAGTAAGGTTTTCACTATGCCATTTCTTAGTAGTGTTTTAACATATCTTTTGGGTCTATTTCAGGTATGCAACCCTTTGCATCACTTTATTTTATCTTTTTGGGTATGTTGGATTGGATTGTGCATAATAATAGTTTTCTAATTCAAATTACATAAAAATAGCTTAGGAGCATATTACAAATAAACATTGATTTAAAAAAAAGGAACACAAATAAAAAATAGACATATACTATTATTATATAGTAGCATCGATCTGAATATTTATAAAAGATAAATATGATTGCACACATAAACTTCATATTTGTACAAAATAAGGTGTTTTAAATTATTTTTTGGATTTAATGGATCTTGTTTTACCTTATTTTTTATTATGTGGACTTAATAATATATAACTTTGAACTAAACAATAAACAAAAATATGAATGTAGAAGGTAGAATAATATTTTACCACTTTTACTTGATATAAATAGAAAATACCTAAGGGAATTAGATAATTAACTTTTAATTATAGTTTGTAGGTCTAATACTAAATTCATGTAAAAATAAAGGCATGAAAATAGAATAATATTCACTCAAATCAAGAATTGGGTGTCTAGTTGTGCTTGGACATAATCATCAGCTTATAGATGGTATCTCTTGATAAAATATGTAACTTAATGGATTCATTTGAGTATATTTTTATTATATATTTTAGTATAGGCCATTGTGCCTACTTTTGAACCATATCTATGTGTGATCTTCAAAAGCTATATGTGCACATAATTCTATAAAATTTTCACCTCCCATTTGAAACCCTAGGTCTAATTTTGACACTTAGTTTAACTTTAAAATTTGGGAAAAAGTGGGTTGATGTGACCCCATAAACTCCCTAACTAATGGATGAGTGTTTCCTACATATCCAATTCTCTAAATAAGGAAATCAAACAACATGTAGTTCTCCTCTTAAGTGTATGTGTAAAATAATGTTCCTTAAATGGATGTAACCTATGATCTAGCTTTGATACTTGGAAAATGACAACTCTAACTTGGATTTGAGGTGATTTAAACTTGGTTAAGACCTTATAATTGTGATTGATGGATGAAGTGGAAAGAATATGGTAGTCCCTTTGAATGTGAAAAAGTGCATATTTTTTTGTTAGATAATTTATAGATAAGATTAGACCCATTATGAAAAAATTAGGTTAGTCTAGATATCCAGTGAGAAATGATCAATGATACTTTAAAATATTCCTTTCGTATTTTAAATGCATATTATATCATCTTCTAAAACATTTATAAAGTTTGTATTGTTGAATATTTATCTCCCATTTGAGGACATAAATGAAGGTATGATTAAGGGTCATGAGTATTGAGGCCTAACTTCATGTACTCATACCTCATCTGAGTCAACATACAAATAGAGACCAAATTAAGATACACCACAACACCAATTAGAAATGATATGAAGTGTGTATGCTATGATACCACTTATTTGGGGCCTATGGGGAGACTCATTAGACAACCTAATTAAATAGATTTAATAGGGTTATGAATGGAATCAAATTTTTGAATGATAGAGAATATGAAAGTCTAATTCATTAAAGGAAAATAAAAGTAAATAAGAATATGATCACCAAAGAAGATCTATAATAACAAATTTTTATTATGACAAGTTTTGTAAAATATTTGAGAGATCAAATGTTTAATGTTTATATAATATATAACTTCATTATTGTCTACATAACCAACTAAAAATAATGGAAATGTATATTAATATAAAATCAAGGGAGATGAAGAATTATTTGAACCATTATAGGAGTTGATAATAACCAATTCATAACTGATGATTGCTAACATCACTAACTTCCATTATTGACAAGCTTAGTTTTTTAGTATTGACACTATAGGATCTGTTAGTAATGCAAAAGTAAAATTTGATCCTAAAAATTAACATGTAATGAGAAACCTAATATAGATACAATTTATGTTAGTATAAGGATGGTATGAAATAATGTTGAACTATGGTAAGATCTAGTGACCCAAATCCTCCTGGATAAGATTTTGAATTTGAAAGGTAACCATTGTTTGGCATGAGATGAGTTTGTGAGGTTTGGATGAATCCAAAATTATATAAAATTTAAAGTATGAAAAATTATTCTAATAAATAAGAATAATCAAATAATGATATAAATAGTCTAAATATGATTTTGAATATATATAGTCTAGGGAATTCCTATAGGTGATTGATAATAAATTGGGAAGGTCAAACCCAAGAAAAGTATATAGATGTGAGAGAAGGTCAAATAAGAGCCATATGTGTATGCACAAGTCATCTAAGGGGAAGGTAAGTAAGAAATGAAATTTCCAAGTATTTTCTAATAGATTTTAGTTTTTACAAATGCCTCACTTTTATTCTAGTATTGAAGTGAAATACAATGATAGGATATAAGAATAAAGAGATGTATCTAAGTGTTTACAACATAGTTTATCTTTAGAAAGAGGCTCCAAATGTGTATTTTTATCCATTTAACCTATAATAAATATGAAAAAATCAATTTACATGTAAAAAAACTAAAATATTAAAATAAATTAAATCTTTTAAAACTTAAAGAGCAAGGAAAGAATACACCTACAATTGAGTGAACCATGTTTCCATGCGATGCACCATTAGAGATGATGCCTTGTTGAAGCATTATATATTTGTGATTCTTTATTGCATCCCTTGGATAATTTTAGAGTGATCATTCTAAAAATTTATGTACTAATTCAAGGCCATGGGTTGGGAAGATAAATACCCTAGCCCTCATTGAATAAGGAGTATTGCTTAGGCCATTGAGGGCACATTATATCAACCACACTACTCATGTAACTGATCTTTAAGCTAAAAATGAAAGGTAAGATACAAATATTGGGATCATAGAGTAATTATTAGGCCATTGAATCAAGTGTGAAACCTCAACCACATTACTCATTTGAATAAATCAACCATTATAACCAAAATTATAAATCTAAAGTGCTCACTTCTAGGTACCGTTGATGCCAAAAATATAAGACAAAAATAGTGTGTATCTATATGAATAGTGTTCATGCCTTTATAATATGATCTAATTTGTGTAAAAATGATATAAAATTCTATGCATATATATCTTAATTATCTAGAATCTAAAATATAATAAAACTTATAACTCATGTTTGTGTAAATTAGGTGCATATGCATGGCATATGCCCTAAAATATATCTAAATTTTTATTACTCCCATATTTGAACCACTCTAAAATCTTTCAATCCCATATATTTTTATAAAATTTTAATTTTATGTTCATCAAAGCTTGCATATCTATAACAATACCAAGAATATGCCCCCTGATTTTGAGGTGAGGGATATAGCCTAAAAAATACTCATCTCAAAATAAAATCATTAACCAAATAATGTTTTGTAAAAATATGTAATGAATTATAAATATATTATAACATGTGGAGAATATGTCATTATAGGAATGAATAAATTGTCAAAACATATATGAAACATTTAGTACAAGGCATATAAGTGCATGTAAAGATATGTATAAAAATTATGTAGACTAGTAACCATCAATGATATAAACATTGAATAATGAACTACATAATAAAGGTGCATGATATGAATAATAGAACTAGAGACAAAAATAAAATTGTGTGATATGGATCTTGACACCTCAAACTCAAAAAAATTAACAAACTCAATAATATCACTACAAAATCATAAATTTATCCACTTATAAACACATAATTTAATGGCCATGACACACATAAGAGAATCACACATAGTAGTACTCAATGCCATATAAGGCCAAAAGGTGCATATAAAGAGAAGTCATTAAATGAAAATGTTGAGAAGTGTTGTCATTGATGTCAAGGTTGATGTAATTTTATCTCAAGGTTTATGTCATTGATGTCAATGTGCATTTGATAAAGATGCATGGTGAGTGGTCTATGAGATATGAGATTGTGTGCTTGATGTGATAAGGAAACCATGTGACAACAAGGCAACCTAATGTCTTTCTATTAAGATAGAATTTACAGGAAACGTAATGATTATAATTTTGGTTTTTTTAGTGGTGTAAGAGTGATTTTTATTGAATGTTCTTATTTGATAACATCATTGAGGTAAGCATGATTGAATACTAGTCCTTGAGTACAAGGTGTCTTGAGAAGCCTAGTAATAACAAGCATAGTCATATCATGAGCATGTGAATGGTGAGCATGAAGAGGTATGAAATTATTTGAGGATAATTTAAAGAATGTAATAAAGGTTTATAATAATCAAATAATGTTTCAATATTATTTTTCAAGCTTCAATAACTTCAAAAGTCTAGTCATGACACTAGTTAGAGCATGTAAAGTCCTAGTGAGAAGGTTTGAGCATGGTGACCTAGTGAGATGGATGCACGTAGGTATAAGAGGATATATGAGGCTGTTTGAAAATGTATGTTAGGCATTTGAGAACTCACGAGAATCTTAGAGTGAGCCTATAGGGGTAGGACCTACAGATCAAGTCTACACATAGACTACTCCTAGACCTTGCCTAGCCTAATGAGGCATCATGATCTATTGTCAAGACACATGAAATATGTATTGGAGTGGATGAGAATGGGAATAGGTTGTATGGAATGTATATGAGGTGATGAGATCTTGGATATTGGTTAGAAGGACTATTTCAAGGACTAATGTGGTTTTTAGGTCAAGGTCTAGAGAGTAAAGAGAGAGATGGTGGCCAAATGAGGTATGAGATTTAGATTTCAAAATAAGAATGAGAATGTGATAATTTTTAGTGGTGTGATAAATTTTACCAAGTGTATTGACCTATTATGAGGTAAAATTTTGAATGTTTAGGCTTTAAAAAGAGTTTAAGGTCTTTTAAGTACATAAAATGAAGGCATACAAACACGAGAAGGACTTTCAAGTGTTAATTGGAATGTTTAACCTATGCATGAGAACTTGAGATATTCATGGTATATTTTTAAGGGTCCTATATAAAAGTTATAGGCATTATTTTTTAGAATGAGGGGCTAAGATTTATGAATGATTTCTAACAATGGAAGATGGTTTAAACCCTCAAAAAACCCTAAAAGTGACCTCGTATGAAATAATTTGTTCTAAAGTGATAAAAATGGATTGATATGGATATTTTAGTGATTTGAGTTTGTATTAAACTCTCCCAATCATCTCCAGGCATGATTGAGTCTTTAGGTGAATGAGTGGACACTATAGGAAATGCCTTGTTTCTTAGAGATTTGTTATAGTAGTCATAGTTACGAGGTCAAAGATGATAAATGGATGGAGGAAAATTTTTGAGAATTTTATTTTTTTCCCATGAAGGTTTCTAGACAATTTATATCCATTAGGTGTGCTAAACAAGTAATCCAAGTTGACCAGTCACTAACATGCCTAATGGTGGAAATAATAAGAAACCCATATAGTAGTGAGAAGGTGTTTATGAATGTGTTATCATGGAATAAGGATGAATCCAAGTGAATTAAGGTATTTTTTAGGACTTTTAATAAATTCTCATGTCTTTTATAAGTTTTGGAGGTTACTGGTTATATTTAAAAATTTGTTTACAACTTGACTTATTTGGCTTAGTGAGGTTTGTGTACAGTGAAGTTATGAAATTGGTTTATAATATGAATTTTTATATTTGACCATATTTTATTTATATTTTATAATGGTATAATTATATCTTAGTATAATATACATGCATTTTAATTCATTTAATATGTCTATACATGTGTTGAATATCATTGTCACCATGATGTGCTTTAAGGTAGACTGACAGTTTTGGGTAAGCAAGTTACAATGATGTGTTTGAGGTTATATTAATTAATTTTAATAATATAATGAAAATTATTTTGTTTCTTGGGACATATATTTCATATCCATTATTTTTATAATATTTTAGAGTCATTAAAAGTGATTGAAATGTTGAAGCTAAAATGGCTTGTCTAGTTCTGGTTTGACTGTGTACAATGAGATCAAAATATTGGTCTGCAAGACCAATATTTGACATTAGACATTATTTTTTTAGTATTTTAAAGTGGTATATAGATGAAAAATTATATTTTTAAAGTATCAATGGTCATGGGTATTTTTCTTCAGGTGTTGAAGATCAAGTTATTCTTGACTAGGTGTTGGAGTGTTCTGGCAATTTTGAGTGAGTTGTTTATAGAGAAGGTTTGATCATTTTATTATAATATGTGAAGTATAAATTAGATATTTATGTACATGAGTTAATATATCTTCTATTTATATGTTTTATTTTCATGTTTGTGTGGCTAAATACTATGTGATCTTTAGTTTTTCAAGGGAGACTTTTTGCATATAAGAAGGCCTAATTATGAACAATACAAATGGTGTGATTCAATTGGTGATTAGAATTGAAGGGTGTTATAGATACTAGATGATATTAGTAGAGGTATATTTTATTATTTTATTATATGTTCATTCCATGTGTGGAGTTTTAAATTATTCCATGAAAGGCAAAGTGTAACATGTCCTAAAGTAGACCTAATGGAATTAGGTCTCCATGAGACCTAAAGATGAAATGAGGCATAACTGAGGTATGTAAAACCTAAAGGAATAAAATAATGTTTGGTTCATGTTTATGAGATATACTAATATCTATTCCATGGATGACCAAAAAAGATATTAACAAAAGGCTTATATAAATATAAGGCAATTTTAGGCCTATTGGTGTGAGTAGAGAGAAAGTGAATAAAATAATAAATATTACATTGGTGAGAATATGAAGGTATTGTAGATGATAAAAAAAATATAGAGGATTATTTATGAATATTTGATATAGGTTCTATTTATGAGGATCAAGGTCATATGACCTAATCAGTTTTGAATAGATCTAATTGAATGAAGAGACCTAAAAGGTTGTTTGAGAGGGCTAAGAGTATGAAGAGATAAAGAGATGTTAATGTGTATTTAAGGTGATAAAATCATGTGTCTAAATTGGTTTTGATTCATATAAGGGGTCAGTTCCTCCTTGAAATTTGGTGCTTAGCTAATTGGGGTTGATGTTCCCTATGAAGCTAGTGATTCAATAAATTTAATGTTTGTCTTATAGGAATGTAGTCCATTTATAGATATCAGTGTGTTTTCTTCCCCTTGAGGGTTTCCCATATATGTGATTTGTTATTTTTTTCATGTCTATGTGCATAGGTGTTTATGCATGCTATATCTATGTGCTTGTTTGGTCTATGATTACTAAAGTGAAATTTACAATAAGGTTTTTAAAGACTAATTCAACCCCCTCTCTCAATCATTTTTATGCCAATAGAAAACTTTATGAATGATAGTTTCAAAAAAAATTAAGTCCCCAATAAAGAGTCATTAATGAAAACTCAATCAATAAACAATCATAAAATAAGGTTAAGAGACAAAGATAAAGACATAAAATGATACACTCGATAAAAAAAAATTATATAATATAATAAGAGGTAATCAAAAAATAATATATGATTAGGCTATAGGAAATTAAATATCATCAATGAAGCATATAACAAGTGAAACTAGTCTACACAATCAACCTATGCCAATGTCCTAACCTAGTAAAGTAGAATATTCATAGAATTTAGAATTGTAAAGAATATAAGCAATTTAGAGTAGGAATCTAAAGTGAGTTAGATCATGTATTAGTAATGAAAACTCAAAATAAGAATAAATAGCATAACTCACAAATCCAACTCCCTCATAGGGTTTTAAAAATGAAAATTAAGAGCTATTAAAAGTAGGAATACAACATCAAACCTTCCAAGAGAATCCCTCCTCCAAATGTAGCTAAAAAATGTGATTGTCCCTTGATTTGGTGCTCTACGTCCCTATCAATTATGAATGACTTACTAATCTATAATTTCTCAATGCACCAATGAATGAGGCTTATGAAACTGATCAATGCATGATAATGGTTAGATCTATCTTATTGAAAATTCAGCATAATAATATTACATAAAAATATCTTGAAAGGATGAGTGAGGACCCTTATATTTTTAGATTTTTTTAAATGATCAGAATCAACCATGATCATCCATCTTGAGATCAATATGTGTGGCCATGGATCAATTCAATTTTGGAGACTCAATCCATAAATATCCCCATTAATATTTGGAAGAAAGGGGCATTAATGAGGCATAGGAGGGATTAAATTAGATATTTGTTCATTTATGGCTTATGGATGCCACCCCACTGATGATGTCACTAGATAATGAATATATTATAAATGAATTTCTAATGAATAGATCTTCAATGAATTCCATGGATTTTTCACTTAAGCCTTTGATTTGGTTTAGTTTGCTTAACTGGGTTTAATTAATTTTTTATAATTCTTTGGATATTGGTTGTTCACTTAATCAAACTAGTCAAAATGTTAAGTTACCAAGTCATAATTTGAATAGAGTATAATTAAAAGAAGGTGTCAATTTAACATGGACAAATACCCCATTTAGAGCATTGTGGATGTGAAATAACACATAAACTTGATGTATGCTTTTGAATTAGAAAAATTTAGTGGTCTAGAGTGTCATTTTACATGGTCACAATTTGACTCAAAATGACTTGAGAAAATTTAATAATCACATAAAATTCATTTCCCCATTTAGGGATACATTAGCTATAATCAGCATTTATATATGACAATCTTGAACCATTGAGCATGTTTTAGTGATTTTGGCCCAAATTATGTATTTCCATAGAATTTTAAGTAAGATTGGAAATTTTAACACAATGGTGGTAGGAATTGGATATCTATATTTTGCCCCTATTTGATAAGACATGGTGAGACATTCGGTCAAAAAAACATCTTTTCAAATAATTAAAGAGTTGTCAAGAAGAAGTCAGAAGGTAATGATCCATGATGACCCCTTGAGAGGAAATAGGATGAAATAATGGGATGGACTCTCAAACAGAGAAAAAAGAGTGAAACTAAGCCATGGATGAGATCAAATACCTATGAGCTAATGCTTACACATGTTGATTCTCAATGATCAAAATATAATAGAATATAACTGACCCCAAGGTAGTGGGAAGTGGGAATAATGTGATCCCAAAACATTAGTGACACACTTTGACACACCCAAGAGAGGGTGTAATCTATAAACTTAGGGAATGATCTATCTCAATACAAGTTACAGACTTTAAAACTTATAGAATAAAGGTAAAATTTGTAGATCTTGGAATTAGAAGAAAAAATAAGAGTAGTGCTCTAGAGAAAGGAAATAATAAGATGCCCTAGTAGAGTAGATTTGATCGATTGATAAATTAATTTTGCCCCGGTAGGGCTGATTTTGATCACTAATAATTAGTTATGTCCTAATAAGTCTGATTGGATCAATGATTGACTAAATTTTGTGCCCCAATAGGGAAAATTTTCAAGCATAACTAAAGAATATAACCTACTACATAGATTAAATATGAGTGGGAACAAATGTAGATGTAAGGGTCTTAATGATTTAAAGAAGCCATAAAAAACTAGGTAGTCAAGGATATATAAAGGGATGAAAGAGATAATTATATGAATAAAGGTGGCCAAGTTGACTCGAGATACATCACATACCCAAGCACTACCAACATAGTCCATATGGACCTCAAACCCATGTAGGCCACCCAGAAGTGGGAGGAAATGGAATGAGGAATGGATAATAGAAGAAAGATGGACTAATGTTTAATTAGATTCATAGTGTATGCTAAGAGATGCACATCTTGCATAGAGTTGTGTTAGGTATGTTGCATTGAGAGATGATCTTTGGAGGTTCACTAACTTTTAGACTTTGAATTTAAATCACTTGGTGCTTACTATAGCAAAAGTGAAATTATGCATCATAAGTATGAGTAACTTATAATAACATTGTATTTTAATTATGATGATCTAGTTCAAATGTGAATATTTATAACTAAGGATAATGATTAAAACTATCAATATCAAATTTACAATAATTTACATTTTAAAAAAAAAAAAAAAGATAAAAATAAATACACAAATATATCTTAACTTAAAATCAAGATATGAACAATCAAGAATTAAGTAGGAACAAGAATGTATAAAGGCAAAGTACGAATAAATTAATAAAAAAAATATATGAATAATCAAGATACATGTGCAATAACAAAATGTTCTTGGAAAACAAAACAAAATAACAATTTAAATATGACTCTAAACAACTCAAGCCGAATAGAAAACTAGACTAAAGAGTGGCTAGAGAATGTATTTGATCTTAAAAGAATAAAGCAACACAAGATAAAATAGTAACATAAAAGACCAAGAAAAAATAAGAAGAAACAATAAAGGAATACAAATTAAAAAAATATGTGAAGAGACAACAAATCAAAACAAAAAATAATAAAAATCATATAAACACACACAAATAAGAGTTAGTCACAATGTTAATGAAAATAGAAATTAATTATTTGTGTAAGTATAATAGAGGCATTATTTTATATAACAGGGTGACTCCTAATCTAATAAATAATGAAACTAGTAGAATAGGACAAAAATAAGAGAGACAAATTTTCCCCCAAGTGATATGGAAACAACACAAAACACAATCAGGGGAAAAAGAAGAAAATAAAAGGATGGATAAGCTAAATCTAGATGTATGAGACAAGTGGATGATGCTTACATATTTTCATGGATGTGAGATCCAACATGAACTTCAAGCCAAATTTAGTTCTCTCAAGAAATGGTATAGAATAAAAGTGATGATAATAAAAACATGATTGATGTTGTAGAGGAAATAAGGAAATGGGCTCACAAAATGTTGAGAGAAATCAAATGATTACTCACAAAATGGTGAGAGTGTGGGATTAGAATAAATACAAGTGCAAGATAATGTTTTTGTTATTTTTGTCTATCATTTTATTATTTTTTTGTGTTTTTGGGATAAGAAACATAAATGAACTATTAAAAAAATTCCCAAGGGAACTACCTAGCTGAAGAGATGCACATCCATAGGTAAGAGTTCAAACAATAGCTAAATCGGTTGCAATATCCCAAGCTCATAAAATAATAAGAGAGTGATCCTTCCAAGGCAACAATGCCTACCCAAAAATAGAAAAATAATAATAGAATAGTATGTAGTATGAGATAAATTTGAATCACCATTCAACAAGCAAAAAACCATGTGCTATATTGTATCTGTGTTCACTTGTCTGTAAGAGGAAGTTGTAAAATATTGTCTATTCTAAACAAATTTTTAGAACTAGTGTTGAGTGTGTCTATAATGTCTATGAGTCATAATCAAGATTATAATTAGTCAAGGGATAAAATAGTCCAGGTTACAATGGTCCAGGGTATGAAAATAATATGGCTCTAAACAGAATGGTCTATGATAAAAATGAGATAAAATGAATAGGGTCTAAGATAGAATGATCCAGAGTGGGATAAAAAAATCTATTTAGAATATAAACAATCCAAAGTACCAATGATCTAGATTTTCAACTATCCAGATTCATAAAAGAATATGGTTCTCATGAGAGTGGTCCAGGGTAGGTTAAAACATAATGAATATGGTCCAAGCTAGAATGGTATAGGATATAATAATGGGATAAAATGACTTCAACATAAGTTTCCCCCAAGAAAGGGGTCTTATAGACAATGGTTCAAAAGCTATCAAGCATATAACCACTTGAGATATACAATTTTCATGGGTTCTAGAGTTATTTTCCACCTAGAGTAGCTAATTAATATGCCCCCAATCCATAGTTTGTTGTGATTACATAGCGTCCTAGCCAATTGGGTTAAAAATTACCCTTCTTGCATTCAACATTAGTGTTATTCTGATTCTCTTTAAAGACCAACTCACTAATTTCAAACTCCTGAGGGAGAAAGTGCTTATTATAGCTTCTACATAATCTATTCTGATAGGCTTGTAAGCTGTCTAGGATAGCTAAATGCTTACCATAAACTCTATAAAACCTATAAACTCTATAATCTTCATCATCTTCAATATTCTCCAAGGATACTCACAGTGAAGGAAACTCAATCTCAATTGGGATAATAGCTTTGATGCCATAAATAAGGGAGTATGGAGTGGATCCTGTAGGGGTTTGATGACTAGTGTAATAAGCCCAAAGGATAGGAAAATTTTACAAATGCCAATTACAACCAATGTCATTGACAATCTTCTTCAATATGGAAATAATGGTTTTTTTATGCCTCTGCTTGTTCATTTCCTTATGGGTTATATGGTATGGATTTCTTGTGCTTGATTTTGAATTTTACATGAATAACTTTAACATCTTAGTTTTAAAATGATTTACCATTATTAGATATAATATAAGATGTGATACCATATCGATAGATGATATGGTAATGAATGAATTTTAAAATCTACTTCCAAATGATGTAAGTGAGAGGAATGGCCTCAATCCACTTAGTAAAATACTCGATAGTAGTGAGAATATGTTAATGACTATCAGAAGATGTTGGGTTAATTTTTTTGCTAAGATCGAGGCCCTATATATAAAACAAACATGGTATAGTGATCGGCTATAGTGGTAAGGAAGGTGCATGTATCAAATTACCATGTTGTTAATAAGAAACACACTTTATTATATAATTACAAGAATCTATCTCCATCTTGGGCTAATAGTAACATATTCTGAGAAGCTTTTTAACTAAGACTACACCATTGGTGTGGGCCCGACACATTCCTTCATAAACCTATTTAAGTGCTAACTTGGATTATCCTAAAGATAGACAAAGAAGAAACATTCCATCATAGCCTTTATAATAAATGTGTTTCCAAATAGGGTATAATAGGCTATGCGATGAAGGAAACATTTTTGACAATTATTAGAAAGGTCAAGTGGAAAAAATTGATCATGAAAATAATTATAAATGTCTTGAAACTAAGGTAGTCTAGGTGAGCGCTTGGGACTAGAAATGGTGCATACTCTTTCTAAATTTGGTAATATATGAGTAGGCTAAAAAGGTTTTCAATGGGAAACTGATACTCTTTAGCACTTCTATCAATCTATATCATGGACCCAATTATTACCATCACATCAACTAATCTATTATTAACCCATGGTACTTGTTCAAATTGTAGGGATTTGAAATGAGTCTTGAGATTATCTACAATATGTTTTTAGGGGACAAGCTTGTCATCTCTATTCTGATACTAATATATGGTTTGATTTATAATCAATTGGAAATCCCCATAGACCATTAAGTTCTAGATATCCCACTATACTATAAGATAAAGTCCTAAAACAAGTGCTTCATATTTAGCCATATTGTTAGTACAATGAAAATTAATATGAAATGCCTTGGGAATCATATCCCCTTGTGGTATAATTAACAAAATTCTAGATCTAGATCCATGAGAAGTAAAGGAATCATAAAAGTATAATTTCTAGTGTTCAATTTCATGTAGTAATTCTTCTATTATCATAATATAATCATCTATAAAATCAAACTTGAGTGGTTGAGTGTCTATAATAGGGGCCTATGCTAGTTGATCAGTAATAACCTACCCCTTAATATCCTTTTGGTTTTAAAACTCAACATCAAATTCACTTAGGATCATGACCCATTTGGCCATGCAGCCTATGAGATTTGATTTGGACAATAAATATTTAAAGGGGTCCACTTTAGCAATATTAATGGTTTTGATATTTATCATATAGTATCACAACTTTTGGGATGTAAATACCATTGCTAAACATGCCTTCTCAATAGGTGTATAATTATGCTCATAAGCCACTAGTGTGAGGCTTAAATAATAAATTGCATGTTCCTTACCTTGATCATCATGTTGGGCCAAGAGTGTCCCTAGTGCATGTTTATTTTTTGAAATATAAAGAATAAATGGTTATCTAGGTGTTGGCAATCTCAAAATTGGTAGGTTGGCCAAGTATGTTATGAGCTTCAAAAATGATAATTAACCCTCATTATCCCATTTAAATGTGACCATTTTCTTCAAGATATGTTTAAATGGGTGGAACTTATCTAAAAATTATGAAATGAACCTGTGAATATACTAGATCTTTCCTTGTAGGTTGCATAACTATTTAAGATTGGAAGGTGGAGGCATTTCAATAATGGCCTTGACATTAGTAGGGTCTACTTTGATCCTTATTTGTGATACAATTTTTTTTTTGAGGTGATGCCAAAGACATTTATTAGGATTCAGATGGACTTTATATTCATGAAGTCTCTCAAATATTCTCTATATAACATCAAGATGTTTGACACATGTTCTTGATTTAGTTAGGATGTCATAAACATAATCTTCAACAATATCATGCATCATGTCATGGAAAATGATAGTCATATCATGATAATAAGTGGCTCCAATGTTCTTCAAGTCAAATGGCATGACTTGATAATAAAATGTTCCGCACAGTGTGGTGAATGCAATTGTTTGATGGTCTTCTTGAGCTATCTTGATCTAATTATATCTATTAAATACATCTATGAGTGACAACATCTCATACCCAACAATATATTCAATAAACATGTTGATTTTAGGTAGAATAAAATAATCTTTAGGGCACACCTTATTGATATCTATAAAATTCATACAAAGGAATATACCTTATAGATTTTTATTGACTAGAACTATATTTGATATCCATTCAGAATAATCCAATGGTCTGATGAAGACTGCCACTAATAATTTATCTAATTCTACTTTTACTAAAAGAGCAATGTGTGGATGCATCTTACTCAATTTTTTTAACTGGTTTTGCATCTAGATGAACAATAAGTTGATGCACAACTAAGTCAGGGTCTAAGCCTAGCATGCAAAATTAAGCCCATGCATATATACCAATGAAATCTCTCAAAATTGTGACAATGTGATCATGCTCCTCATCAATGAGGGAGGAACCAAGATAAATAATTTTGGGATCATCACATGTTCCCATGTTTACTTTAGTAGTGTTTTCTACAAGGAGTGTAGAACCATATTCTAGAATAGTAGGCAAAATTTGATCTTGATCTTCTACTTCTTCTTCAGTTTCTAGTTTTATTCCTAAATCTCTAGTTAATGTGATGAATTTGAATCCATTGGTTCAGGTAATGTCCAACTATCAAATATTTTAGAAAATTCAAGAGTAAAACTCTCAAATACTTATTATTTTGATGTGATGTTGGGACTAGATATAGATCTAGGACATGATAGAACTTGTACATAAATTGGAGATGAATAAACTTCCCCATCAAAGAGTGCCTAAAATAGGTTTTCACTCAAGGGATTATCTTTTCATTTACTATTTTCCTAACCAATGAGTGTCACAAAGATGTTTTTACTCTAGGATCTTGACGTTATATTTTTTTATGACCAAAAATGTTTGCCTGCTCTCCAAAGCAGGAAGAAAGATCCAAAGAGAAGTCAAAGCCTTTCTTATGATCACTAATTGGCAATACATCTCTAAGGCCCATATAATCTATAATATATTATTCATTATATAATTCATCAAGGCATATGATAGAATTTTTTTGGTCCAAACCAATGAGTTTAGGAGACCAAAGGGAAAGGGAATAATGGGATGTGATAGCCATAATGGAGTTTGAATAAAATAAGTTTGTGCCATCAATCTCATCATAAATAATATATTTAGATGTTACATCACTATTAGGAGTCTCATTTTTAGTTGATTCAAAAGAATCACTATCAAAATTCATGAGGTCACCCCTAGGTGGTATAAATTTGAGACCTTGATTCATGTTATGTTTAACAACTAATAAAGGTTTTGGGATTCCTTACTCTCAAGGATTGAGGCCCTTTCCTATATAATAAAAAATATCCACAATATAATTATGGATAAGATATTTTTTATTCTAAAAATAATCAACAATGTCATTAGAATATAGTCAGTCTCCTTTAATAAAAGCTTATTGATCCCAATTTAGTGAAGTAGCAAGTACAAATACAATTGGTGGTTTTTATGTATTTTTCTTCTTTTGTCAAATCATGATGGGTTTATAAGGGATTTTGGAAGGTTTGGATTTTCCAAAATATTTGGGAGACTTGGAAAACCTAGCAATTTAGAAGGCATATTTTATATGATACATGGAAATGCCTACGTCCTTTATAGTGATTTGTGCTAGGGTTATGGAAAATGGATAAACCAAATTGGAAGAAAGGTCACTTGGGTTAATATAATTGGATTTTGGTGGATGTGAAACTATTTACTTATTCTTATTTATAATGAATTTAGAACCAATACAATAGTTATAATTACAAAATTTAGCCTCTAAGTGTTTGAAATACTGGTAAGGTTGTAGATCGATAAGAATGGTGACTTCAATCCCATCATGGGAGAACTTGAGTCAATCATGTAAAGTGGATAGGAAAACTTGTACTTCATAGATCCAAGGATGACCAAGAAGCATATTATAAGATAACTCAATATCCATAATATGTAACAAGGTATTATGGGACACAAACCTAATAATGATTGGCAAATAGATAGTACCAAAAGATTCCCTTTCAGTATTATTGTATGACTTGATTATAATTATATCTAGATGGACATATTTTACAATATAATCTAATCACTATACCATCTCAATGGACACAATTTTCATCTTTGAATCATTATATGTAAGAACCTACTTGATTTTATGGTTTTCAATGATGACCTTAATATACAAGGGGTTGTTATGGCTAAGACCCAGAGTGGACATGTCTCATTGATCAAATGTAACCTATCAAAATGAAGATAAATGTTTGAAATTTTTAGGGTTAATGTTTTGGGGAATAGTGAATTGTTCAAGAAGGTCATTCAAAATAGTTTTATGGAATTTAGACATATGTAAAAGATATAAAATAAAAATTTAAACCAGGGTTTTACTAAGTTTGTCTAAGATTCTTTAAATATTTTCAACAAGATCATGAGGAGGTCTAGCCTTGGCTGGTATAGTGTTCAAATTTGGATCTGAAGGCATAATGTTCATGTTGGTTCTAGTGTTAAAAGAGGGCAAAGGGCCCTGAAGGGTGACCCATGAGTGTATAGTTGTGATTGCGCAATATAGAGGTGAAAATGAGCCATTATAATAGAAGATGAAGGCAAAGGGCCTTAGAGGGTGAATCATGGGTGTCTAGTTGCATTTGCATAATTCTGATTCAGTATAGAGCCATTATAATTAGAATGGGGTCTATAAATATAAACCTTCATAAATCAAAGCACAATAGAATTAATTTTATTTGATGTAACATTAATTGAAGGGGAGGGTGTTAACCTTATAATGAGGGGTCTAATACTTCGATAAGAATAGGATAGTTCATGATATTTAATAGTAATGGTGGTAATGTGGTTTGTATAAATATGCTCCCACAATGTTATTATAATCATAAGGCATTTTTTTGTAACCCAAGTTATTAGCATGGGTATTATGATCTTGATTATGATCATGCTAATTATGATTCTAGCCTTGGTTCTATTGCCACTGATTCTATCTTTAGTTTTGATTTTTTCCTACTAGTTGTTCATTATGTCTAGTAAATGGATCTTTGTAAATGACCATATCTTGATTAGTGTTTTCTAGAGAAAGTTTAAATTCAACTTTACCACTTTTAATTAAATCTTAAATGAGATGTAACAATTGAACACATTGATAAGCACCATGGCCAACAACATTATGGAAGTTGTAAAACTCATATGCTCAATACCAATTGGGTTTGGGTTAAACTCATGGAAATGGCCTTGGTATAGGCCACACAATCAGATTAGATTCTATGAAATTTTGAAACACAACCTCAATAGGCTCTCCTAGTTTGCTAAAAACTTTGTATTTTTTATTGAATACCCTTCATGTAGGGACCATTTTTAAAGTATCTGGTGGATTAGGTGGAGCTAATAGAACATTTAGTGTTGGTAGAGCCTACATCATTTAGATATTCCTAGATTTAGTTACTCCATTTCCTACCATGTTCTTATTTTTGTTAAACCCCTTGTGTCTCTCTATTGTAACAACTTGACTAGGTGATTGGGTCTGATTAGACATTTGACCCTATGGGTAAATATTGACAAGGCCTTTAGTGATAAGTGCATTCTCAATATACATACCCTTGTCTATAATTTCTTCAAATGTGTTTACATAAGAAAGTCATAGATTATGTGCCACCTTAGGGTGTAGGTTTTGTACAAAAATATCTGCTAAATGTTTATCTAGAAAATTATGTTAAAAACATCTAGCTAATGATGTCCACCACTATAGATATGTTGCAAGCTTTCTCCATCTCATTATTTGGATTTGCACAAGTTGACCATAGTTAACTCATGTTCAATATTGTAAGAGAAATGTTTGACAAATTTTTTAGATAGATCATTCCAATTTGCCACCAATTCCTTAGGTAAATTAAGGAGATACTCTAAAGCTTGTCCCACTAAACTTCATGCAAACAAGAGAAGTAAGTAAATGCTACTATAAGTTACCTCTTGGCATAATAAAAAAAATGATTTGATATGTTCATGAGGGTCACACTTCCCTTTGTTTTTGTCAAATTTGGGTGCCTCAAAATGAGGTGAAAAGGGAAATTGGAGAATACTCAAATTAAATGGATATGGACATATCTTATCAAATTTATATTTCTTGACTTGGTTTCTCATCTCTAATCATGACACAATTTATTTCATCAAATTTTATTCTTGCATGTTTAGTGCAATATTAGGTGGAATATAATTATATTAGGGTGATATGTGTCCTTTTTATGTGGATTTATTATGATTATAAACCCTATGATCTATAATTTTATTTTGGTTCACTCCTTGAGTCGAGTAGGTGAACTACTAATTCTTGGGTTGATAAACATTCCTTGAAATCTACCATCATGAATTGTAAGTGTTTTGTTGATTTTGGGGAGTCTATGGTAGATTCACCAAAGTACGCATTGGTTGATAAGAAATTTCTAAAGTTTTTTGAACAAATTCATTGATACATATTTCATTTTTCATCCCTTGACTTCATGAAGGAACAAGAGGCTCTTGATGATTACAAAATGTATGCTCCATGTTTGGAAAAACATGTTGTGAGACATCTTGAGGCTTGTCTTGTTAAATTGAGATACCATGATCCATCATAGATGTGTTCTTAACTAAAGTGTGTTATGTTTGTTCTACTACATTCTCTTGATCTTTAGAAGCATTGTTGTGTATTGAAGTGGCAACTAAAGAGCCAGTTAAGTCTATGATAAACTGGTCTGTCTATCATTGATTTATCTTCTTGATCTTGATGGAAAGATATTGATCATTAGGTGTTGAATCTATGAGTTCTTCCTTTCCTTTGATAAAATTAGTAATGTTTTATTTTACAATATGAGTAAGGAATTATTCTTATTTTTGCTCTTATACCCTAACCTAGGTGTGAAATTGTTCCATAAGAAAGTCTGATGGCAATCTAGTGACTGATTCAATCAACCTTAGGAGAGATTAATCTATCCTCTAAGGTTTGATGATCAAAATATTATTCTTCAAATATTATGGTCATTTAGATGTCCTTAAACACCATATAATTTGCATGTCCATCATAAAAATGATCTTCCTCATATCTAGGGCCATAAGAGACCCCACTATGAGTATACCTTTGTGTCATCTCTAAAAGATTATTCTTTATGTTTTTTAAGATTTAAAATGTGTTTTTTAAAATGTTAAAAGGTGTGTTTTTATTTATTCAAACAAGTGACAAGATAAAAAGAGACTATAATAAAAGAAGTAATGTAGTATCACATAATGTGTTTTTGAAAATTGTCAAATTGGAAGAGGGTATGATAGCTTTGAAACCTAAAGTGAAAGATATCACAACATACTTAGGGAAAAGATACATCAATATCATAAAAAATAGGTACAAATAAGATGATTTATGATTAGAAAATTAGAAGAGGGTCTTTCTGATTAGGAAGATAACAATGCAAACTAAGAAATTCTAAACATGAAAACACATAAGAACTCTTAAGTATAAAGCTAAAACCAAATGAGTAACACAATGCCACCACATGGTGATAGGAATTACAATGGTCTTATAAATTAGAGTGTGAATGAACATAAGATAACCTAAATCCATAATGATAAAAAAGGATGATGTGTCTATATAATGGCCTTCAACCCAAACAAGAATTTATACCCAAGTTAACTCAAACCAAATGCAAACAGTGAAATGAGTAACACATTGGCCGAAAACTTAGAAAGGTGAATTTTTGAATTTGGTTTAAAAATGAAGGACTTGGAGATTTTTTCAAAATATTCTAGACTCAAATAGATAACATAACAATGTTTTTTATTAAAGACAAACACAATGTTTCAAATGATGATTTGAATAAGGCAAATAGAGGTTTTGGTTTCGTCAGTGTAATGCCTCTTTATTTAAATAAAATGGTGGATAAAAAAAGTGTTTAGTTGGGACGTGTTTTGGTTTTCAAATAAGTTTTATAATTGATAAGACCAAGCAAGTGAAGGACAAAATGACAAAATATAACCAAGTATAATGTCCAAAGTCACAAAACTAACAAGATTTCATCATACCATTAAATTTCATTTATATGAATTATCTTGAGATTATTTTAATTGATGATACAAAAATAAAAGTGCATGAATAATTAAGGTATTTATACCTCCCCTTCTCTCAAGAGATTGTATGGTGACATAGAGCTTTGGGCTACTCACCCTACATCAACAATATGTCTGTGACAAATGGGGTTGTTCTAAAACTAAATTTTCATGAATATCTAGATAGTCCCAAGTGTGGATGAAACTATATATTCCTCACATCAATTAGATAAATATCAATTAGTTTATTATGAAAAGGTCTTTTCCTTTTCATAACCACTACATCCATCACTTTCTCTATGTAATGTGATGTTTGAATTGCCCCTATGGTCCAAGTTATAGTACCACTAATGGAGTTTTCTTAATCTCTCAAGAAAACATCCTAATGGGTCACCATTAATTTATATACCCCACCATGGATTAGGGTTTAGATTATGCTAGGAGATGAATTCCTAGGTAAAAAATTCCCTAAAGAACCTATGAGGAGGCTATGAAATCTTGCTCACAATCCAAGTTGTATAAAATAAAATACAAAGTGAAAATACTTTAATTTCACACCATATATATTTGAGGAGATCCTTAATGACATTATTTTTATGCCTTTGGACAAGGTAAAAATTCAAATAAAGAACACTTTTGGTCACCCAAGTTCCTTAAATGCGATAGGGTAGAGTATACACACATCAATAATTTTTCAAAATACAAATAATTTTGAAAGATATAGCATAAAAAAACACTCTTAAGAGTTTTTAATCTAAGTGAGTGTTTATTTTAATACATCAAAGTTAAATGATTAATGAAATTTATCCCCTTGGTTTTATTTGAAAACTTATAAAAACTTTCACAAACAACTAAGCATAAAACATCTAGATTCTTTTTAAGCACCAAATGAAAGTATTCAAGACTTAACCATTTTCAAATTTATGCCTCTTTTATATCTTGAATCATAAAATTTTTAGAGGGTTTATGTCTAATTTGAACCCAAATATAAATGATAAAACAAGATTTTAAAACTTGTTCTTGGGTCTCTATTTTATTGTTATAGAGACTGATGTTGGTCTGCATACTGGTGCTAGTCAATTTAAGCAAGGTCAATGCTAGTCAACTAAAAATGATTTCAATCAACTAGAATTGATTCTAATCAATTAGAATCGACATCAGTTACCTAAAAAAATGTAATAAAAACACAATGATTTTTATAAAAAATATGGTTAGAAAAATAAGTATAAGAAATTGAAAGGTCTCTAGATCCTCCAAAACAAGGGTTAGATAAAGAGTATGAAAGTTATAAAATAGAGAATAAAAGCTATATAATTTCAATAAAAAAATTAAAAACCACATCCTCTACCATATTTTTCCCTTCAAACAGGGACCAATACCACTTAGGACAAGATCGACATTGGTAAGAGTAAATCGATGCTGATCACTATGTAAACTACGTGTCATTAGAAAGAACAAAAACATGTGAAAAATTAAGATCAAACTTGATTTTTAGAGACTTTTAAGCATGTATTATAATATATAAGAGTTGTAAATTAGTATCCTTGCTTGTATAGGATGCATTGTCCCATTAGGCATGACAAGATGTAAAGTAGGAATCTAAAGTGAGTTAGACCACGCATTAGTAATGAAAAATAAAAATAAGCATAAAGAACATAAATCACAAAGATAACTCCCTCATGGGGTTTTTAAAATTAAAAATAAGAGTTATTTAAAGAATAAATACAACATCAAACCTTCCCAAGAGTATCCCTCCTCCAAATGTGGATAAAAACATGATTATCCCCTGATTTGGTACTCTAAATCTTTATCATTGTTGAGTGGGTTTCTCTTCCATCATATCTCAATACACCAATGAATTAGGATCATGAAATTGATCAATGTATGTCAATGGTTGAAGCTATCCTATTATAAATTAAACATAATAACATTACACAAAAATAACTTGAAAAGATGAGTGAGGACCCTTATATTTATAGATTTTTGGAAATGATCAGAATCAACCATGATCATCCATCTTGAGATCAAGATGTGTGGACATGGATAAATTTAATTTTGGAGATTCAATCCATAAATATCCCTATTAATATTTGTAAGAAAGGGTCATTAATGAGGAATGGGAAGGCTTAAACTAGATATTTGTTTTATTTATGGCTTATGGATGCCACCCCACTAATGATGTCACTAGATGATGTAGATATTAGAAATGAATTTATAATTAATATATATTCAATAAATTACATGGATTTTTCACTTAAGCCTTTGATTTGGTTTAATTTTCTTAAATGGGTTTAATTGATTTTTTGTATTTCTTTGTAAATTAGTTATTCACTTAATCAAACTAGTTGAAAAGTCAGGTTACTGAGTCATAATTTCACTAGAGTATAATTATAATAAGTTGTTAGTTTCATATGGACCAATACCCCATTTATAGAATTATGGATGCAAAATAACACATGAACTTGGTGTGTGCTATCAAATTAGAATAATTTGGTGGTCTAGAGCATCATTTTATATGGTCATAATTTGAATTGAAGTCATTTGATAAAATTTAATAATCACATAAAATTCATTGCCCCATTCAGGAATACATTAGCCTAAATTGGCACTTGTATATGATAATATCAAACCATTTAGAATGTTTTACTGATTTTGGCCCAAATTATGCATTATCATAGAATTTTTTGATTGATAATTTCAACACAATTGTGGTAGTCATTAGATGTCTAAAAGAAATAGCAAGACATGTTATAAATTAACATAACTAAAAATTATAACTAGAAAGGTCATAGAAATATATAACCTGTAACAATCTGACATATGGAATGAGATGCCCCCAACATTGGCATGGCCCCTAGGTATAATAATGTTCTGGATCTATGCATTCATGTATTATGTGTAAACTTTATGTCCATGTCACTCATATATACTATAAAATGTATGTACATGAAAAAACATATGTAATATATCATACATGTGATAAATAACATAAATGAATATTGAAAACTAGCAAACATGTCATGCTTAGGTCCTAATTTTTTTTTAATATTTTTATTTTTTTGTATTTTTGAACTATTTTGAAACAAATTATTATGTGTATGCTAGTGAAATATTAAATAAATGATATGTGACAATATAATATCTTATATCATTCATAATAATTAGTTATTGATTTATAATAAATTGGTCCTCTTGTACACTTTTGACACTAGACTTAGTTGTTAGCTCTATCTCATAAACACACCTATTATATGGACATTGATTCACTAGACTTAGAGATTTTAGATTCACTATGGTTTCATTATAAATATTTAATTTATTTTAATAAATGTGTCTATATTCTAGTTCTTATTCTAAATATGTTTTATCCCTTGAAATAGTAATAGTCTCACCTTTAAATTCAAATGTGACGTAATCATGATTCTTATCAAGTGTAGAATTTTATAAAAGGTAGGATTACTAAATAAAAAGTAGGATTTTATCATGATTTATAAACAAAATTTATGTTTTTATCCCAAGTGCATTGATTCTTATAATTGTACACTCTTAGAAGGTGCACTATCATCCTATTTACCACTCCTCTCTATCCATTAGTCTATGGATGAAATGTGGTTGATTTTTTAACTTTGTGCCTAACATAAACCAAAGCAGTTTATAGAAATTATCAATAACCTTGTATTCCTATCACATAGGATAGTTTTTGGGATTTTTAAGTTGCTACAAACATGCTAAAAGTAAATTTGAGCTATTTGTATAGTTTATATTACTTCCTTATAAGGTATGAGAATTACCATCTTTGAGGATATATCAAATACTATGTAAACACAATTATCACCATGTTTAGTAGTAGGGTAGCATGAGACAAAATAGATATAAATTTATTTCCATGGTATTTTTTTAATTTTCATATGTGTGTAAAAACCTTATCTCTATTTAACTAGTTTGGAAATTACACATGAGGTATAAGACTTGATATATTTGGATACATCAGACTTGAGATGTGGTTAGAAGAGTAATTTTTCAATAATGTAAGATTATTTTCAACTCCAAAATGTCTTTGAAATTTAATAAAATGATCCTCACATATCAATTTATATCTATTTGACTCATGCATTACACACAAGTTCCCAAGGTGATATATAAGTCCATCTTGTAAACAAAAATCTAGAACTAAATTACTGTAAAAAATTTTGATAGATAACTACAAAATTCATGTTATACAGATATAATTTTGACCATGCATTGAATTAATGTCCAAATATGTTAAGTAAATAAAGGAAATATTGAAATGGTGGACAATTCAGATAATATACTACAGGATTAGCACTTAATTTATTATGTTTGATGTTCAAATAGAACTACTGAGATAAGATCATTTTTAATGTTTCTTATACTACAAATTATTCTTAGTATAAAATAACTAAATTAACTTATGACCTATGTGGGTTATAGTCTCCTTGAAAAAGACATAATTCCTCTAATACTTACATGTTTGAATAATATCATAAATCTCATGTTCATAGGTTGGGTAGTTTCTTACCATTGAGGTGAAGGATTCGTTGTGGTAAGAAACTATGTGACCATATTGAGTGAGGACTACTATAAATTTGAAGTAAAAATCATTTATATTGAGATCAAATGGTTGTTGAAGACATAGTAATGGAAGTATTGGTATAGTACAATGTCTACATTTCAATTCCTTGAATGATTTATGTTATGTGGATTTATTGTTGAACTTTTATTTAGTGCCAACTTGAACTTGGTTTAGAGGCCAAGTCACATGAGAAAAACCAAGTAAAAATATCCTATATAAATTTTATAATCCCAAGAAGCTATTAAGATCTGTGACACAAAATATTTTTGTAATGGCTAAGGGGTTTATAATATCTGAAGCATCCAACACATTAGGTAAGTAATCATGTAAGATTTATTTTTTGAAGACTTGGTGTAAGCAAAGGAAGGGAAAAATATTTATATCAAAATCATTATCTCCTATTTTCCTGGTGATGGTATAAGGCCCATACTAAAGTGTATGAATATTTTGGTAATGTCCTATTAGTATTTAATTTTTTTAGGTGTAACCAAATTTAATCACCAACCTAGAATGTGTATGTTGTTTGATGCTTGTCATGGCACTAATTATATTTCATATAATTAAGTTGTATCCTAATTTTCACTTGTTATTTAATGTGATAAATGAATTAAAAAAAATTCAGCTTCCTTTTGAGATTAAGGAATTTCTATTGTTGATGGTGGAATAAGATAAACTATGTCGATAGGTGCCAAATGGTGGAAATCTACAAAAACCTAAAAAGGGATATGCATGATAAAGCTTTGTAGAGATATATTGTAGTTATTTTAAATATAATTCAATATTTTATCACAAGGGCATTTATTATTATAATTTTACATTCTCAAAGGTTTCACTATAATCCTATTTGACTCTTTTATATATCCATCATTCTATGTATGAAAGGTGGTATATTTTTTCAACTTTGTGATTAACATTAAAAAAAACACTATCCAAAAATTCTAAATAACCTTGTATCCATATCATATGAGATAGTTTATGGGATTCCAAAGTGGATATAAAAAATATAAAAGTGTAATGGATATGTTTGCATATTTGATATTACGTTCTTACAAGGTATAAGAATTTCCATATTTTAGTATCTATCAACTACTACGTAAACACAATCATTACCATGGTTAGTAGTATAGTGTCTCAAGATAAAATACATTGAAACATATTCCCAAGGTCTCTTTACTACCATTATATGTATGTACAAACCTTGCTTCTTGTTAACCACCTTGTTAATTTCACTTGAAGTACAAAATGATATATTTAGATATATTAGACTTGAGATATAGTTAGAATAAGTAAATTTACAACATAAAAATAGTCTTTTAAAATAAAAAATGTATTGAAAATTTTCTAAAATAAGCCTCACATATTAGTTTTTATCTCTTTGACTCATGTATTATGAATAATTTCCCTAGGTGTTATATAAATCCATATTAAAAATATAAATTTATAACTAAATTATTACAAATAAAGATATGATAGATATCTACAAAATCCATTAGCTGGATATAATTTTGACCATGTGTTGAATTCATGTCCACATGAATCAAATAAAAAAATAAGAGATTAAGCTCATAGATGGCTTAGATAAATTTATGACTAGATTGACACTTCCCTTCTTATGTTTGATGTTCAGATCAAACTGTTGGAGATAAAAAAGACTATTTCAAATGCTCCTCTTTGGGAAACTTGTTTTGAGTTTGTAATAACTAAAATGGATTATGATCTATGTAGATAAAAATCTCATTTCCCAAGATATGATGCTTTCAATTATTACATGCTTAAAAAATAACATAAAATTTGTGATTATAGGCTAGTTAGTTTATTTTTAGTGAAGTGAATATTTTTATATGGTAATAAATTAGGTGACCATATTGAGTGATGATTTGTAAAACTATGAAGTTAGAGGTGTTGCCTCTATAAAAAATGGCTACTAAATATTTGGTAATGTAATCTCTAATGTAAAATAAAGTTTGAATTTAAACTCTTTGAATGATTTATATTGTGTGACTTCTAGATGAAATTTGATTTAACCCCACCTTTAGTAACTTGTTTTAGAGGGCAAGTCACATGAGAAAAACCAAGTAGAAATATCATGCCAAAATTTTATAATCCTAGGAAGATGTGAATAAATGTGATATTCTTTGGTTATGGCCATTATCAGATGACTTGAATCTTAGCTAGGTCCATGTGCTCTCCTTGTGCATCTATTATGCATCCTAGACTATGTACTTCTTGCATAATAAATGAACATGTCTCCATGTTTACACATATATTGTGTTTCCACAAAGTGTTAAACACTTACTCTATATGGTGTAAATTCTCATCCCATGTTTTTTTAAAGATTAGGATGTTATCAAGGTAGAATACAAAAAATGAAGTAATGAATGGCTCAAAATTTTATTTCATTATCTACATGAGTGTAGTTAGTGATCTTGTAAAAATTAATGGCATGAATAACCATTAATTCAAACCTTCATTGGACTTATCTTCCATACATATATAGGTTCAATAAGAATATGATGATAGCTAAACTTAAGATTGATTTTGATGAAGTATTTTTCACTATAGGGTTAGTTTAATAAGTCCTCAATCCTTGGAAGAAGATATTGGTTCTTCACTATCCTCTTGTTGATTGATTTATAATAGATACACAACCTCTTTGTGAGTGTAAGTATAATGGGTTGTTGCAAGGTGACGAGATAGGTGTGATATGCCATTTTTCCATGAGTTTATGGATCCATTTATTGATCTCTTCATTCTCTAAAAACAATTTATGATTTAAATATTCATTAAGGAGAGGTAGTCTAGGCATTAAATAAATGGTGTGCTTCACTACATAGTGTGTAGGCATTTATTTTAGTGTTTGAAATATATCTTTGTGTTTTCCCAACTTGAGCTTCAAATTTGAGATTTCAGATGTTACCACTAGAATAGTTGTAATATGGATTAATGTTGTAAAGATGTTCTTACATTCATATCTCACCATCAAAAGATTAAACTTATTACTAGACATGACTAGTTTCTTACACTACTTGGTGCTAATGAGTGATCACTTAGGTAATAATTTTAGTATATGGTATCTCTTATCACCATCATCTATGAAACAATTTCTAGGATTTTCCTCATAGAATGAATGTAGATGATAAAGATATGGTTGACTAGGTAAAACATTACATACCTCTAATGGATGAATATCTTAAAGGACTGTATCATGAAAAGTCTTGATGTTATACACTAATTGACACTACTGAGTGATGTGTTTCTTAGATCTTGTGCTAAACTATCCAATATAATATGGTTTTGGGTGAGGTGTTAGTGGCAATTTTAATATTCAAATTACTTTAGGATAAATCAAGTTCTTTTGACTTCCATTTTCAATGATGAAGTGTACTAGTTATGAATTGATCCACATTTGAGTATGGAATAATATTTATGCTTCCTCTATTTCCATAGGGATAGTAGATATGTTTTCAATACCCATCATGGAACTAGGTTTAACTTATGTGTTATACTTACCCTTCTATAATTATGTAGTGTTTTAACAATTAATTGAAGTTGTGAGAACATAATTAAAAAGTTTATAGTCAGCATCCCTCTTTTGATTTCTCAATAGGATAACTTAAATCTCCTATAATCAGAAGCTCTAGATGAAGTTAAAGGATCCATTTTTCTAATGAACAAATATAAGGCTCTAGGATTAGATAGATTTCATACCACATTCTTTCAAATTATTGGGACATCCTCAAATTAGATCTAGTAGCAATGGTGGATGAGTTCTTTTTTTGAGGTAAAATTTAAAAAAAAAATTAATAACTCTTTTTTTGTGTTAGCTCCCAAGAAAATAGGAGCTTTAGATTTTAAAGACTTTCTCCCAATCAACCTTTATAACATGATGGATAAATATTCAATAAAATCCTAGCTCTCGAATTCAAACCTTTGATGGAGAAGATCATATTAATCTAGCAAGGTGGATTTGTGATGGGCATAAAAATTCAAGAAGACATTATTGTTCTTCATGAGACCATTCATCTATGGATAAAAGTAAAAAATCAAATATTTACATAAAAATGGACATGAATAAGGCCTATGATAGACTAGATTGGGGTTTCTTGGATAGGGTGTTAATTTTTTGGTTTCCATACCCATTTTAAAAAATATATTAATACTTGTGTCTCAACAACAATGTTATCTATGATTTTTAATGGAGTCCCTTAGGGTTTTTTTTAAAATCAAGAGAGGCATTAGATAGGGTGATCATTTATCCCCTTCCATTTTCATCATCATAGTGAAAACTTTGAGTAAGGATATTTTTGATGTTAGACAATGTAGTATTAAGGGGTTTAAGCCAACATCTAACATGGATCCTTCTTCGTATAAAAAATTTGTTGATGACACATTTTTTGGTAGATGCTCTATTTAGATAATATAATGAGATTAAAGAACTATTGAATGATTATGAACAATCCTCTAAGCAAATGATTAACTTAGATAAGATCTCTTTATTCTTATTCAACACTTATCTAGTAAGACAATAAAATATTGCCAAAATTTTGGGCTTATAATTCAAGGAAATTCCTTCTTTATATCTAGGGATGCCACTCATTAGTGGTTTGATGCCTATTCAAGCTTGAAACTCTTTTATTGATAAGTTTAAGAACAAGATGGTAGGATGGAAAAGATTAGTACTCTTTCAAGTGGTGAAACTTATGCTTATCAAAATTACTCTTTAGAGTTTTCCTATTTATCTTATTTAAATGTTCAAAATTCATAAAAGCATAGTTGATCAAATAGAAAAGATTTAAAACTATTTTTTTGTTCTATATAAAAGGATAAAATAGATTCCACCTAGATTCTTGGAATAAGATGTGCCTCCCAAGGCATCTAAGGGATTTTGGTATTAGAAAGATGAAAATAATGATTCAATATTTGGTCACAAAATTAGGCAGGATATTAATCAATGAATCAAATCAATGGAATATAATTTTGAAATCCAGATATATAGATGCAAGAGATAACAACATGTTTCTAGTTAAAAACTAGTTTTTTAGGGGGTCTTCTTTTTGGAATCATTTTATCATTAATAGAGAGATTATTATCAAAGGGAGTAAATGGAATATTGGAAATGGATAAAGGATAAGGGTTTGGCATGATTCATGGATTTTAAACCACACCTTGATAGATTTATAACTATGGCATCAAACTAGTATACTATTTTAAAGACTTTATTGTTCAAAAGTAGTTAACTACATTTAGGTATTTGATAGAGGCAAAAAATGGGTTTAGATACAAGTGGAAAATATAAATATATAAGGTATGGAAATTATAAATGATTTGAAATTTCTCTTTAGAGGTTGTTATATTTTAAACCTTATTAAGGAAGATGGACTTGTTTGGGCTACATCTGTTGATGGGAGTTATAGTGTCAAAACTATCTATGGTTTACTATTAGAAGATCCCTTTGATGATTTTTCATGGGGAAGCTTGTTTTTCAAGGAATTAATTCATAAATTGAACATATTCCTTTGTTTGGTTATTCAAAACCAAATCCTCATAATGGATAACTAGAATGAGAGCAGACTGCCTATTGTTGATAGATGTGTTATGTGTGAGGAGGAAGAGGAATATGTCTTTCATTTAGTGTTGGAATGATATTTTAATTTAATATTTAGGGAGTCATTATAGATAAATTTTAGGATATTTGAGTTCATCCCTCTTCTTTTCTTGAGATCTAAAACTATTGGAAATATCCCTTCAAAAATTATGCTTTGAAGAAGTTGTGGTATTGGGATATTTCCCATACTTTTTAGAGTATCTGGAAGGAAAGAAATGATAAAGTGTTCAAAAATTGTAAGAAATCTAGTTTAAGAGTGGATTTTAAGATATAAAACCTGATTTTGGATAATTTATAGAGTTTTAATCTTGGTAAAAAGGATTATTTTGGGGGCCAGGAGATTAAAATCACTAATAACTAAGATTTGGACTATTTTGGTCCTCCCTTGATACACCTAAGAGTTTAGTTGAGAAAGTATATTAAATGGGAAGTTCCTTATCCTAGTTAGGTCAAATTAAATTTTGATAGGGCTTACAAAGGAAACCTCAATCTAGTAGGAGGGGGAGGCATTCTAAGGAATTTGAAGGGAGAAGTTCTTACTGTTTATGCTAGGAGTATGGGAGTCCAAACTAGCCATTAGACTGAGTCTAGATTTGCCCTTTAGGGATTTCAGTTAGAAAATGATATTGGGGTGAGATAATTGGTCATAGAGGGGGACTCCCCAAATATCATTCAATACCTTTCAAATAAGTATTCTATGAGTTATACCATTAGTAATATGATGAAATAATCTTCTATTATTATCAACTCCTTTGACAGGGTCTGCATTCAACATGTTTTTTAGGGGGGGGACCAATTGATTGTCTAATATACTAACTTGGAGGTTTTATATAATAACTTCAAAAAGTGATTTTCCAAAGAGTAACTATTAGATGAAATTATTGAAAAATAAATAAACAAGCCAATGAATGAAATTATTTTATCTAATAACTTTAAAAAGTGATTTTCTAAAGAGTAACTATCAGATGACATTATTAAAAAAATCAACAAAGAAGCCTCTATTTCACTATCTAAGGAGTATGTTTAGAAGAGGCCAATTCATTAAAGACTTACTTATAATTAATCCTAGTATCATGTTTCTTGTTTTGGTTATTTTTTAGCTTCTTTTTATGGCTTGGGTGAGGTCTCAATATAGGCATATCAATGAATTATCAAATAGGAATTTTCAAAAGGTGTTTTTCACTAATATTTTAATTAATGTTTGTATTATGATCTAGATCCCTAGTCCTTCTTTTACTTGGGGATTAAGGAATTTTAGCTTTAATGATTATAGGGAAATCCATAATAATGATTATGTGAAGTGGGATATCCTTTCTACTTGGATAATAATTAAAAACCCTAGGTGATATGTTATTCATAGAATTTAGTGTGGGAAATACATTATTATTCATAGTGACACTTGCTAATTTGTGTTTTTCAATTATTATATAAACTTTCAATTTTGGGTGAATTTTTGGGACACAAATATGGGGGGAGACCTATGACATGTTGAATTATCTTTATTATAAGTATTAACTAAGGATTTAGAGATATGATAGATCTTCCATGTAGGTGGGTTTAATATTTTCATCAACATAATTGAGGGAGATGACCCTCACATATCTAGGGCCTTCATCTATGGGTAGAAGGATAACATGGTATCGATTAAAGGGGTTGAGATTGAGATTTTAAAGGATCTAATTTATCATGTTATGGGAATGAATACAAAAAATTTGTAAATTTTACAAAACAAGTAGAGACACAAAGGATGAAATCAAGAAATTTCTTATCAATGGTGAATAATTAATTCCATTTCAACATGACTACCTTATAGATTTGATTCCTTAGTCCTTCAATGAAGTTTGTAAGAAGGTTTTGAAATTTATAACCTTGGATGAGGTATAATTATGTTCTCAGTTTCTATTTTGTCTTTATCAAATTTGTTAGACATCACTTCTTGGTAAATATCCCATTTTAAATTTTTAATTTATTGGAAAGATCAATATTATAATAAAAAAATGGAAATAAAAGGTCTCCTATGCATCAATCTATGATTTTTGTTACTCTATAAGTACTATAGAGCTATGAATATATGACTTAGTCATATGTTTTTTTAGGGTTATAAGATCAAGAATAAATATAATGGGAATCCTAGAAGATTATTGAGAGGAAAAATCCCTCCTAGTAAGTTGTGGATGACTTTGACAAAGACCATGTTGTGGAAGGACCAAGTATTGAGGATGGTTTAATTATACTCAAAGTTAAAAAATGAAAGATGTTTTTGATGGTTTAAAACTCATTAAATCACAAATTTCTTGAAATAAAAATAGATGCAAAGAGACTATGATAGGTAAAATAAAGGTTGGTGAAGAATTTGAGGAATTGGTTGTAGCCTTCAAGGAGTAGGATAAATTCAAAGAATTAATGGAAGATCTATATTTACATAGAACCTTTCTTATATGGTTCCTAAAATAACATAACATGCTCAAATATTCCATCATCATAATTTGGAGAAAGATGTGATAAGAGGAAAAGAGGACATCAAGGAGATGTTGATATAAATAGAAGACTTAAGGAGAGAGTTGGTAGTTTGGAATAGGAGAGTCTCTCCTTCAAAATAATATGGAAACTTTGGTGGGTTAAAAAAAATCATATTAATAAATTATTTAATTAGTATGGATGTGCTTATTTATCTCATAAAAAAGTGACATGATGGGGAAGGCTTGAGCAAGAACACCAAGAAAGAAAAAGGTATGATCAAGGAGAAAGTCAAGACTCTTGATTCTATAAATATGAATTATATGGAAAAAAATTGAAGAATATGTTGGCTACCTAGGATGAGGCTCTTGGTGGGTAAAATTTTTAGTGCCCTATTGTTTCATATCATTATTTTACTTTGTTTGTGTTGTGAAGTGGCTATGATGTAGCTAGTTTTTAGATTGTTTCCTTGTGTGCATACTTATTTGTATTATCTAGTTTTTGAGACCTTGTCTATATTTCATTTGTATCAAGGTATAGTCCCTATAAAAAACTCCCCTTTACCAATAGTAAAAAATAATAGTTGCTTCAATCTGTGCAAGTAGAGTCTTCCTAACATGACAATATTCATTGGAATAACTACTGGAATTATGAAATTAACACCACTTTCCAGTGTTGGACTTCTTATTCTAATATTTTAATGATTTTTTATTCTCTTATGGAGGATACTTGGATATATTCCATTATTTGTAATTTTTCTTGGAAGATTTAGATTGAAGTTTGTTTTAAGGCCTAGAATATTCTTATTCTTGGCCTTTTCTTAAAACTTGAATGTAAATTTATGACTTATTATATTGAAGAGATATATAAAAAAAAATACATATTTAATTGAATGTATTCTCAAGCCTAACCTATATTTTAAGATAAGATTTTATTTTTAATCCTAAATCCTAAGTTGTGACATTGACGTATGAAAAAAATCTATGTATAATTTCATAGATTGTTATTTACTTAGTGCAACTAGGATAACTTGATGTACTAGTCATCATAGTTTATAATAGGGTAATATGTTTCTTTGAGTGCTTCTATAAAACCATTACACATGTCTACAAATGTTTCTAAGTTAAATTCATCTTCATGATTTTCATGTGAAGAGAAATAGTTTTCTCACCATTTATTCACTAATAAATAAAATTTTAGAAGAGAAAATTTAATATTTTCTTGATCACAAAATTTATTAACTATATGATATGAATATATTAGGTTAAACTATTTATCTAGTGCATATGCATTTATTTTTACTTTAAAAATAAGTACGTCTATTTTAAATTATACCTTATATGGTATTTTACCACCAAATGACCAATGGGAATTAAAGGTGTAGGAAGGAGTATGTTTATTGAAAAGTAGCGATAAATGGTAAACGATGCTTAAAAATAGCCTTCTTGTCTTTGCAATGCATCGTCCATCATCTTATGTAACATTTATAAAGTTGGAATTGAAGATGTTTGTCTCCAATTTGAGGATGTGAAGTAAGATATAATTAAATTTCATGAGTATCAAGGCATAAATTACTATACTCATGCCTCATATGAGTTACAAAGTTTAGATAGACCATGATACCACTTAGAAATGATATGAAGTGTGTATGTTCTGATACCACTAATCTAGGGACCATGGGAGAATCAGTGGAAAACCTACTGAAATAGATTTAAGAGGGTTATGAAATTTCAATTAATTAAAGGACAAGGAAATTAAATAAGAAGTTGAAAAAAAAATTATAAATGTACTATCAAAGTTTTATTATGCCTAGTTTTTTACAATTTTTGAGAGATTAAATGCTTGGTATCTATATAATCCATAACTTCATTCTTGTCTACTTAACTAAATATAAATAATCCATAATTTATTTATTTTCTACCTAATGTAGATTTTAATAACATTAGTATAAGGATTGTATGAAATAATGGTGAACTAAATTAAGATCTTGTGACCTATATCCTTTTAGATCAGATTTTGAATTTAAAAGATAATTATTACTTGGCATGAGATGAGTCTGTCAAGTTTAGATGAATCCAAAATTTGTGAAAAGTTTAAGTATGAAAAATTATTCCAATAGATAATAATATTAATATAATTATCTAGAGATAGTCTGAATATGATTTTGAATAGATTATAAATAGATTAGGGAATTCCTATAGGTGAGTGATAATAAATCGGGAAGGTTGGACCCATGGAAAGCATGTAGATGTGAGAAAATGGAGAATAATATCCATATGTTTATGTACAAGTCATATAAGGTAAAGGTGGGTAAAAAATGAAATTTCCAAGTATTTAATATCATATTTTAATTTCTATAAATTTCCCACTTTTAATCTAGTATTGAAGTGAAATACAATGCTAAAGTAAAATGATAAAGAGATGTATCTGAATGTGTAAAACATACTTTGTCTTTGGAAGGGGGATAAAAATGTTTAGTTTTATCTATGTAGCATATAATAAATATGAAAAAATTAATTTCCATGTAAAAAATATGAAATCTTAAATGAAATTGAAACTTAAAGAGTAAAGAAGGAAACACTCATAATTAAGTGAACCATGTTTCCTTGTGATGTGCCATTAGAGATGATGCCTCGTTGTTGAAAAATTAAAGAGTTATGATTATTTAATTAATATTCTAGATAATTTGAGGGTGATCATGAAAAAAAATTATGTACTAAATTAAGGCCATGTGTTGGAAAGATAAATTCCACAACCCTCATTAAAGAGGGAATATTACCTTGGCCATGGAGGGCATAAATATAAACTACACTACTCATGTAATTTATCTTGAAACTAAATATGAAATGTGGGGATAAATATTTAGATATATTTGTAATTATTAGGACATTAAATTAGGTGTCAAACCTCAACCACATTACTTATTTGATTGAATCAACTATTGTAGATAGAATTATAGATTCAAAGTGCTCACTTCTAGGTACATCGATGCCAAAAATAGAAGTTTATAATAGTTTTTATGCATATGAATAGTGTTCATGCCCATATAATATGATATTATTACTAAAAAAATGATATATAATGATATGAATATATATAAATTATCTAAAATCTAAAATACATGAAAATATATAACTCATGTTTATGTAAAATGTGTGCATATGCATGACATATGTCCTTAAATATATCTAAATATATATTTATCCATTATATAAATAACTTTTAACTCTTTTAATCTTATATTTTTTTTCAAAAATTTGAATTTTATTTTCATTTAATTTTGCATCTCTATGATGAGCCCACTAATATGCCCACCTACTTTTGAGGTGAGGGATGTAGCTTAAAAATTACTCATCTCAAAATAAAAGTGTTAACCACATCATGTTATGTAAAAACATGTAATGATTTATAAAATGTTATAACATGTGTATAATATATCATTATAGGAATGAATATATTTTCAAATCATATATGAAACATATAGTACAAGACAATTAAGTGTTATGTCAAGATAAGTGTAACAATTATGCATACAATAATAATCATCAATGATATAAGTAATGAATAATTAGCTACACTATAAATCTATATGCTATGAATAATGGAACTAGAGATAAGAATAAAAGTGTGTGATATGGCTATCAACACCAAAAAATCAAAAAAATTAACAAGCTCAACACACAATCTTAGATTTATCCACTCATAATCACATAATCTCATGGCCATGATGCACAAAATAGAATCACACACAATAAGAATTAGTATCACATAAGGCTAATTTTTTCATACAAAGATAATTCATAATATTAAACACTTTATGAATAATAGTTTCAAAATAAAGCAATGGCCTAAAAAGGAGTCATTAATGAAAATTAATCAATAAAAAATCATGAAAGAAGGCCAAGGGCCAAAAAAAAGGCATAAAATGATACACTTAATAAAAAAAATATCATTTAATATTACAAGTTCCAATCAAATAATAATATATGATTAGCCTATATGAAATGAAATATCATTAATGAAGCATGCAACAAATGAAACTAGTCAAGACAATCAATTTATGTCAATGTCACAACATAGTAAAGTTATAAAGGATATAAGAAAGAGAAAGAAATGTGTAAGTAATTAATGTAACTCAAAATGATAACTATAAATTTCATATAAATATATAACCTATAACAATATAACATATAGAATGAGATTCCCCAAACATTGGCATGACCCCTAAGTATAAGAATGTCCTGCATCTATACATCCATGTATTATGTCTAACCTATATGTCTTTCACCTCACTCATGTTATTTATTTTTTGAAAATTTATGGGATCACTCTATGTATTACTAGGATCACACACTGTAATCAATGATATCAACTTGTGTAATGGTGATATTTCTCTTGTGTTATTTTCTCTTTGTCTATTTTTAGGAAAATAGTGAGAATGCTCTATGTTTCAGTGATATCACACTTTATAATGATGGGATCACTCTACTACATTAAAAATATTAAATGATGAGATATATAACCCTAAAAATGGAAAAAAGATACAAATTGATGATATCACCCTGTAAATTGATGAGATAGCCAAGGTAACCTTATCTATTTTATATTTCCATCATTTTCTAATATCAACAAGCACATCCTATTAAATGATGATATCATCCTAAAAATTAGTGATACCATCTTGATAATTTACACAATATCTAGTTCTCTATTCATATTTTTTTTATAATGGTGGGATCACCTTAATAAATGATGGGATTGTTCTATTAAATAGTGGATCACACCATGTAATTTTATCAAGAGCTTAATAGTTAGCCTATCAAATTCCCATGTTTTTCAAAGATCACATTCCAAAATTATAACTTGTTTTTCATAGGATTATGGGTCAAATACAGTGGATTAATACTTAAGACAAAGGTTTTATTTTTGAAAAAAAATCATTTGGTGTTTAAAACAAGTTCATCTTTAAGTTTGGGCTTAAAACTTTAGTTGCTTTAATGTCATTTACTTTCTTCATTTTTTTCTAATATTGATTCTTGAGTTGTGTGTATTTGTGAGACCTTCTACATGTATATGATATCCTAATTTTTCCTAGGAGCTAGGGTGATCCATAAACATAAAGGATTCCAATTTTATTTATTCCTAAAATATTCAATGAAGTATGCTCTTCTCTTTCCCCCAATGGAATTCCTAAGAATCATAAATGATGGTATCTTCCCCTTTTTATTTTAGGCTAAATAATTAGGTGTTATTTAATTTTTTTTTAATATTTAGGATAGGTGACTAGGGATTTATATCCTAGCACTCATTTCAAACCCCATTTATCTAGTGGGCTAAAAAAAATTACGAGTGAACTGTAGTAAAAGCCTAAATGGTTGTAGTTTAAAAACACCATGATGTGATGAGCCTGACTTTCTACAATACCTAGGGTTATTTTCATCCCATCAAATAATCCAAGAATTTGGTAGCATGACAATTAAAAATTGATGCTTGACATAGTTTTGAAGGGGATAGACCCTTCCATGAATAGCTTAATTTTCTGATTTATTCATTGATGAAATTTGAGCACACAAATCGAAAGGTATATTGAAACTTTTCGTAATAAAAATTATAATTTTTTTAGAATAATATATATCATCCAAAATAACTTCACTAATGCATGGATTAAAAAATAAAAAACTCTTGAATAGTGCCTATCACATATAGACTATGAGAGGGTGGGTCTTTCAACTTTAATTAAATTAATCTTTTCCTCTCATAAATAGTAGATTAATGGGTTAGTGATTATGTTGTAAATACATTATACCACAATAATAGGGTTGTCTTGTTTTTATGTTGTTAATTAGATATTGTGCTATATTGGTCTTTTATTTAAATCAAGTTCAAAACAAGCCAAACTAAAACCAAGTCTAAAACATTATCATATCACATTTTAGAAATGAAGCATTAATCTACCCAAATTTTTATCAATTATTATCTCACATAATAAGGCATCACTTTGCTCAAATTTTTGGTCATATTTGGTCCATTATAAAGAATTAAACTTGGTATAGTACTTTGTTTGTATAGTACTATTATGCGACCCATTTAAAAATAAAATTACAAATCAAGTTCATTTGAACCAAAATATGTTTCTCATTCTAACTATAATCAATTATAATTTTGACCAATTACTAATTTTGAGTCAATTTTAATTTTAATTTCAAACTTTATAAGGTCAATTGAGGTCAAATAAGGTAAAATTTAAAAGATAAACTAAGGTCAACTTCCAAAGGTCAATTAAAGTCAAAATTTAAAAGTCAACTAAATTCAACTTTCAAAAGCCAATTAAAGTCAACATTGGACTCAAGTTAATTTTAAAAATCAAACATGAATCAAATTCAAAGGTTAAGTCAAGATCAAATATTTTTGAGATGTAAGGTTCAAAATTAGTTAAGAGACATTTGAGAAATCATTCTTAAACCTTTTGACTATTCTAATTCAACTTGGAGAAGATTATTTGATTAAAAATTGTGTTATCTTTCTCCTTCAACAGAGTTTAGCAACTTAAATCACACATCAAGTTACTTTAACCTTCTACTTTGATTTTGAAATACTCCAACAACATTCAAAATCACAACTTGACTTCGAATCATTTCTCAAAGTTCCCAAAATCTACTTTGAATTATCAAAACCAAACATTATGTACACTAATTTCAAATAAATTCAAAATTTAAAATAAGAATCAATTGCTTCCAAAATTCCTAGATACATAGGAAGTGGGGCTATGTATAACACTAATTCTAAGGGAGACTAGTTTTATGATCCATCTGGGTCTTTATAAGATAATGGAAATTCAAGAATAAGAGGTATAACCACAACATATAATGAATCACCCCTCAAAATATAAGAGGTGAGATTCCATGTCTAAATAGAGGAGATACCTCTCTAACCTACTTCCACTAAGGGATAGTCTCTTATGTGAACTTTTAGCCAAGTTCCAAAATCATCAATCAAAGTAAAGGGATAAATTATAGATCCTATCCCAAATATACAACCCATTATTACCCAACTATAATAGGTTATTCAATTTATAACCTTTTGGATGCTACCTTATCCACTACTTCTCTCAATGATCCTCCACATATAGAGTAAAATTTACCCATTAAACAACAAAAAAGAGATCATTTAATTAATCTCCCATTAAATACAATGTCCTCTATAATTTTTGAACAAATTACTCTTATTGACCCATTTCTACAAGCTACTACTTAACCATAAGTGTTCCCAAATCTACATCAAGTTCTTTTTAGTTATAAATAAGTCCCTTCCTCTAGTTTTCAATAGTAGGGCATATACAATTACCAACACCTTATTTTTAGTTTGCAACAAGTTCCTTTGAACTCTCAATAAATTGTGTCTAGTTTATAATATGTTCCTTTGAACACCCAACAAATTCCTCTTAATTCTAATCCAACATCTTCCAATCTACAACCATAGGTTGTGAAACACCGTCCATTACAATAAACTAAAACCAATCCTCAATAAAAAATTTAAAATCCTCTACCTCGATAATGGGTTGTGATTAATCCTCATTAGTTTCCTATTAATCCATAACCTATTCCTTCCAACCAACAAAAAATCCCTACTTTCCAAAAACAAGGTCCTTTATGGTATGATTGTACACTTCAATAGTAAATTCAACCATACTGACCACAAATTAACCCAACCCAATAGTGTATTGATAATACACCTCCTAATATTAGTAAAAAATAATAGGCACCTTACCAATAGTATAATCTTGGTTATAGAGTGAAAAACCTGAGTAACTTAGCTCAAAGGGTACCCATTCCTACTTATTTTAATCCTAATTAGCCCATCTATCCAAAAAAATCTAATCCTCCACTAAAAAATGAAAAACATACCCTTCCTCCATCCTAGAATGCTCCCACTCTCCAAGAGTATCAAAAAATAAAAGATCGTGTTCTAGGGCTTTGAGCAAGAAATCAGAGCAAAAATTCAAGTTTGATGAAATATGTCCTTACCCATTTGATATGAGCATCCTTTAATTCCAATTTATATCTCATTTTTAGGTGTATATATTTGATAAATAAAATGGAAAGGGTGATCCTAGAGAGCACCTAAAAGAGTTCTTTATGGATTTTCAGGAGGTAGCCTACAACAATGTTTATTTATTTCACTTGTTTCCACATAGTTTGGGTGGACAAGCTTTAGAGTGGTTCTTACACTTGCCTAAAGGATATGTTATTTATTTTGATGACTTATCATAAAAAAAAGTAAATAAATTATCTTATAATTTAGAACATGATTTGACCATGGTTGACTTGTTCAATACTAAATAACATGGTGGGGAAAGATTTTTAGCTTACTTACAGTGATAGAGAATCTTAGCTAGCCATTTTCCACATAATCTTATTGAAAAAAAAATTAGTTGTTATTTTCATGTCCAATTCAAACTTAGAGGTGGCTCATAAATTGAGACTCCATTATATAGACACATTTGGGGAGATTATAGATAAATGAGTGTATATTAAAAAGGAATATATAAACAAAGGACTGGTTAAGATTTATTTTGAGAAGTAGAAACAAGCTCAAGCTCCTCCATAAGCATAGGCCAACACATTAAAGATCCCAAATCCATTTAAGAAAACATTTTAGGAAATGGAGTAATAGAATCTAGACACATGTAGATAGTGAAACCAATGCCTAGCCAAAATGCTCCACCTAATTCAACCATCACACTATAAAGACCACCTCCAATAAGGAACCAATACCAAAATAGATTCTTTAGTTACCTTGGTAAACCTATTGAGGATGTATTCTAAAATTTATTCATAGTTAATATGGTCATCTAGACAAATCCAAAACATTTTCTTAAAGACCAACCAAAGCCTCATTAGTATAGAGATAATGGGTATTATGATTTCCATCATGTCAAAGGACATGGAATTCATAGATTTGTATAATTATGGCACTTCATTCAATATTTTTTAGAGAAAGGTGACATCAAGTTGGATAATGTTACTTATACATCCAACAAAAACATGGTTATCTACAAAGACCCATTTCCCATGTATAATTATAACAATCAACACCAATCCAATAATCAACATCAGAATCAAGGGTAGAGTTAGAATCAAGCGCAGAACTAGAATCAGGGAAATTATAATCAAGGTCAAGACACCCAAGACAATCAAGTTAACTACCATGATGTCTTGTATAACTATAATAACAATGTAGGTTGCATTAATAATAATAGTGTATATACCATCAAAACTAATTCTCATCAAGCTTCTAACACACTTCGAAATGTTTCTCCTTCCATCTTGGGACTTCTTCCATCATATTATCATGGCCCCTTTTTTTTGTGTAATAGCATTTTTGCTCTGTAATGCCCACATGTTCACATTCTAAGTCCTATAATATCTCTTTATAAATCAAGTAACCCTTCTCCACCTTGAATATGTGTAGTTTCAACTTATTGTATAAAGGTTACACTTTAATGTCATTTACCATTTTCCAATACTAATCTCATTTTTAACACCTTGCCTTCAAAAATCAAGCCTTAATTCAACACTAATCCTACCCAAGGCTATTTTAAGTCTAAACCCAAGCCATCTCCTCATTATATTAAAAATTAATATGATCTTGGTGACTAAATGAATAAAATTCCTCCATAGATTTCTATCCTAGATCTCTTTCATACATTAGAAGTTCATACGGCCATATTGTATGAACTTCTTCAATAATCCAAGGTACACATTGATATTGAACCAACTATATTTCAAGAACTAGTGGGTCACTTACCCTTAAGTCAACAATTAACATTAAATTCAAGTGATATGTTATCCCTTGGTCCCATACATAATAATCTTATACATATTGAATATATCATAAACTACCACAATATTAAGTACATGCTTATAAACAATGGCTCATACCTCAATATAGCTTCATTAAAATTGATAAAAATAGTGGGGTATAATTAAACTAATTTTTAGGTAGATACCATTATGATCAAGGCATATGATAATGCAAAGAAAGATAATCACAAGGCAATATTTGCTTACCAGTCATAGTTTGGCCTATCATCCATGACACCCTTTGTCAAGTCATCAAATTGAGTTATCCTAAAATATGATTCTTATATGCCATTTGATCTATGAAGTATGTGAATTTCCTTCCACACTTAATCAATGCCTAAAAATACCCTATGGAGGTCACTATTCCTAGTGACTTACAATCATACCAATGTTTTAAGCATTTAGAATCTGAATAAACCAATACAATTACTATCCTAAAATATAGCATGCACCTAAAAAGGATAAGGACAAAGCCCATAAATCTTACCAATCAAATTATATTTACCCAAGTAACCTTGTGTCCACTTCATCTACTTCATTTCCCTAAATTTCCTCCCACTTTATTGTTGAGGATATGGGTATTGGTACAATAACATTAAGGATACCTTATACATTACCAAATTTCTAAAATATCCCAAATCCCATGGTATACCCAAGGCTAGTAAACCTCATGTGAAAATATTGGGTCTCATCCTAAGGGCCCTCATATATTTTTTAATAAGGCTTTGCTAGATGAAGATCAACCCAATAGTTATGAAAATTCTTAGTTGTACAATGATGAATTTGCCTCTTGTTATTAGAGTGCTAATTATCACATCCCTAAGAAAATCTTGGATCATCAAGATTATAAATGGAAATACATGGGGAAAAATTAAAAAGGTATTATTGAGCCTATTTCTACTACTCAGAACAAATTTAGTTGATGTATTGGATAAAAATTGCTTGCAGGTGATCCCTCAAATCTCAAAAGTGAAACTACTTTAGTGTTTAACAAAAATAATGCTAACATCATCACAGACTCCTATTATATCTCTATGATGAGATTTATAACACAAACCTATTCCATACCAATTCCATTATCACTATACTTTTTCACCTAAAATTCTTCTTATCCTCCATTATATTGAATTATTTAATTGGGATTAGTAAGATCACACTATACCATTAGATGACTTCCAAAATGAATAATCCCTAAAAAAATTCCTAGGTATTAGAGATGATATACTAATTGTGGATCATAAATAAGGTTTTGAGATCACATTAGACCTTGATGAATACTTTGGAGAGTGGGTGAAATTCCTTGGTCAAATACAAAAGAAAAATAAAATAAAACATTAAGGTCCTCTAGTGAAAAACTCTTTGAAGCACTTTTGAACCAAGGAAAAGTAAATAAAAATACAAGTCCCTTGGTGAAAACCTATTTAAAGAACTACTAGATGGATAAGTTCACCTTTCTCCTTAGTAATATTATATTCCTAAAGGTTCACATCTTAACTTTGGATCATATGTTAGTGTAAAATAAGAAAGGGTATTTGAGAAGATAGTTCAAGACTTTCCAAAAACATGTCAATTGACCATTACTTGAAATGAATAATTCATATTATTTTTACATGGGTGGACTTGATGGTCCATAATTAGATGAATAATATCATTTAATATCTATAAATACTTTCTTATAATATTGTTCTACACTATTAGTGAAAGACACCACAAAGGCCAATATTCACATAATAGATGATCCTAAGATGAATAAACTTGGCACAAACCTCACTTCGAAGAATGTGATTTCATCATTAAAAATATTTAAGAGTTTATTGATACATTTTAATGGTCTTATGTGGATATTCTAGGGTTGGATCCATCTCTTGTTATAAACCATCTTGTTATACACCTAGATTCCAAACCCATTAAGCATAAATTATGCAATATACATCCATAGATTTCTATCCTAGTCAAGAAAGAATTGGAAAATTTATTGGGACCATGCTTCATTCACCTAATTGATTACTCATGATGGATATAAAGTATTTTTATAGTTATTAATAAACCATAATGTATTAATTTATGCATAAACTTTAAGGACATCAATAAAACATGTTTGAATGATGATTTCACATCACCAAACATTGACCTGATTATAGATTTATAAATAGGTAATGAAGTGTTATCCATCATGGATGGATGTTTAGGATACAACTAGATAAATATTGCATTATAATATCAACATAAAATATCATTCACCACTTTATGGGGAAAATTATGATATCAAGTCATGCCATTTGGCTTGAAAAATGATGGTTCCATATACCAATGTGCCATGACTATCATTTTCCATGACATGATACAAAAAATTGTTGAAGATTATGTTGATGACATTCTAATAAATTCAAAAACATAATATGATCATCTAGAATTTATATGGAGGACCTTTGAAATACTTCATGATTACAAGGTACATCTTAGTCCAAATAAATATGTCTTTGGAGACATGTCAAGAAAATTATTAAGCTTCATTATTTCCCATCATAGAATTTAATTTGATCCAACTAAGGTGAAGGACATCAAATAAATTCCTCCTTATTATCTTATGAATATTCTCCAAAGTTTTTATGGAAAAATCCAATTGATTCATTATTTTATTTCATAGTTTGTTGATTACTAACTTTCTTTCACTCATATTTTGAAGAAGGGGACCAATTCTAAATGGGATATCAAATGTCAAGAGGCATTTTAAAAACTAAAAACCTTTTTGGAAAACCCTCTAGTGTTGGTCATTCCATCACTATGTAAGCCTCTATTTATTTACATTTCATCTACTGAACATGCTTTGGGGGTACTTTTGGCCCAACATGATAACTAAGGAAAGGAACAAGTAATATACTACCTAAGAAGGACACTAGTGACCTATGAATACATTAATACACCTATTAAAAAGGTGTTTTTATCATGGGTATTTACATTACATAAACTATGCCATTATAAGTTAAACAATAACACCATTATTATTATGAAGGTTGATCCCCTCAAATATATCCTTTCTAAGCAAACATTGATAGGGAATATTCCTAAATGGATCAAGATCTTCAATTAATTTTACATTGAATAGGTTAATAAAAAATACATTAAAGTGAAAGTTCTTGTAGACAAACTTGATGAAGAAACTTTTTCAAATGTGCATCCTATAACCATGCATTTATTAGATGAGTCTAATTTCACTCTTGAAGAATCACATCATTGGAAGCTATATTTTAATGGTTATTTAATGAATTATGGTTCAAGGGATTATATTTTATTCATTATGATGTACGGAGATATTATTCCTAAGGAATTATAAATTGATTTCCTATGAACCAATAATATTATGGAATAAGAGTCACTTATTTTAGGGCTCTGCCAATATAATGAAACATTCAATAATTGGTTATCTATGATGAATTAAAATTGATCATTAATTAGGTTACATACCAATGTTAGACAAATGATGAGAAAATTGTGCCATATAAAGGAATGGTTGATAATATCAAAAAACACTTTGAATCTATGTAACTTGAGCAGATACCTAGATCCAACAACATACTAGTTGATGACATGGAAACCATTGAATCTTTGATGGAGATATCTTCTAATGTTCAATAATATTGATTTCTTATTTAAATCCTTTTATGATAGATTATAATCATACAAAAACTAAAATGGTATGTGATATTGATATTACCCATTCCCCTTGGTACAAAGATTTATATGGCTATATCCAATACCTCATTCTTCCCACTAACCTCACACATAATCAATAATAATCATTTATTCATAATGCATCTTGATACAATTTACTTGGTGGTAGACTCTAATGTATATGATATGATGGGATGTTACTTTGATGTTCAAACTTAGGTGAATCCAAATTGGAACATAAATATGTATATGAAGGGATCTATGGGGCCCATATAAGTGGAATGGTCCTTTCCAAGAAATTCCTTAGGATAGGAAAGTATTGGCCCACTATGGAAGATGATGCATGTGATTATGTCAACAAATGCCTTGATTTCCAAAATCATGGTGATTAATCCATCTCCTTCATGAGTTCCTCACCTTATTACTTCTCCTTGGCCATTTTATTAATGGGAACTCAATGTGATTGGTAAAATCAACCCCTCTTATTTTAATGGACACAATCATATCTTTATTGCCATTGAGTAATTCACTAAGTGGGTTGAGGAAATCCATCTCACTTATGTAACTAAAAAACAAATTTATAAAATCATCCTAAACCACCTCATTTTTTTTTATGGAATTCCATCTTCCATTACATCTAATAATGGGAATTCATTCAAGAAGAAGTACATGAAAACCCTATATGATAAATTCCATATTAAACATAGATGGTGTACACCCTATTACCCCCAAGGTAATGGTCAAGCTAAAACATCTAATAAATCCATTTTTAAAATACTTAAGAAGACTATCAATAAAGGTGGATGAGATTGGCACTTGTAACTATTTTCCACCCTTTGGGTCTATTGTATCAATGTTTGCACACCCACATGTGCAACACCCTACTTCTTAGTTTTTGGTATTTAAGTCATTCTACCAATTAAGATTAATTTGACCTAACTAAAAATTTAATTTCAAGGTATCATCTATGATGAATATTATAGAGTGGAAATATTGAAAGAAATAGAACTCTTGGAAGAGAAATGAGTAGATGTATTGAGTCATCTAAAAGTATATCATAATTGCCTACATTGTATTTATTAAAAGCATATTATCCTAGGATAATTTTAGGTGGGTGATATTGTTATAAAAAAACATAAGAAAATACTAATATATAATATCAAAATATAGGGAATGTTCATGCCTAACTGGATAGGTCCTTTCATTATCACTAAAATTTATGGTTTTGGGGCATACAAGTTAGCTACTCTAGTAGTATACGAGATTGATGAACCCATGAACACTATACATCTCAATATTTTTTTATTGACTTGGTTTTAACACTATTTATGAGGGGAACTTATTTGGGGCATTCCATTTCATGTGTCTTTTTCTCCTTCCTTTCATTTTTCATTCTAGAGTCAAGCCTTGTATTCTTCATATTCCCTCTTCTCATCTTGATTCTTGAATATGACCTACATGTATTGTAGGTGGATTCAATGATAGATTAAACACATAATTAAAATTTGGTCATAATCAAAGCATCCTTACAAGATTTTTTTTAGAATGTCAACATGTTTTTTTATGGTTCCTTGCTTGGTAGTTCTTGACATAACTTATTTAAGCTCTTTGATGATTCTACATTCCCATTATATCCCATTCATTTTACATCCTAAATTGATATTAAAGGGTAGTTATTTAATGCCTTGGTGTTGATGTGGAATGGTAATTATTGTCACTTATATTTTCATCCTTTGAGGAGATGTCTCAGCTATCCTCATCCAAGTGGCATAATAGAAATACCTTTAGGCTATGGGTAGCCTAAGAATGATGTGAATATCTAGATAGGGCTAGCTCCTTTGATGTACCACTTTTGGATCACTACTACACCTATGATTACAAGGAAAAGGGAGAGAAAAATAGAATTAAACTATCCTAAAGGAGGTGATACACCAAATTTATTGATAACTACCAACCGGCTACATGTCACATATGAGACCAAGAGACTAACTAAACATACACTTATCTAATTTGAATATTCTCACATCAGTATTTCATTATGAGGTTGTGATGAATGTTTAGGCTAGGAGGACTAGACAAGAGGCCTAGAATGACACTATTTAAATAGGCTAACTCACTCAACCTTGAAAATTCATAGAACACTTCACATGACCTATAAGAAGAATATTACAAGATGCAAATATGTGAGAGAATGAGATAATAATAATAAGGAAATAATAGTCATCACTAAGAAAGATAAATCATTCAAGTAAACACTATTGACACTTGGATTCATACCCTTGAGGATATGCTCAACTCTCCTCATCCAAGTGGCATAATGGAGTCATATCTCTTGTTGTGGGTGAATTTTTTTTTGGGATTAATCTATAGATAATGGGATAGTTCCCCTTAATTAAAATTTAAAGCTCTCTTTAACCTATCAATTATGTATAAAAAGGGGTAAGGAAAATAACTAATAAATCAAGTGGTGATCCACCAATGTATAATGTCCTCCCAATTGATTGAAACCACTACTCAAAGATAAATAAAATGTTTCTCACACAATACTCACAACTCAAGATTCATTACTACATCAATGTTTCATATGCTATATTCAAGAAGGTATATTATTCTTAGGAAGGGAATGAATTACTCCAAAGATGGATACAATCATGGACCACTTGTTGGATATACCTACACTTAGAAAAGAATACTAGCAAGTACCTGTAATAATATCCTTTTTGAAAATTGGTAGACCATCAAGAGTTTAAGCTAGAAAAGATAATCTTTCACTAGAATAGACTAAAAATATTCAAGTCATTACTCAATATTACATCATATGAGTGGTAACAACACTTGTATATTTCTTTAAGTACAAATTTGGCTAGAGTTTTCCTAATAACTAGTGGACGCTACTGAACAAGCCAAAAGAATGCATATATATATAGCCTTTGGGAGGGAGGTTAAGTAAAGGGAGTCCAAGGGTCACTTGTACATGTGTCTATATGAGAGAATCAATTACATTTTCATGTGAGAGAGAGGTGGGTGAGCTATGACATGTCACCAAATGAATTAGTTCCAATTGAATAAGTTACAATTTGCACCAAATGAATTAGTTACAATTGAATCAGTTATAATTGAATCAAATGCTCGAGACATTTTTCCATTTTTTACCTCTATATTCACCTTCAGGTTCTTATCAAGCCTTTTGACACCAATGACTATTTTTCATAGTTTGAAATTAACTTTTATGAGCCATCATCCTTTAGGTATTTTATTTTGACTTTTATTTCCCTCAAACTTTTTATTTCCCTTAGACTTCTCCCAAAATAATTCATTCCTAAAACTTTTCCTTTAGATCATTCCATGGATAATTTGTTTCAAACAACATTTTAGGATTTTTATGCAAGTGCCTTTTTGGAAAAATGTGTTTGGGCCATCTCTCTAAGGAATTGACTCTTTTTGTAATCTTTCAAATGAACCCTTTGGCTTGAGAACTATCCTTTTGGAACTTATGTTTGGTCCACCTTCCTTTGTAAACAATCTTTCAAAAAATTTGTGTCATTTTGGCTTTCTAAAAATGCCCCTTTGGGAAATCTGAAGTGCCCTTCAATTTTTTTTAAAGTACCTTTCAGCCTTCCTGCAAATTCCCTTTAGAAAAAGCTAAAGTAACCTTCAAAAAAATGAAAGTTCCCTTCATAAAAACTAAAGTGCCCTTCAAAAAATTTGACAATGACTTTTTTTTGAAGTGCCCTTTGGGAAAGTTGAAAATGATCCCTTAGCCTAAAAATGTCCTTTAGAGAAATTGTTTGAATAATTTTATTGATGGAATTAGTATTCATCTTTGGGAAATTTGTCTTGGACAAATTGCCCAAAATAATTTGACACTTTGGCCAAATGAAAATTCTAAAAAAATAACACTTTAGTCAAAAACAAAAGGCCTAAAAGGATTACTATGTAAAGGCTTAGCAAAAGACCTATGCAAAGGCTTGGCAAAAGACCAAAACCAAACTTTTCAAAAGAATTAGACTTGTAAATTTATTATGGGATTTTTAAAGAAAACTTCCTCTGAATGAAACTTAGATACTAGACCTATCCAAAGGTATAGACTTAGGTGGTTATATTTTCAAATAGGGGTGCTCAATTTTAGCCTGAAGGGCCAAATTTTGGTTAATAAATTAGTGACTCATATGGGTAACATGCATGCTATAATAAATATAATATTAGCCTAATTATTCCATTAGGCATGGATTCATCTAAGGACTAAAATAAACATGAAACCTTGACCGTGACTCAAAAACTTGATAAAAAAGACAACTAGTTGCTACTTCAACCACATAAAGGGAAAGGACACACACAACAAGCAAGAAAACTCACGAGACACACATATGTGCTTAAGTACTTAAGGGAAAAATAAGACACAATTGAAAGAAAACTAATATATACATCTAACATGATATGTTTCTCCTCCTCTTGGATCAAAGGGGAAGATTCTTACGTCTCTTTCATGATAAGAAACCTCATGGTGGTAACCATGTAGCTTGTTAGAGTGAAAACTTGGTGACTCACCCTTATTATTTGATACTTTGATTGGAATCTATTCCAATGTATTAGATTCAAACATGTCCTCAACCTTCATGTATCCATTTTTCTCTTTGAGACATGTCTCATGTTGGTTCTTCATGCTACTGCAGTCCATCAATGGATCAATGGCTACTATCTCATCATCATAGGGTTTATTTGGCTCATGGCCCTCTTCGTATGCATCATAGACTAACTCATTATTTTATATCCTTTTTAGAAGTTGGTCAAACTAATCTCTTACTTCATCATGGATATTTTAGAAAGGGTGGCTGGTGTGATGTTTGAGCTGAGACAATTTTTTTAGTTCATCCCAAAAATCATCATTTTCTTACTCAAGAACTCCTTCCTCAATGCTTTTATAAAACCAATGTGATCCATCTCCTTATTATTCATAAAAATGAGTCTTTATCTACTCAAAAACATGCTCCTAAACCTCATTTAACTTAGGTCCCATGGTCTGGTCATTATCTTCATCAAAGCAATAAGAAGGTTCATCAAACAAAGGGAAAGAGAGCTCACCATGCTTACATTCTCCATATAATGTTGACATGTGAATTTTGTCAATCTCATTTTCATATTTATATAAAATTTTCATGTATGTGTGACCTATATATTCTCCTTAAATCATGCCACCTTTAAGATTCACTTCTTCAACCTTATTCTCATGAAAACCTCCTAGAACATCCACATCTTGAAATATGATTTGACTACATTGTTAATCTTTTATAATGCCTTCCACCTCATGATCATGATGATGATCACCATGATGATGCTCATGGGGAGTATCTATAATTATTCAATCTTCATCATCACTCATAATAACCTCTTGATCAGCCAAAAAATGCATTTTCTCTTGCTCACTTGCCTCCCTCAAAACATGTTCCTCTTTAGAAGGGAATGAAGTGAAGCGTGAATGGATAAGTTCATGAGTTTGAAATGTAGGAGTTGGAGTATGGAAGGTAGTGGAAGGTTAAAGAAGTGAAAATGGAGTGTGGGATGAAGGAGAGGACTTAAGAATGGAATTTGAAAAGAGGCAAGCACTAGTGAGCTCAAAATAATATTGGGAATGAGAAGTTGGGTGTTCTTTGAGAAGCCCATGAGGAAGAGGAAGTAAACCTTGGGATAAAATCAATTGATTATCTTCCTTACACTTTACCAACACTTCATCCACATCAAATGTAGATTTATAACTCTCTTTAAAGGGTATGTATGGGGTGTATTTAGACATGGGATCTTCTATTGGGTTTAAACCTTCCATTACACCTTGACTAAGCAACCTCATTCTTGACTCTAATTATTTAATCTACTTGGATAGATTATCTTGAAGAGTATTTATTGGAGATCATATGTATCATCATGATGAGGAGGAGTATGAGAGGTTTGACATGGAAAAGAAGAGGTTTCTTGATGAAGGGTGGGAGGGACTTGAGGAGTACTAGCTTCATTTTCCACTTCACACTCTTGAATAATAATCTTCTCTTCCTTCTTACCCCATGATTCCAATATTTCATTCCAACTCATGATCTTAAGATTTTAACTCTCTTCTTGAGGATAGGTAGCAACTTCATCTTTCTTAAGGTCTTGAGCTAGTTCATGATAAACATTTATCCAACTTGGAATCTTGACATCATGTTGAAGGACTTGAGGAGGTTGAGGGAGGCTAAGAAGAGTTTACACATGCATAGGAAGATTTTATTAAGGATAGATGTGTTATTTTCCAAAGAAAATAGAATGAATTATTTCAAAGTAGGGCTCATAATATAAGGCAATGAAATAGTTAGTTTCCATAGAAGGTTGATCCACTATCTTTTGGTGTTGGATTGCTAAGTGTAAAGGATTAATAGCAGGGGTAGTTTGTTTTGACATAGTAAAAGATGCATTAGATGGGCTAGAAGTTTGGCTCATTTTATTTGGGTGAGAAAGTGCTATTTGATGGAAAGGATTTGATGTAAAAGGGGAGGGTTTATTTTGTATGGGAGAAGACTATTTTGGGATGGAAGAGGGTATAAAAGGTTGATTTCCTTGAGTGGATTGACTTCTCCATCTTACTAGTTTATCCTTCATGGGTTGCATGGCTTGAATTTGCCTAAACAAGAACTCCTCCTTATACATAGGATCTTAATGATACCTATTTTTCTCATTCAACCTATCTATCTCCAACATTTGCTTCTCAAACTCCAAGATTATCTCCCTAACACTCTTAGGCTGACTAGGATAAGGACAATTAAGAGATTTTTTTGAGGTTATTCCACAAAAAACATGAGCTTGATCAAAATAATATGAAGGAGCACAAGGTCCATACTACTCAAAAATAGAATTATACATACCAAATATGATTTCTTGATGCACTAGGGTTGCTTAACAAACTAATTCAACTTAGATTCACCATTACTATTGATTGAAATGCCTCCAAAAGTCTGATTGGTTGAAGAACACACCAATAATTCTTCAAATCCTTGGATAAATTATCCCACCGGGCATGCCAAAAAAATTTGACACTTGGATTCACATCCTTGAGGAGATACTCAGCTCTCCTCATCCAAGTGACACAATGGAGTCATCTCTCTTGTTGTGGGTGATAATTTCATTGAGATGAATCTATAGATAAGGGGCTAGCTCCCCTTGATGCACCTTTAAAGCTCTTTCTAACCTATCAATTGGGTATGAAAAAGGGTAAGGAAAAAAAATAAGAATCCAAGTAGTGCTGCACCAATGTATAATGTCCTCTCAATTTAATGAAACCACTACTTAAAGACAAACAAGATGTTTCTCACACAAGACTCACAACATAGGATTCATTACCACATCAATGTTTCATATGCTATATTCAAGAAGGTGCATGATTCTTAGGAAGGGAATGAATTATTAAAAAGAGGGATAAAATCATGGACCACTTCTAGGATATATCTACACTCAGAAAACAATACTAGAAAAGACCTACAACAATATCCTTTCTACAAATTGGTAGACCATCAAGAGTACAAGCTAGAAAAGATAATCTTTCACTAGACTAGACGAAAAAGATTCCAGTTATTACTCAATATTACAACATATGAGTGGAAACAACACTTGTATATATATTTAAGAGTTATTCAAGTACAAATATGGCCAAAATTTTCCCAATAACTAGTGGAGGCTATTGAATAAGCCAAAATAATGCATATATATAGCCTTTGGGAGGGAGGTCAAGAAAAGGATGTCCAAGGGTCACTTGGACATGTGTCTATATGAGAGAATGAGTTACATTTGCATGTGGGATAGAGGTGGGTGAGTTATGCCATGTCACTAAATGAATTAGTTACAATTGAATATTTTACAATTTGTACCAAATGAATCAATTACAATTGAATTGGTTATAATTAATCAAATGCTTGGGACATTTTTCCATTTTTTACCTCTATATTTGCCTTCAAGTTCTCACTGAACCTTTTAACACCAATGGATATTTTCCATAGTTTGAAATTAACTATTGTAGGCTATCATCCTTTGAGTATTTTATTTGGAATTTTGTTTCCTTCAGACTTATTATTTCCCTCAGACTTCTCTTGAAAGAATTCATTCCTCAGACTCTTCATTTAGATAATTCCATGGACAATTTGTTCTAAACAATATTTCATGCATTTTTCGAAAGTGCCTTTTTGAAAAAATGTGTCCAAGCCATATTTTTGAGGAATTGACTCTTTTTAGAAACAAATGACCCCTTCAGCTTGAGAATTGTCCTTTTAGAATTTCTATTTGGTCCACCTTCCCATGAAAACAATATTTTAGACTTTTTGTAAGTGTCCTTTTGGCTATCTAAAAATTCCCCTTCAAGAAAGTGGAAGTGCCCTTCAAATTTTTTGTAAAGTACCTTTTGGCCTTCCTACAAATGCTCTTTAGAAAAAACTAAAGTGCCCTTCAAAAAAATTGAAGTGCCCTTTAGAAAAGTTTAAGATGAATTTTTTTGAAGTGCCCTTCAAGAAAGTTTAAAATGATCCCTTAGCCTAAAAAGGTCCTTCAGGGAAATTGTTCAGATAATTTTCTTGAAGTAATTAGTCTTCATCTTTAGGAAATTTGTCTCAAATAAATTGTTTGAAAGAATTTGACACTTTGTCCAAATGAAAAGTCCAAAAAAATAACACTTTAGTCAAAAATAAAAGACCCAAAAAGATTACTATGTAAAGGCTTAGCAAAATACCAACAATAAACTTTACATAAGAATTAGACTTGTACATTTGTTTTGGTATTTGTATAGAACACTTCCTCTGAATGAAACTTACATATTATACCTAACCAAAGGTATAGACTTAGGTGACTAAGTTTTCAAATAGGGGTGCCCAATTTTGGCTTGAAAGGCCAAAATTTGGTCAAAAAACACACTACAAAAAATCATATAAAAGGTAAAAATTGGTTGTCTTCATTTATCCATGGTATACAAATGATTAAAATTTCACCATACTCAGGTGGAACATAGTTTATAAAGGCCAAAATCGCTAGTTTTTATAGAACTTGAGAGAGAGGATAGAAGAAAGAAGTTCAAATGTCATAAGGAACCTATTAAAGATAAGACAATGAGTTACATGTGCATGATGAGGGAATGTGAAATTAATCATGCAATGTTAGGAAGCACAAGTGTCACCCCAAGTCATGAAACTCTTAAAATGTGGTGTAGGAATTCTCATTATGCACAAGAAAACCACCTTCATAATTTGCCCCTATTTGAAAATCCCAAAACTAATTAGGGATAGGTCTAATGATTGGAATGAGAGAGAAGGGTTGAATATATGCTTTTCCATGAATTTGATACATTCCTACTCATCTAGAATCTTCTATAAATGAGCCATCACTACCTGTACGTAAAGAAAAATCCTCTTTCACACACCCCTCACACTTGGCCTCAAAATTAGCTTCAATTTTCCATTAAAATCCATGAGAAGGAGTGTGTGAAACTTTTTAATACTCTCCATAGCCTTATACTACTCAAGAGACCTTAAAAGCTATCCATTTGAAGTTATCACCCTTCTCACTATCATGTTCATTATGTCAGTTCTTACTAGTTGAGATGAGAGATATATTAGACACACTTAGGAGTTTTTATTAAAAATTAAATAGACATTATGGGTTATCCCAAGTCCCAATACTTTTCTTAAAGTTTTTTTAATCTCTTTAAAGTCCCTATAACTTGCATAATGCATAAAACAATCAAGAAAATTAATTTTTTACCATATCTATACAAGTATGAAACACCTCAAGTGGATGGGAAGGGTCATTGGGGAGTAATATAAAACCTTAATATAATTTCATGGCCATTAAATCCCATTATAATTTCTCTCCATTCTCATTTTCCCAATCAGGTCCTTTCCAAGGGTTTGTAAGGGTTTTAGGTAGTTTTGACCTTTAGTGATGTTTCATAAAGGTTAACATTCAAATATAAACTTAATTACAAAAAAATGATTTTCATGACATTATATAACTTTTAATATATCCTTGAGTCTCCATGAAAGGTGTAAAGGTAGATATGAGCTTCCAAATTTGTCCACTTGAACTCTCTTCTCCATTTCCTACAGGTCTGAGTTGTCTCTAAGCCCAAAAATGGATTCTTGAAGATTTTTATGTAATGTGTAAGTGTGTAAACATGTTAAATGACCATATTATTATGATACAATAGGTTAAAATTCATATATAAGGCTAAAAATGTAATTGACTTCCCATTTGGACACTAGGACAAAACCCTACCTTTTAGGGCCGATTACATACTTGAGGGTTTAAAACACCCTATTTAGATTAATCATTTTATGAAAGGAATCCTATGTTTTTTGGACGTTTTAAAACCTCCCACACATCTTTACAAGGTTCAAACATATTTTAAGAGTCCTTTTATCACTACATTCCAAAACTATAGGGTTTTCATACAAAGGGAAGTATCCTCTATCTGAGATAAAATAGAGTGTACTTACCCTAGTTAATTAGACACATATAAATATTGAGGGGTTTATCAAATTTATAAGTAAATATAATTTTTAATTTCAAACCTTTTTTGTATTATTATATCCTTCAAAATGACTAAAACCTAAGACATACTATAAGGAAGGACACTATGTGCGAGCTTCTATCATGTGAAATGTACCTTGCTTGATAGAGTTCTATCTTTGTTCCTTATTCATCATGAGAGATGAATGATACATTATTACCTATGTCAGGGTAAATTTTTGATCATTTAAACCATTAGGAATTTTCCAAACTCTACTTTGTTCATGCTTTACCTTGACTGGCCTAGACTAGGGTCATAGACTGTGACTATATTCCTCTTTCATGTAGGTGGTCACACATGATTAAATATTATATTTAATGTCTATAGGTTTATTTAGGATCTAATAAAATAATTTTACATTTTTTTTAACTTATTTATATCATCCTTATGCACTTTACACACTCACAATCCCTAAACCTGTTGACTATTCATCACAGTCAAACCCAATTAACTGTGTTGGAGCCAAAAAAGATCTTGTGGGTGAAGATTATATTTTAATAAGTTTCATGTCACTTTAAAAATACTAATAAAATTTTAAAAATAATACATATGCCAATTTATATGTTTTATTTCTTAATTCCTTGGTCATATACTATATGTACTTCAGTCAGTTATAGGTGTATGTTTTGTAAATAGGCACACTTGTAGGTGTATATAGAGCCTAAAACATAAGATACCATCCTTTTTAAATGAAACTTAGGCCATTAATTTTATATTAAACCATATAAAACCATTCCAACATGGTGTTAATGTCTAATTTTACAACTTGGGTTGAAAATATCCCTTTGTGATCAAAACCTATAGGTGTTACTATCTGACTTTAGTGCATAAATGGGCAACTTTAGGTCTCTCAACAACTATCCTCATTAAGTAATCTACCCTCAAATGTTTTTAGAGATATACTTATATGTATAGGATACAATTTTTTATCATATATATTCCTCAAATACTTTGGAATATTTCTCATATGACATGTACAAAACTACCAGGTGCTCTATTTTACATGTTTAGGGATAAGAGCTCTGAATATTGTCATATCATGTTCTCACAGTATTTTCCACTTCCATTTGATTATATAAACTTGAAAATAGGTCTGAAATTATCTCAACAAATTATAGGAATCCAAATAATGATTCAACATGTTCTAATTTCTTTGTACAATCACCTTCATATCTCTATGTTATGTCCTATAGGTAGACATTTTCACATACAGGTAGTAAGTCTGAGTAAATTGGTAGAAAGCATGGTTGTGATATTCAAATGAGTTTAATATATATCTAAAAGTTTTTAAATATACTCTTTTCATTAAAAATGACCTTTCTCAACTCAGACACTCCCTTCTAACATGATTTATTTCCATGAAGACACTTGTAGGTAGAAATTCTAAGTTGCATATAGACAGGAAGTGGGTAGAAAGGTTTATGTATTAAATAAATTTTCCTTCCATGATAATTGATATCCTATAATTATTTTTTAATGAAAAATTATCATTTTTATATCTTTAGTCAAGTTTTCAAACCTTACTTTCAACTTGATATCTTTTTAAGAGATGCCTGCAAATGCATATCTATGGTGACTATGTGTAAATGTTACACATAACTGCAATAATCTTATTTCTTGCACCATATAGAAGATTAAATCACTAACTTATGTGGATAGAATATATTTAAAATCTTTTAAGAATTTATTATACCTCTATGAACATGCTCATACCTTCACAAGTCATGACTGAGATCAAGGATGAGCTGGGAGTTGACTGTGCATGCCAATGGACTGTAACCTCAATAATGTTCACCTTCGAGGTTGAAAATTTTGAAATAATGATGTTACCATGACTATTTAAGTGAGTAATACACCATTATACATTGGATTAAATCCATTATAGATAAAGAAACTTTCTGTAAATGGTGAAATTGGAGTGCAAGTCAACTATCAACACCTTCCTATAAAGTGAGTTATTTGAGCTATCAAATCAATTTGAAACATGAAAAAAAACATAGAGAGTATTTGAGGAGAGATAAAAAATCATATATAATCAACATTAGTAGTTTTATTATATAGAATTATCCAAACCAAATCAAAACCTATAGGGTGCATAGATTAATAAGTAAATTGGATAGGTCAACTTCTTAAGAATGGTTCATAAAGCACAAGTCACCATTATTATGAAAAAAACATAAAATGGAAGATGAATAATTTTATAATACACCACAAGATTAATTTTTCTAAAACCTCCCTTGTTGGCTGTACCAAGCAAAAACATGAGGACCATTCTTGCTTGCCAAGCTTAGTGGAAAAAGAGAGAAGTGGTTTTCTCAGTTTCTTAGAGATTCTAATCAAACTAATCACTGGGACAAGTGTTGGGAATAAATCGGAAGCACACAATTGATTACCAAACCAAGCAACTTAATATGCGGAAATTATCCAGAATCACAAGTAACTAGAATTCAGAATAACACATGATATGAGAGACAATACACAACTTGTATTAATACTTATACAGAAAAGAATACAATAAAGAAGATGCCACTTCTTCTCCACCACCTCTTCAGAGGCTCACCACACCTCAAGTGAATAGTAATTATCTCCTCAAAGCTCTCCCTCTCAGGTCCCAACACTCAACTCAAATACAGAGTTGGTGTTCACCTCCTATGCTCCACGCACACCACAAGTGCTCCACGCACTCCACAAGTACTCCACGTACTCCACAAGTACTCAAGGTACTTCAAGTAGATCTCCCATGAACCTGCAACAACCTGCAATTCAACAGACCATACTTATGGAAGGAACTCCCTTGTCTTCCTCTTTTGCTCTATCCGAGTACACACCTGTACTCCAAGTAGATCCTGCCTGATACTGCTCCCTGTTGTGTTGCTGTCTTATCTGATCTTGCACACCTACAAATCAACCTAGTTCTGCACACCTATGAACCTTGACCTTGCACACACATACACCTGCAGATCAATGATCTTACTTACCATGTAGATCTCCTATATAGGCCATGCACCTGTGACCAAGATCCTACACACCTAAAGAATCCTGCTGACTCTCCAAAACCAACACCCACCTTGGTACTGCTGTGGAACTAGGAGGAACACCCTTGCTCACCTCACACACAGAAGGAGCAAAATTTTCTCGACTCAAACTAGAACACTTTTCCAATACAACCATGAGTCTATTATATAGATCTCATCCAAACAATAATTAGACATCTAATTACAATAATTAGATCCACGGCTCTCAGTCTAAAAATAGCTCTAATCATGCAAACACTTGGTTCATTAGCTAACTACCCGTAATAATCTCACAGTCGAACCACACAGGCGACCGACATCGGTCCCTATCTGCCTGGAGGTGACCGACGCCGACTGACCCATGATCGATGTCGGTTGCTTCTCTTCACTATCCTACCGATGTCAGCTAATAAGACCGACACTGGTTGCTCTGACGCTCAGTAACCTTCAGCAACCCCTCCAAAGGCTTTCTCCATGTCTGCATTAGTGAAGCTTTTAGCTCCATAACCTAACAATCTCCCACTTGGAGATAAATAGTTGCACTGTACTTGTACCTGTACCCCATCTAATCTGTTTCCTAGTTTGTATCCCTCTTCAAGATCAATCCTGAAGACAACCCACCACACAACCTATGATGTACCTCCTGTCATTCGAGTACCCTGCCACATCCGAACCTACAAACACATGTAGTGAAGTCCTGACCCTGCATGTATACCTGCTGCTGGTCCCTCTCAAATACTTGAGAATGCACTTCCCCGAATTGACTCCTAACTCTCTGACAACTCCCACTGCATGGGAATACTCAGGTCTATACTAGACCTCATGTGATTTTGGACACTATACCTATCCAGCCCTTAGTGTGCTCCAGCTTTGCATCCTGAACCTCGCCAACAGCTGATTCACATCAGCTCCCACTCGAGACAAAATCAACCTGTGATCTCCATGTCTCCCATGTCAAAGAATTTTGCTGCTCCAAACTCCTCATGACATGCCACTAAACTAATCTTACCCTTAGCTCAGCAAAACCCTATATGTACAAAACTAGCTAGCTAGCGTACCATCCACATACAGCAACAGAATGATGTTGCAATCACCATCCCCCTAGTAAGTCAAACCACAGTAGTTACCCTGACATTGACTGAAGCCATGCTTCATCCTCCACCTGTCAAAACTTGTACCACTATCCTGCAGCTCCTCAAGACCATATGACCTGGTCTTCCATCTCACGTATCCGTTCTCTCTATTCTTCAACTAAGGTATCCATTCATCTCTGTGCTTTCTACCGCTGGCAACCCTACCAAAAACACCTGTTTAGTTCTCCTCCAAGGAATCACATCCTCATCCATGCCAAGCTCACACCTGTTTCCTAGATCCTTCCTGATCTACAATCAGCAACATGTATAAAGAAGAGGAACAACAAATTTGAGGGCCTACTTATGTCTTCAGTCCTCTGTATGGGTGTTTGAGACTCCTTGACAGCATGTTATCCATCCAAAATCCATTATAGTGACCGACCTTGGTCACCCCACAGTCTGCATCTAACTGACGTTGATTCCCATGTGTCTGTCCCTGACTACTGACCCTACCATCGTCGGTGTCCCTGTTGCCGACGTCAATCCTCCTGACCGACATCGGTCTTACCTTCTGCTGACATCGGTCCTCCTAACTGATGTCAGTCTTACCCTGCCTGACATCATCAGCTTCGGTCTGCACATGACTGACATCGGCACCTGTCTGTTCGATGCCGGTACCTGTGTTCGCCTGTGAGTGATGAATTTTTACCCGCGAGCTCCTTTGAATCAATTCCCATGTCCAAACTGCCCTGCTCAGAAGTATCCAACACCATCCACTGGTTTCTATCCGCCATCTCCTCCAAGTACACCAAGGCTTTCCAGTTCTTAAGCCTGTCAAATATATCCATATTCTGCTTAAGAACATGCATCTCCTTCCTGCTCATGTGACCAAGCCTACGAAGCCACATCTCTGCAACAGAAGAAGAATTAGTAATATAAACAAGTAGATAAAGAGTACCTATTTTCTTACCACCAGCTAATTCAAGTGCATCCACTGTGAGAGTTCTTGTGCATCTCTCATCACCCAATCTTTCTGAAGAAATTAGCCATATCTCCAAACCTGGGACCTGCATGACCTTCATCAACACCTGTGTGTTGGCCGCCTACAATTTCAGCTTCACTTCCCCTTTGCCAATTCTTTGGCAAGGCTCACCAGCTCCTCTACCTGGGGCTGCATGGAAAGAGGCAACCGAATCTTTTATCCAAGATTTAACTTTATCCAAGAAACCTCCCAGAGCATCCTGTGCAATAACACCTGCTACATCTGCTTCTTCAATTTCTTCATGCTGATCTGCTACCAACCAACAATAATCTTTTACCTGCTCTTTCTTTCCATGGGATCGTAAGTAACCATCTGTGCTTTTCAGCTCCTCCATTCTTAGCTTACTTTTATCTACCGTTGCTCTACTCCCACTCAATCAGAAACCCTTGAGAGTGCCCTATAACCAAACACAAAACCTGCTCCCTGCAACCTTAGCTCTGATACCACGTGTTGGGAATAAACTGGAAGCACACAATTGATTACCAAACCAAGTAACTTAATATGCGGAAATTAACCAAAATCACAAGTAACTAGAATTCAGAATAACACATGATATGAGAGACAATACACAACTTGTATTAATACTTATACAGAAAAGAATACAATAAAGAAGATGCCACTTCTTCTCCACCACCTCTTCAGAGGCTCGCCACACCTCAAGTGAACAGTAATTCTCTCCTCAAAGCTCTCCCTCTCAGGTCCCAACACTCAACTCAAATACAGAGTTGGTGTTCACCTCCTGTGCTCCATGCACACCACAAGTGCTCCACGCACTCCACAAGTACTCCACGTACTCCACAATTACTCAAGGTACTTCAAGTAGATCTCCCATGAACCTGCAACAACCTGCAATTCAACAGACCATACTTATGGAAGGAACTCCCTTGCCTTCCTCTTTTTCTCTATCTGAGTACACACCTGTACTCCAAGTAGATCCTACCTGATACTGCTCCCTGTTGTGTTGTTGTCTTATCTGATCTTGCACACCTGCAAATCAACCTGGTTCTGCACACCTGTGAACCTTGACCTTACACACACATACACCTATAGATCAACGATCTTACTTACCATGTAGATCTCCTATATAGGCCATGCACTTGTGACCAAGATCCTACACACCTGAAGAATCCTGCTGACTCTCCAAAACCAGCACCCACCTTAGTACTGCTGTGGAACTAGGAGGAACACCCTTGCTCACCTCACACACAAAAGGAGCAAACTTTGCTCGACTCAAACTAAAACACTTTTCCAATACAACCATGATTCTATTATATAGATCTCATCCAAACAATAATTAGACATCTAATTACAATAATTAGATCCGCAGCTCTCAGTCTAAAAATAGCTCTAATCATGCAAACACTTGGTTCGTTAGCTAGATTATTCCTTGTACATTGGTCTATATTCTCTTATGCATATTATTCCAAAAATACCAAAATTGTTCATAAATTCCAAAAATCCCAAGAACATTAAAAAATTCCAAAAATCCCAAAAACATTTAGAAATTCCAAAAAATCATAAATATTTAAAACCCATAAAATCTTAAAAAGCGCTGTAAAGCTGAAAAACCATTTGCATAATTGGTCATCCAATTAGATAATGGATTTTCCTATTGGTTTTATTTTAGATGGCACTATTTGAGTATCATGTGGATATATCATTTATTTGTCATTAGACAAATTACAAGTAGAAAACCCTTTTATCCACACCATGATATAACTATTACATTCAATCAAAATTAATCATTCCCACTATCTTTAGATTATCCCATTTACTTAGGTTTTTTCCTAGATCTTAGGTATATGCCTTTCATTTTATAGTGATCACGTTAATCAGTAATGTTATCCATTCATTACACTCCCATTTTTGGGAGAACTACATTGGCTTAAGTTCTACACAAACTATGTAGGAATCACTTGGCTACATAGGGTAGCCAAGGATAACTTGGCCACTATCATTCTCATTTTAATTTTCTACTTTATTCTCATTTACACTCCCACCAGTTTATGATCCCATTCATGATCTCACCATTTTATGAGTCATTCCTATTTTCCTCTTTAACTAGTTTCATTCTAATCATTTTCATCAATGTTCTTCTTTCGCATTCCTAAGAGAACTAAATTTAGCCTAACAATCCACATGGACCATGTAGGCAATGTTAAATTGCATGGGGCCACTGAAGTTAGCTTAGATACCTCTTCTTTATTCTTATATTCCTCCTTTTAATCTAATTTGTCATGTTATCCTATCTAGCACACCCTAGAATTTAGAGTAGATCACCAAGAGTACCATCTTATTTCCACATTCACATTCACTTTGACTACTTATTTGTTTCCTATTTGTTTATTCATTTAGTTATTTGCTTGTTTTGTTTTTTAATCATATTACATGTATTTTGTTTTATTTTGCTTGGTGAATTATGTTTTAAACTTAGGTATTGATTATCCATATCTTGATCTTAAGTTATTAACATGTGTATCCTTTTCTTTATTGGTTTGTTTTTGTTTAGTGTATTATGAATTACACTTAGGTCTTGATTTTTCATATCTTGATCTCGATTCATTAAGATTTTCATTGAGACTAGTCCTTATGCAAGTAGAAAAAAATGTTATCATGATTAATTTTATATATTATGATTCATATTACTATTTTCAAAATCAAAAAATAAAGTGCTAAAGAGACTCATTTATCTATGTTGCATAAAGAGAAATCATCCCCTCATGAGATGTTTAACATGTGCTCATATGCCAAAATAAAATTATAAACATCATCACATTTTCCATAATCCAAAAAAAAACCTCCTATACAACATGGATACATCTATGCTAATCAAAATGTGCATCTCCAAATAAGCATATAATACTAAGTGATAACCATTTTAACTCCATAATCAAATGCTAAAAGAAAAATATCAACATCAATAAAATTTTATATTTAAATTAGGTACAACATCAACATGGAAATTAAGTAAAATAGAATCATGGAAAATAAATAATGTATCCACATTGATATCACATATCTAATCTAAAACATGCACCAATATCCATGAATCAAAAGATCACATCATATATATTTCAGAGTCTATGGACAATAGGTGATAAAAATAGATGTATGTTTATATATCAAAATAAATGCATATACATTAAGATATACATATACATCACCACAACAAAAAAATTAGAGCTATAATAAAAATATCAACTCTATCTCTAATCATTTCCAAGATGAACCTACTCAAAACTTTGTTCTATGCCTGGTGTTGGTGGTGGCTACTATGGTAGTCCCATAACCAACTTTGTTCTTTGCCTAGTGTTGCTTTGGGGGAAACTATGCCAATAACCTATTTGATGTCAATGTGACTATGACCTTAATGAGACTTGATAGTTTACTTTATGTGTGCTCTCAAAATATAGGTGTCCTGAGCCTTTTTGTCACTACTATCTCATATAGTCTCATATAGTATCTAACCTCATCCTTAGCATAAATCATGCCATCCTTGGCCTACACCATATCTACTAATTCCATGTATAGACCTTGTTTAGAAAACAACTATCTAGCTAGATCCTTATCCCCATAGAGCTTTTATACATCAAATAGATTATGCTACACATATCACCTATCCCTATCTCTCTCACTAATGATCAGGGCCAACTTTACATCTCTCTAGGTGAGTTTTCCATATATGGTGGTCATCTAGGCTACCTACCCCCTCAAATTTGTTATCTCTATATCTTAGTCTATAATCAGGCCATGTAGCTTAATGGTATCACCCTACTATATGGATATTTACCTATATAAATCTACCACATCCCCCTCCATCTTAGATATTTATATGACTCTAGTTGTAATATATCTTTCAAGCTAGTTTATAGTGGCTTGAGCCTCATCTAAAATACCTATCTAAGAAGGCCTTGATTGGCTTGATGCATGTCCTTACTCTCATGTGATAGCAAGGGTCAACTATGTATCATATCCATCTATATCCTATGAAAATTTCTATAAAGCTAAATCAATACTATTGCGTCCAAAGAAAATCATGTGATAGTGTCCATAATATCTTGAATCACACCAATCAGGATAATATGGAAATAATATCCACTCTTATTTGGAAACAATACATCACTAATAATGGCCATCAAAATCACTACCTCAATGTTAATCAAAGGTTGTGTGCTATCTGTAAGGAAGGATAGATCCTTACGTGTAAGGTTGTGATCCATCTATAGTGGTAACATCAATGATGCCAATCAAGTCCTCTAGCATGGTTAACCACCTCTATTACATCTAATGAATTGTATACCCCTAGATAGTAATTTATATTATATGACATACATCATTCAAATTCACTCACATTTCCTCTAGGTAGGTAGAATGTGCTAGTCTCTAAGTGCCAACACTCAATTAACACTGATATAAATTCTCTATCTTCACAGACTAGGGGCATCTACATAATGTATCTCAATCTGATTTCCTCTAAAAAGGCTAAAAAATACTCTATCCATATACTAGGCCTATGTAGGATGCATAACTACCACTCAAGAGTGATCGACATAGACACCCATTCCTACCAATCACAAACAAGTTAACACAATATGTCGCACAAAGATATATCTACAACACATGAATAATAACCTCTTCTCATAATCAAATAATTTTACCTATCTAAAACCAAACATTCATCATTCACATCAAAACTGACTATTTCTTCTAATTTTAGCCCTTTTTCACTTGGACATTTTTTTTGTAGGATGTTACCAGATTTTACAAGCTAATCCCACCATTTCAGAGGACATTATCACCATTTCCAATATTCAGGCCATTTCAATGATAAATCTATTTAATAGGTAAATCTCATTATTTTCTCATGCATTCTTATCATTTTTGGGCCTTTTGCCTATTTTAGAAATCTCACCATTTTTTAGGTTGATATCATTGTTTGACATGGTGATTTCATCTTTTTCACTATGTTTTCACTATTTACACATTTCCTCTCCAAATAATCATTATCTCCATTTTAGTGTCATTTTCATTTCAATTTTTTTTTATTTTTTCTAGTTTTATTGTTGATTTTATCATGATACTACCATTTTTAATAGTGGTATCATTATTTTATTGGTAATATTGTTGTTTGCATGCATGATATCACCATTTTCAAAATGGATATATCACTTGAATTTTTAATTCTAAGGCATAATAAATGCATTAAATGCCAATTTTTAAAAAATAAAGGTACCTACCAATGCTCCACTCCCCACTAGTCACTGTTAATCTTTCACTCACCCACCAAGATGCTTACAGGGTGGGATACATGCCTTTTTCTTCATAAGTATCTTGTCAAAATACAAAGTAAATTCTCAATAGGGGAGAGTCAAAATGAATCAATTCTACCTCCTGAGGGTAAAATATATATCTCAAAATTTAAATTGTACCTACTTACCTTTCCATTACATTTTTTTCTTCCTTAGAGGTATATATATGGCTGTGTGGTCCATTTTTATCATGTTTTATTTAAATTACTCTGTTTCTTGGCCTCTTTCATTATAGAGTGTCCTATTTTATTGTTTTTGAGGTCTCATTCATCAAAATTATTTTTAAACCACTAGATTTAGGGGGCATCTTATAGGTCACAAATAGTGTTTGGGACATTGGCATGGAGCCATTTTTCATGGATTCACCAAAAACATTGAACACATCATTATTCAATCATTATTTTATTATTTTTGATAAAATTTTCATTCTTTGAAAAGTCATTATTTAACTTATGTCTTTCAACACCTTATCAAACAACATAAAAATGTAGATACTTAATTTTCATCACTTTCATGTTGAATTAAAATCATAATAAATTTCTTAAAATAATGCATAAATCACCAAAACACCCAAATTTGACCACACAAATATAATGTGTATTATAAAATACATCGGAGCATCCTTGATTGGGTCAATGCATCGTAACTAACTATTAGCTTCATCTAATTCACTTTGAGTTAAATTAAAATTTAGTGACATTTTAGACAATTAATGGAGAAATTATTCAAATATCAATATTTCACAAAAGCTAATCATGATTACTTAGCTAATCATATCAAATCAAATAAACAGGTAACAAATCCATATCAATTATCTAACTTTATAATTTATTAGATCCAAAAATTCAAAAAATATTAGGATTTGTGACATCACCATGACATCACTCAAAAAATTGGCAAGCATTATCATGAATGCAATAAATATCAACATAAATTTAGAATTTGGAAGCCATGCCTCATTAATGCAACCTCTTTCCAAAATGTATATGGAATTAATCAATCTAAATTAAATTTATTTTTATCCACTCATCTCATTCTTGATCCAATAAATATAATTGATCTAATCATGTTATAAATAGAAGGTGACCCCTCTAGGTATAACAAGTTTTTTTGTGCAAATAAACTGTAGAAATCCATTGAAAAAATTCAACATTTCTTCCACCCTTTAACCAAACCATTTGTAGACAAAGATAAATGCGGTTTAAATACATTATCAATATTTTTAAAGACTCTCAACTCTATAATCTAGGCACAAACGAACTTGAGTTAGGCTTTGATAAAGAATTAATAGGAAAGGCATATCATTCGCTTATGTTTTTCTATTTGTTTTAATTCTATTAGACCTTACCAAATATGATGGATTATGCATAAGGTGTATTTTTTATTAATTTGTTTTTTTGAATGAACTAACCCCTATTTTAATCAAAATCTACACTTATAAAGTGTTGCATCCATTGTTTTGAGCCATGATTTTACAAGTATAACACCATATTGTCCCAAATTAGGGCTAACATGAAATGTGACTAAGAATGGTTTTAGACCAAGAGTTACATACTATTCAATGGATTTACTGCATAGCGCAAATGAAGGAACCTTATGAAAGTGTTTAATATCATATCCAAGATAGTTGATAAGTATGATGCTACATTTATTGATTGGGAAACTATTATCAATCTTAATACTTGTGAATTTATTGCCATCTATATGAAGACTAATAATCATAGGATTTATAACTTAAAAAGTATTTGTAGGTTCTATTTTAAAAATAATCCTAATGACATTTATCTTCTTAGGTACCTCTTCCTTAGTCAAATATGATTTCCCAATTTCTTTTATTATATATTTTATTGTTTAACATTCACTTATTTTTGTAACTTGTATTTTAGTAATTTGTCTTTTTTTAACTTTTCATGTTGCAAACTTTCTTGTTCCAATTTTTACTTATGTAAATTTTATTTTACTAATTTTTTTAATAGATTTTAATCATGATTTGAATATATTGCTAAATTATAAGAGGTTTACTAAATATGGTGGTGATTTAGTGGATATATCTAATGTAGGATAACTAGTATAAAAGACATTTTATATTTTAATCTTCAAATCCTAAACATTATCCATATGATTTCCATAATTATATGATAAACACAAAGGTATTTACATTTCTTTATAGGATGCATAAGATAAAAGTGACTAAATTATTTCAAAGCATGTATCTTAGAGTTTCACTTGGATTATTATTATCCTTATGATTATCTTTTAAACCATTAGATGTAGATTTGTTTTTTTTTGGAGCCATGTTTTAGATGAGATATTTTGAAGTATAAAATTATGAATTGGGGAAGTATAAATGTATTTGAGATTATTATACTCATGATTTTTGGTTTAGGTAATATTATAATTAAGTGATGTAATATTTAGACACATTTTATTTTGGAGAAGCTCTATGGACTCCTTCATATTAACTATTTACTCTAGAAGGGAATTACAAGCATAAACCTTAGGCACTTCTAATTAAATATGAATATTAAGACTATCGAGAGGGTGCATCAGAGATGAAGGGGGATGTGGAGGAATATTATGATGACCTCCTCTTTGTAATAAATGGTGGATCACTCTATCTCTTGGGATTGTGAAATCAATGGACCTTTATAATAGAGGGATGATATCTATCACAACCATGAAGATGGATAAAATAATTCACATTTGAATTCACTTTGATTACATATGCATAGAAGATGTAATACTAAGGGGATTTAATAATTAATCATCATTAACATCAACCTTAATTTTATTTTACATAAATTTTACCAATTTAATTCCATGGTTATGAAATATATTGCATATTTTGGGCCAAATCATGTAATTATAAGAATCATTGCTTGAACTATAAAATATACATTATGAATGTCTATTATAGCCATCACACAATGTCTCTAATAAATAAAAACCACACAAATAAAACCATGAGGAATGTTTTGAAACAAAAAGTGTTTTTTGATCAAAATAGTAGATTATGAAACCCAAAAATTATATTGAAAACAATTACACCATTATTCCTCTAGGCCAAATTTACTTAAAATATTAAAATGCTAATTTAGAAAATATGTACATAAATTTGGAAAATAAAAATATGTTTTTGATCTAAGTAATATGAATAAAAAAACATCTAAGTGTTTCTCAAATAAATTCATTTTGAAATAGATATTGTAAAAATAAGGAACAACCCCAATAGAGGAATTACTAATAGGTGAATAGGAATGAAACCATATCGCAATAAGAAAAAAATATTATAATTACACCTATGAAGTGGAATAAATTAAAAAATTAGGTCTATAATTCAAACCCTAAGGTAAAAATTGAATAACTAGAAAAAAAAAAACACCCTAAGGGAACCTAGGATTTGACATGCTTAGTATATAAGCAGGTTCACCAATATATTTTACCTTATTTTTGATAATGTGAACCTAATATGATATAAATTTGAACTAATTCATACTATATGGAATAAATCACATAATATGATTTTACATATTATACATGCTATAAATGGAAAAGATACAAGGGAATAAGATTTTTAGTATTTTAATGTATAATTTAGGTCTGATACTAAATGCATGTGGTAGAAAAAGAAATAAATTAGATCAATAATCACTCAGATTAGAAACTAGGTCTCTAATTATACTTGGATAGTCATTAGCCTTTAGATGGTATCAATCGATGCCAATAAATGCAACTTGATATATTCATTTGAATATATTTAACTTATTTTTAAATCATTTATATGTGTAATTTTCAAGAGCTATTTATTCCCTCAATTATTGAAACCCATCTCCTTATCTTTGAAACCCTATGTAAATTTTCAACACTAGATTTATACCTATAAAATAGGGGAAAAGGTGGGTTAATCTAACCCCAACCACTCCCAAAAGAATGGCTTAGCACTACCTACACATCCAATATAAAGAGGGAAGTAAAATTGTATGTAGTTATCATTATTATGTGTATATGTGAAATAATGCTCCGTAAATGAATACAAATTATGATTTAGCTTTTGATACCTGTCAAATGACAAATTTGAGGTGTTTTAGACTTGGATATGACTTGTTACTTTTGATTTATGGTTGAATTATAAAGAATAGGGTAGTCTCTTTGAATGTGAAAAAGTGTATAAATGCGTGTTAGATAAGTTATATATAGGGAATAATATTAGACCTATTTTGTATTTATATGGGACTCTTACGGTAATTTATCACACCATTGATATTCAAAATGTATGAGTTAACCCATAAGAAATATTTTTAATTTGAAAATTAACTATTGTTTGGTGCAAGATGAATCCATTAGGTTTGGATGAATCAAAAAATTTACATAGTTCGTGTCCAACATATTAATTTGAGAGTTAGGAATATTGACTAGTGATTTAAATATAGTTTTAATATGATTTTTAATAGGTTAGATATAGACTATGGAATTCCTATTAGTGACTCATAACACATTAGTAATGTCTCACCCATGGAAATCATGTAGATGTGAGAGAAGTGTGAATACAAGCCATATGTGTACACAAAAGTGATGCAAGGTGAAGGATTGTCAGAACTACAAATTTTAACAATATAATACCATATTTTATTATCTACAAATTTATATAAACTAAAACCATTGAAATTAAAATTACATAAGATATGGCATAAACTACATATATCTAAACATAACATAGACATAAATTACACTTACTATTTTTGAAAATGATAATGTAAAGAGTGAAGATAAGGTGATAAGATGTTATTTTGATTTATGTTGCCCAAGTTTATAGATATGAAAGGGTATGAGAAAGTGTGAAAAATATTAAAATGTGTACATATTAGAAATATATGTCAAATATATGTAAACATTTATGTTTCCAAGTGACTAATACCAAATTTAGGTGTCTACAAATGCTCTAACTTTTAGTCTAGTCTTGAAAATTCTAGATTAAAATGATAAAAAGGAATAAATTTGGTATTTTTACCTAATAACACTTTATGTTGATAGGTATGCTCAAAATAAATAGCTTTTTCCATGAAAAACATGTAAGGAAAGATGTATAAATCAATGTCCATTCATGATAAAAAAAATTAAAATAATCTAGATCATTAAATTAATTGAAATTGAAATTCAAAGAATGAATACATCCATGGGTATATGACTCATGTTTCCATTCAAATTCATTGGAGAATTACATGGGGTGATTATGTCCCAAGTATAGGCCACTATTAAAAACATGGATTAAGAAGTGTAAATTCCTTAAACCCTATTGGATATATAGAAGTTATATTTGAGAGATACATAACCTCAAATATATTACTAAAAATATCATCATAACTCTTTAGGTGGAATCTTGAGATAGGTTCATATGTGAAATGTGGAATCTTAAAACATGTTTGTATGTAAATTTAAAACTTTAAAAAAACTATTGCATATGGATTTTAGAACCAAAGTGTTTATGTATTACCATAGATCCTTATCATAGAGATAGAAAAGAAATTGCATGAAAAAAATTCATGCCCCTCATTTGATCTATCATATTTAAAAATTATATATAAATCTATAAGCTATATATCAATATACTCAATCTTATGAATATAATAAACTTTCTTAGTTTGATCCATGTAACTTGATAAATATACTCAATTTAATCCATGTAGTTGTCTCATCATGTCATATAATTTTTCAAATATTCATTATATTCCTATAAAAATTATTACATGTGCATAAAATATGCCTCAATATATCAATATATCCCAATCTAGTTCACATAATCTGAGCTAAAATCTGCATCATATGTTTATCAAGACCTGAATTTATAAGACAAGACCATTGCATCCCCATTTTAAGGTGAGGGATGAATCTTATGAATCACTCACCTCAAAATAAAATAATTATATGAATAATGTTATACATAAAAATGTAATAAGATAAACCATGTGTAATACCATAATAAGATATGCCATCATATAAATATTTGACCACTTCTATAAAAATGAAGAATGTAATCCAAGGCAATGGGTACACAAGTGTCATTACAAGTTGATATAGTAATTAGGAACATGGTAATAATCATTGTATTAAGAATAATCACAAATATATGCATGTTATAAATCATGGCATCACACACAATAGAATAATCCATTATAGAAATCATTCACCAATCTCAACAACCATGTAAATATGTACACACATATACACATAATTTCATTATCATGATGCAAAAAATCACTCAAGATGTAACTAGAATCTGACCTAACATGGACACGTCATGGCCATGACATGGACTAGAGGATCCTTGGCATAATTGAATCATGATGTGATAAAACACAATAAATACACTCATATCAAATTGCAATGTAACACTCTTCAATGATCACACAATATAATCGGCATTACAGATCACACATAGAAAAAACATCATAACATACATCAATGATCACACATGTAATAAGAAAAACAAATATAAAAATAAATTCTAGTATACACAATTAATTAACAACATCATCGAATAATAACAAACTACGATATCCATATAATATGACACCCTAAAAATATACACAAGAAAAATCCATGTATAACTAGTCTATGTAACTTAATATGATCAATGAAATAGTCTAAAATATATAACCTATAAAGTTTAGCAATATTATCCTAGTGGAGGCATGCCCCCAATGTATAAATGTAGCCTTTGAGTGGAAGGAATGTCCCACATCTGTATGTCTAGGCATCATATATAACCTGTATGTATTACATCCCACACAATACAATGAAGATCATATTTGTAGGAAATTGATATGTAATCTACCATGTATATGATCAATAACATAATTAAATCATGTAACTATCAAATCATGTCATGCATAGGTCCTAATTTTGATTTTTTAAATATTTTAATTTTAATTTTAATTTTAGTTTTTTATTTTTTTTGTAATTTTTAATTGGATATGATTACATATAAAACTAACATAAATGCAATATGTTTTCAAGGTTAATTATATTCTTTCCTTAAATTTAATCCAAATTATAAACCTCTATTCCAATATTCTCTATAACCACAAATGGTCCTAATCAATTTGGTTTGACGTTACTTTTGCTCTCTTTATCTGCATTTTCCTTATTTTGAGTTTTTTTAAAGTACAAGTCACCAATTTCAAAGTCTTAAGATCAAATATTATTTTTATATTATTTATTAATTCAAATCTAATATATTTATATATGTAATATCATGGATTTTTTTTTAATTTGACATTTCTAATTGATGGAATTATTTTTTGTGATATTCATTTTCTTTGATGATATCCATTAGAGAAACATGCAAGGATGGTTTCTCTAGCTTTAAAGGAAATACAACTTTCTCACCATAAAAATATAATAATGATTATCCCTAGAGGGTATGAAAACCATCATGCATTGATCCCATAAGGTATAAATAATCTAATTATTCCAATCCTCGCCATGTTTTTCAACTATTTTGTTTATTATTTTAGCATTGTCTTAATCAGTGCCTCTACTTGCTCATTTCCTTTAGGATAATATGATATGGAAAATTTATTATTAATTTTGTATTTACCATAAAAAAATTAACAATATTATTATTGAATAATGACCCATTATTTTTTATAATAGTTGAAGGGAGACCAAATCACAAAATGATATCATTCATAAAAAAACTAGCATACGTCTTCCCCTATAGTTGATTATAACTATAATGAATCAACCCTTTTTTAAAAATATTTAGTGGATATAATGATGAAAAAATTTCCCTTTGATGATTATGGATTTATATTTCTTGAAAAATAAAATCCTTAAATAGAAATTAGCCACGTGATATAATAGGTTATATCTTATGTGAAGATGCATGATTAAAATTATTATGGAATTGACATTGTACACATAATATTTCATGTTATTGATTTTATTCACCCATATTAGGTCAATATTAATCCATTTTTAATAATTTTTTAGACATGTATTTTTATTTAAAATGCACCCCACATTCATTGTTGTGTACATCTTGTAATACTAGGTTGGCCTCATGATAGCTAAGTCATCAAAGCAGAAGTCTGTTAAATGATAATTTTATGAGAGAACCTTCAATTATAATATATATAATTATGTCATATTTCAATTTGATTTTTCATTCCATGAAAAATTAACTAGTGTAATAGCATGATACAATAAATTATATATATTATGATACCATTCTTAATTTCTTGCACTTCTTGTAACAATAAATATAACTAAGGTGTCCATGTCATTGTCTACTATCATAATCAAGGGTTATTTTAAATTTCATATAGTGAAAATATATATACTATCAATGATGTCAATAGGAACAAGAGAATATATATTTATAATATCATTCACATGAAAATTATTTCTGCAAGGTATGTTATTAATCATAATATCAAAGCATGTCAATAAACAATCCATATCTCTATATAGGATGAAATTTTACTCCTTTATCTAATTTTCATATAAATTATAGTTGAATATATGTTAAAAATCACCATATATTTGAACATATTTTATTTCTAATGTGAGATTTCAACATATAAACATAAAATCAACACCTCATATTCTATATTTTATTTGTGCATGAGAACCCTAGGCATATACCAATGTCATAGGTTGTCCTTCAGGAGTGATTAAAATTATTATTTACCTAATTCCTAAGGTAACTTTATATCCATTGAGTACATAGTCCACTTATCATTATTAATATTATGTGAAATAAAACCATCTTAAAATTTATCATTGATTAGTGTTGTGTCAAGTAGCAATGTTATAGATAATTGATAATAAATTACTACCCATTTACATATTTTCATGATATAAAATTCAATTCAAATTACTTAAGTAACATAACCTAATTATATATTTATCTTAATAGATATATATTCATCATGAAATTATTTAGGAGATCCACCTTTGTTATGATATGTGTCTCAATATTAATCTTGAAATGTTGAAACTTTTATGTTGGGAAAACAATGGATAGGGAAAAGTTATCCATTGCATTATAATGTTTTCATAATCTAAAAGTGTATAAATATAAACACATAAATATAGTCAATATTACTTTAAAATTATAATTATTTACATATCCCCAACCACATTAATTTCACACAAATACATGACTCTTATTCACCATTCCTCAAAGCCACTTTTCAATATACATGCTCAACCCCTTGTTTTCCATTACTAATATAGAAAAACTTTAATGTAGAATGTTCAATATATCTAAAATAACCTTTAGAATATCTACACTAGAGGAAAAATATCTATTATATATTTAGATGAGTCCATGCTAGGTGGATAGGAGTGTATTACACTCCTATTCACTTACAATAACTACATCTTACACCAAATAATGGTTAATTTGTGAAATTCAAAACATCCTTTTGGGTCCTCCCACATGTTTTACATGGTCAAATAAAGGAAAATATCAAAAAATTTGCATATAAATACATGTTAATAGTCACTCATTACACCCTCTCACTATTCACTTGGTTTAAACTTTTACACTTCTACACATTGAGAAAATTTTCCTTATTCTGCCCAAAATTTGAATCATTTGCAAGGAGTAGCCATGAAGACAAGTTAATATACCTATAAATAAAGTAATTATATATCATTTAAAGTATAAAATCCATATTATTGATGCATAAATATAGTCAAATAAGTAAAATTTCACATTCACTCTAGGTGAGAGAGCTACTTGGGCTTGATTTCACTCCTTAGAGTATTGGATACATAAGAAATGATCAATCATAAAGGGGGTTATTGAAGTCAAATAAACCCACTAAAATCCATATTTTATTACAAGTTTTAAATATATGAAATTAACCCAAGGGTTTTAAATAAAATAAAATATAAATAGTATTTTTTGCTTGGCTAAACCCTAATTGTGATGTCTAATAATTATTATCATTCACAAGTGCAAGAGGCATAAAAATATTTTTTTACAATGGACAAAAAACTCATGTGCTTTGCATTGATTATGATGTCCATGTGCACATATGTATTATTCACCTACCTTTGATTTTTATTTCATATAAATTTACTTTCTCTATCTTATCCTGTCAACAACTTGTCATTATCAATTGTGATAAGTCCACAATCAATGGACTTGAATGAACTAGGCCACCATCCACTGACAATGGACCTATCCAAATTCTATTTCTAATTTTTTTTATAATCATAAATCTATAAATTCATCACTTATTCTAATTTCCACTAATAATTGGTAATAAAAATAAACATAAATAAGTGTGCAAGCAAAGTATATTTATTTTTGGTGTTTTCCAAAAATAGTAACTTTTCATATTTATTAATTTGTCATAATCAAAATATTTCAATATTACTTATATTTAGAATTATGATATTTATAGTTTTACACATATTAGAATACATTAAAATTTTGTTCAATTTATAAAAAAAATAGGGTACAATAATGAATTATTTAATAAATTACACATTCTTTTTATGATCATCATTATATTATAAAAAAATATGTCATACTACATGTTTTATAGGATAAATATAAAACAATAAAGGATTATTAATAATTTGAGGCATAATATTGGTGTATTAAAAAATATTCTTTGATTTCATCAACATGATTTTCACAATCTTCATCTCATTCTAATTTCATATCTTTATTTAATAACTACATAAATGGTTGTGTTTTATTAGCTAATTGAGCCATAAATCATCATAATTTATAAATTATCCTTTATAAACATCTTAAATATTTTAATCCTTTGGGTGAATGTATAAAATATCCTTGAATTTATTTTTATTGAATTATATACCTCATTGGGATATGATACAACCTAAAAAAATTCCCAAAAATATCCTAAATACACATTTATTTGGGTTTAATCATGCATTAAATTTGTAAAAGTGTTCAAATATTTGTCATAAATATGTTACATGATCTTTTTAGTGTTTATATTTTACATTTAATTCATCAACATAATATTCCACAACTTAATGTATAAAATCATGAATACGTATGTCATATCCCTTTGATAAGTATTTAACCCCAACACTCGGTCAACTCACATTACAAAACTAGTGAGGTTGGATGATGTAATGAAGTCAAACTTATAACCTTGGAAATATTTAGTGATTTAATCACCTAAACCATACCAAAAATTGAACCAACTACTGCAATAGATTGGCTCAATATAGTCTGTAACACTTTAACCTAGTAGGTGGTGATAGTCCCTAAGAGTGTTTGGATTATAAAACTAATTTTATTTTTAAATATTAGGTTAAAATTTCATAACATATGAACCTTATATATATATATATATATATATATCATGCTAAAACTATGTACAATGGTACCAATATGTATAATTCTACCATAAATGTGTATCTGAAACATATAACTATAAAATTTGGCCAATCTGAAATTGTGTAAATGTGGAGAACATATTTATAAAACATTATTCCACTATATATGGAGAAATATGAAAAATTATATAAGTTCCTTTATGGAGTAAATTTTTCCATAACATGCCCCCACTGTAATCTAAATATGAGAGTTGGTGTAAGTACCAATGTGGAGGACATGTTTCTAAAAAATTACCCCACTGTAATATAGGTATGTTGCATACTTAATAACTGTGGAAAACATGTTTCCAAAACATGACCCCAATGAATTTTAAATTGTGCTAAAATGTGGAAGTCATGCCTCTATGTCATGACCACACTCATATGCACTTCCTTTAATGTGAGGTAAGTAGTAACTAGTAGTTACCTTACCTCAAAAGGATATGATAATCATGTAAACTATGAAATTAACATGTATGATATAGAGGTAACATGTCTAGGTAGATATATCATTTAATAACAAAGAATATGATCACACCAAGTCATAATATACATGATGTAGATCATGGTAACATCTAGATAGTAATAATACAATCTCAACAAGAAATCAAGCACACACATGAGAGCACTCAAAATTAAATACAAAGACTATGGTATAAGGTGACTTCAAACAAGGGGCATGCTCAAATGCTTCATAATGGAAGGGACATGATTTAGTCAAATGTCCATAGAGTAAGAAATGTCATATTTAAATGTCAACATACAAAAAACAATGATACATTCAAATGTCTAAGAGTAAAAGAAATACATGGGGGATGTAAAAAATGGATCATATTCAAATGATAAAATAATAAAGATAATAAAAAGTAAATAAACTTAAATAAGTTCATAAATTAAAGCATAATAAACTAACATGAATACATTATACTAGTCCATAGATATATGTGTTAGCAAAAATTGTCAAGTACATAGCATATCAAGTACACTACAAAATATATAAGAATGGATAAAGACATGTGTAATTAAATATATGATCTTGAACATGATAATTTAAAGTGACCATAAAGTGATATGACCTAGATGTATCATGATCAACAAGGTGGGTGCCCCAACATCTTGGTGACATGAGTAGAGGGAAGTTATAACATCCAAATGTTCATAGATAATGTATTTATGTAAGCATTAATCACACTCAAATGATGTGTTAAATACATGTGTATATAATAATTACTCATATGTTATATACCAACATGGAACCAATAACATATATGCCAAGAAGCTAATAAGATATGTAAATGTTGAAAATATTTTTGGATATTTGAAGTTTTTTTATTTTTGGGGTATATTTTGGCATATGTGAAAGTAAAAGGCTATCCTATGAATGTATCCAAAGGATGCCATTATATATATCCCCACTATGAACCTAGTGTAATAAAATGGTGACATTTTCTAGGAGTATGTATAGGTGTGATATTTTTCACTATAGTATCTATGTTAATCTTCATATGTAAACATGGACTCTGTGGTCATGAAGTAAAAATAGTAGGAGTAGGGGTTCATGAAACCCATCATTTAGTGCTCTATTATTACTCAGTATAGTTGAATATGATGTGTAGTAGATGAGGATTTCATGAAACCTATTATGGATCTATTATGTAATGGTCCCTCAAGTAATGACCACCTAGTAAAGGAAATTTCCCATTGTTTATCCTTTTACAAAATATTAACCGTAGGAGGTTTGATAATTAAAGACTTAGGTATAAATTTCTCTTGTTCAAGAGGATGATCATATGAAATTATAGGAACTATAATTAAGTGATTGGCATGAATGTATTTAACACATCCATACATCGTATAAAGTACTACTTGGAGTCTATGTATCCAAGGTCATTCCAAAAGAATGTCAAAGACACCTATGGAAGGTATAACTGAGAATGTAATAATAATATGGGTAGGAACCACATATAAAGGTAAATAAATATCACCAAGAACCTATTATGAGGTCTCATAAAATGTTCTAATTGACTAGGTTGAAGGATGTAAATAATGATTTGTATAACTCAAATGTACGAGTAATGTCATGGTGCAAATATTTTCATTACACAAATATCAATCATAACATTATGTATAGGTTGGTGGTCAAGGTATGATTGAATTATATAAATAATGAATATCTGAGTCATCATCCCTAATCTCACTACCATCAAAATTAATGGAGGCTTTTTGAACCATAAAATGTGTATGCCATGTATAAGAACCAATAATACCATCTAATGGGTGTTCATAATGAGATGGAAGAGGGTGCACATTATATGCCATTTGTACTTCTAGATCTTTATTTGAATGATATTACAAAGGATTGTTAAATATTTTTTATTTATGGTGGTCACCAAGTTATGAACCTGATTTCTTTGGAGGATAATCAAATGTGATATTTTGGTCATCGATGATTTCTTGGTTCTTATGCTTTAAGGTGAAACATCTATTTATAAAATACCCAAGGCCTTGGTGATAGTCAAAATAATCATTTGCATCATACCATTTAGGTATAGGTCTACTCATATCAACCTCTATAGGATGAGTGAAAAATATAAGATGAAACTCTACATGTCATGGGATAAATGAAGTGGGAGACTTAGGTAAGCATGTAAATTATATCCATGGTGCATTGGATAAGACAAACTAATTAGGTTATTATGACACCACATTAATCATTGTGGTTATTTATTTTTTAGGCTCAATAGGTTTGACCTTATGACATGGTTTATCAGTAAACCTGGTATTGAATGTAGATATAGTTGGTGTATTTATAACATATTTAAGTTTGTTTAATGAGATAAGTTTAATTTCATGATTGTAAATAATATGGCATAAGTCATTGAAAGATTTGATTTTTTTGAAAATAATAGACTCATGTAATGGGGAAAGTAAATTTTGCTTGAATATGTGTTGAAGATCTTTATATGCCATAAGATTGGTCATTTTATCCAATATTGTCTTGTATCTTAAGACATACTCATGAATAACTTCATTGGGTCCTTGTTTCATTTTTACAATTTGGGCATATGAAACCTTTTATATAGTGTTAATAGAGAAGTGTGCTAAAAAATGATCTATAAGGGGTTTGAAGGCATTTACTAATTGAGTTGATAAATCATAGAACCAACTTAAATAATATTATTTTAAGTTCCTTGGAAATAATTTGGTCAAAAGTTTATCATTGGAGGCATAATCAAGGCATGTCAAATAAAAATATCAGAGATTTTATTTAGGATCAACCTTGCCATAATAAAATGTGAACTTAGGTGCAATAAAACCAATTGGAAAGGGGTGAAATGATATCTTTGATGAAAAAGGATTATGGAACACCTATTGTGAATTAATAGCATAAGGAAATTTTATATAATTTTTTTCAATATTTTCAACCTTAGTTTTAAAAATTTTATAGTTTGGACAAGAGCTTACACTTCTTAGTATTTTAGGTTGGACATTTGAGAATTCACCAAAGGAGGTGTACCCATAAGTTAGGTAGTTATAGGCAATGAAACCAATATTTAAGTTGAAGCATTTAGGTCTCCCATGTAAGAAGTGGCAATAATAGTTTTAGGTAATAAAGGATGAAATACATATATTATTCCTTCATTAGATATAGGTAGATTTATTGTTATGGAATTAGTTGTAGTACCTTCTAAGGAGTCACCATCGCTAGGTGAGGAAGACTCTTGTAACATAAAAAAAATCATCTAATAATCCATTTTTATTATTGATATGAGTGATCAACGCTTATTTATCTTCCATTTGATAACTATTTTTTATTACTTATAAATGAAAAATTATAGAATTTGAACTTCAAGCTAAAACCATAGTTGACTAAAAATCCTAAGAATCATTTTTTTTTACATTCATATGAATTAAGTTAACCAAATGTTTAAACCTAAAATATAGATATGTGAGGAATATAGGGTTAAAGGGGTAGATATAAACTAGGGCACAAGGATGGTAGACTATCTCTAAAGGAGGGTAATTATTTATGAAACTTAGATAAAACATATACTAAATTTATTATGCTGAGATGCTAAAGATAGAAAGTATACCTATGATATATATTAAAATATCAATGAAAACAAGATATTTGGTTAATTCTAATGCTAATATAGATATGGATGTAGAACATGTAGAAAGTGGACTGGATATGGATTTTAGAACAATTGCCTTATTCTTAAAATTGTGATTTTATAGTTGTTGACACTTGTATTGACCTAGATGGTTAAATAAATACTACTATCCAACTTGGACACATGTGTCCAATATCTAATAACTACTAAAATTGGATGAAACCACATGGATGCTTTTAGGTTTAATGTTTCCTTCACTATGGTGTATTCAAATCTATGTCATTGACTATCAATCATTGTCAAATATTAAAACCCCAATTCTTCATATGCATATTGGCTATGAGGGAAATGGGTTAGTGGGGACATCGTATCGAGCTACCCCAAAGGCCCCTCTATTAATGAGTGCTGCCTAGATGGCCAATACTTTGAATAGGACCTCAGACTTATGTAGTTCTCCCCTATGTGTTGTATTATGTGTGAATCATGTAATGTGTGATAAATAAGTACAATAGTGGTCTAGCCTATAACTTGGGAAATGTGGCTCATGGGATGGTACTCAAGTAATTTAGAGCTGTATACATGTCATCCCTATGACTTATATGTAAATAAGAGAAAATAGGGAAGCTTTACTCACCTGATTCTTAATATAATGCTTTTGATAAGTTGCCTTAGTCTCTCTAGGTAATTTTTAGGTATGAAATGAATGAGGTTGATCTTATATTTATACCAATCCCTTTGGATAAAATATCACATTAAATTACTTAGATTGACCATAGGAACATGTTTCATTTGAATAATAGATGACTTTATAGCATTGAACACATAATTTGGGATAGGACACTTGCATTGATGCATGTATCTGACTAGGATGCAAGTGTTTGGGAAATTAAAATATAAGTGTAGGTCAAGAACTTTAAAATATGAGAGATAAGTAGGTTTATAACATTATGGAAAATATATAAAGTTTGAGTCATTATAATAACATTAATCATATTAATATTAATTAATTAGGCATAAAGAGATAATGTATATGAGCTTTTTGGCAATGAGAAAGGTCTAGAAGCTAAAGGTACATCCATGTTATGTATTTTCCAAGTGTACAAGATTGAGGTGATATATAATTTATAAATAGTGTCTAAAATAATTAGATCCCACATTTCTCAATCCAAAGGGCATGGCCACATAACAAAATGTTCCTTATGGTGTTATAAATGTGGTTTTGGGTTGAACCTCATAATTAATCTTTATTTTATTGCATCTAGAAAAACCATCCATAAATGATAACATTTCATAACTAGTTGGAGAGTCCCTGAACACATCAATATTTAGTAATGGGAAATCATCCTTAGATCAAACCTTATTTATATATTGAATTTACATACAAACTATAATTTTTACATTAGTATTGGTGACTAACGTAATAATAGAAACTCATTTGGGGTAATCAATTTATCTAATTAACCTGAGATCAAATGGATTTTGATTTTCATGTTTTACTAGAAAGGTTACTTTCAGATGCATATTTTTTATTTATTGTTTAAATTACTTCACATCACTATTGAGAAATATATTATGTAATACATTAGTGGGATTGATTCTTGACATATCTAACTAATATCAATAAAGTAACCCATGGAAATCATGTAATACCTATCTATAATATTTACCCTTGTCATGCTTGAGCATAGATACTATAAGGACTATTCTTGGATATTTATCAATTCCATAATTGAATTCAATTATTTCTTCATTTAACAATGTTTAGTGATATATCACATATGTTGTAGTAGGTATTGTATCAAGAACATCTAATTATATATCATCATGTGAGTGTTTAGTATTTTGAAAATATGAATGGGCATTTATTTTAGAAGGAAGTTTTTTTATTGTGATATAAGGAATGTATATCCTCATATTCCCCCTAATAATTCAAGATAAACTCATCATTAGGGAACTCACTCATCCAATGCCTATATTTTTGGAGAAACTATATACTTAATGAATGAAAGGATACAATAACTCTATATTGATAGATGATAAACTTATTGTGTTGGATTAGGTATTGATATATCTATGTGTGTATAAATATTTACTTTATTTGTCTCACCTTCTTTATTAACCTTTTAATCATCCTTATATTTGAGACCTTGTCTACCTTTATGATTATATTGGGAGACAAGGTTAATAATGTCTTGTAATTGCTTTCCCAATACTTTTGTAATGTAATCTAAATTTTACATATATTTTTATCCAACACCATATTTCATCAAATATATTTATTTTGGTATAAGGATAACCATAATATATACCATTATTTTCATATCATTATTCAAAATACAATGTCCAAACTCTTGAGGAGAAGGTTGTATATAAAGTATGTAATTTCCCATAGGTTAGATCATTGCGTAGTATTCAAAGTTTCCCAATACATAGGATAAGTGTATATATATCCTTCATGACTAAAATTCATACATTCATACAAGATATAAGGATATACATCCATATCATGAATACAAGGAATACCATATAGAATTTTATAATTAAGATCATTCGGCATAAACTAGCATACCATTGTTATTATTCATAAAAACACAATTATATTCAATGTAATTTTTCCTTAGTACTTTTTAGGGTATGTTATCAAATCAAAAAATATTCATATTAGATTAATCAAGATATTTGAGTTCTAAACTAAGTAGATGAAGGAAGTATTTATAACAAATATTGAGTCCTGATCCATTATTTACCAAAATATTCTTAATTCCTTTATTTAATAGTCATATTTGAATATACTGGGATATGTGAATAATAATATTTATAGTAGGTAAATGTTCTTTCTTAAAACAAATACTATTCTCATTCCATCATAATGTATCAACAATATCTAAAAAATAAAAGATTTTGCATAATTTAGTAATGTTGTATCACACAATTACACATGAAGGATATCCTTTATAAATAGTCAATTTGTGAATAAAATATATCACATGTATTTTATATTGAGTATTTTTAAGTTTATAAATAATATAATACTCTCTAGTTCTATTAGGTCACACCTTAGGAAGGGGAGGAATATTAGGAGGGATATGTTGAATGCCTCTATCTTTTTATATATGATGATACACCCTAAATATCAGGTACCTCAACATACAATATAATCCTAGGTAAAATAGTGGGGAAGTATGGTAGTTATGACTATAGTGAGGTCTAAGGGAAAGAATGAATGGAGTCATACATGCCCTTTCCCATCAATTTGTAACTAGAAACATATAATATTTTATGTTTATAAAACATATATTATTAAATAAAGAAAAGAATTATTCATTATTAATATCATCCTTAATTTTATTTAAAATAAATTTAACCCATTTCATTGCATTTATTGTAAACATATTACATATTATAGGAAAGAAACATGCAATCATGACAACCATAGCTTTAATCATAAAATATAAACTATGTATATCCATTATCAAATATGATAGGGTTTTCCTATGTAAATAATGGTAAATAATAAATTAGATATGAAATATTAATGTAAGATAATTATTAAACCCTAAAAATGAAATATGAAACCCTAATGGAGAAAATTTAGGGTTTTCTACACTAAAGAAAAAGATCAAGTTCATTAGAATGTTTTAAGTTATTTTGATTTAGTGAATCCAAATAAACTAAAAATATTGAAAATTAGATTTCATAATATATTGTATAAATTACACAAATTTTAATTTAATAGAGAGAATTATTACACTTACTACTTTTAGAAATGATTAAGCAAAGAGGGGAGATAAGGAACTTAACTAATATTTTAAATTATTTTTCTCACTATTTGTATTAAAAGTTATTGTGCCTATCTCAATAATGGGAAATAATAAATGACATATGAAATCCTAAAGTAAGAGAATTTTGAAACCCTAAAAATGAAATATGAAACCCTAATGGATAAAATATAAGGTTTTCTATGTTCAATAAAAATATTTGGTTATCAAAATGTTTTAAGTTATTTTAGATTTAGTGAATCAAAAAATAAAAAACTATTGAAATTTAGATTGCATAACATATGGTATAACGTACACAAATATTAATGTAATAGAGAGAATGATTACACTTACTAATTTTATAAATGATTAAGTAAAGAGGGGAGATAAGGAACTTAGCTAATATTTAATTTATTTTACTCATTGCCTATATTACAATTCTATAAAATGCTCTATGTAAGCTCTATGATTTCTCAACTTAGGAAACATACTTTCAAACCCTTTCTAGATGTTGATAGTGAAGTGTAATTACCTACATTAACTATTATCACCCACTTTATGTGGGTACTATCTAGATTATTTTTTCTTGTTTTTTATACCAAATATTATTGCATACTTATTTAAATGATTAATGTGTGATTTCATAACCTCAATCCTTGCACATATCTTGAATTTTTCCTCCTTTTACTTAAAACCCTATTTTTGAAATAGCATTTGAAAACCTATGTGGATATTTATGGTAAATCCTAGACACCTATGTCAATTGGTATTATACACTATCTATAAATACTATCTAAATTATTTGTTATAGTTTGTTCTACCACATATCATTGTGACTATCTATCTAGAAGATTTTTGTGACTTATTAACACTAGTCATGTTTATAGATCCTAATTTGTTATTCCTTTGCCTTAAGACCCTATATTCACTTTTGACACAAGTGTGAAAAGAATATAAGGGGGTAAAATATGGGTAAGATAATCCCTGTTGGGAGGATGGGTGGATTAAACCGGAAGCACACAATTTGATTACTAAAACCAAGCAACTTAATATGCGGAAATTAACCAGATTCACCAAGTAACTAGAATTCAGAATAACACAGCATATGAGAGACAATACCAAATTGTATTAACACTTTATACAGAAAAGAATACAATAAAGAAGATGCCACTTCTTCTCCACCACCTTACAGAGGTTTCCCACACCTCAAGTGAACAGTAATTCTTCTCCCCAAAGCTCTCCCTCTCACAGGTCCCAACACCCAACTCAAATACAGAGTTGGTGTTCACCTCCCGTGCTCCACGCACACCACAAGTGCTCCACGCACTCCACAAGCACTCCACGTGCTCCACAAGTACTCAAGGTACTTCAAGTAGATCTCCCATGAATCTGCAACAACCTGCAATTCAACAGACCATACTTATGGAAGGAACTCCCTTGCCTTCCTCTTGCTCTATCCGAGTACACACCTGTACTCCAAGTAGATCATGCCTGATACTGCTCCCTGTTGTGTTGCTGTCTGTATGACCTTGCACACCTGCAAATCAAACAATGGTTCTATTCACCTGTGAACCTCGACCTTGCACACACATACACCTACAGATCAACGATCTTACTTACCATGTAGATCTCCTATATAGGCCATGCAACTGTGACCAAGATCCTACACTCTTGAAGAACCCAGCTGGCTCTCCAATCCAGCACCAACACACCTGGTACTGAGGCACTAGGAGGAACACACCATAGCTCTACCTCACACACAGAAGGAGCTTATAATTATGCTCTCTTACTCCCTAGCACACTTTTCCAATACAACCATGAGTCTATTATATAGATCTCATCCAAACAATGATTAGACATCTAATTACAATAATTAGATCCGCAGCTATGAGTCTAAAATTAGCACTCATCATGCAAACTCTTGGTTCGTTAGCTCACTGCTCGTAATTGACTCGCAGTCAAACTACACAGGCGACCGACGTCGGTCCCTGTCCGCCTGGGGTCGCCGACGCCGGCTGATATATGACCGACGTCGGTTGCCTTCCTGTCTTACCCTGCCGACGCCGGTTGGCCAGACCAACGCCAAACACTTCTGACACTTAGCAACTCATTCTGCAACCTCCTCCATGTCTACATCAGTGAAGCTTTTAGCTCCACAATCTTAACAATCTCCCACTTGGAGATAAACAGCTGCACTGTACCTGTACCTATACTCCATCTAATCTATTTCCTGGTTTGTATCCCTCTTCAAGCTCCCACCTGAAGACAACCCACCACACAACCCATGGTGTACCACCTGTCATCCGAGTAACCTGCCACATCCGAACCTACAAATACATGTAGTGAAGTCCTGACCCTGCATAGCAACACCTGCTGCCGGTCCCTCTCAAAAAACCTGAGAATCCACTTCCCCGAATTGGCTCCTAACTCTCTGACAGCTCCCACTGCATGGGAATACTCAGGTCTATACCAGACCTCATGTGATTTCAGACACTGTACCTGTCCAGCCCTTAGTGTGCTCTGGCTCTGCATCCTGAACCTCGCCAACACCTGATTCACATCAGCTCCCACTCGAGACAAAATCAACCTGTGATCTCCATGTCTCCCATGTCAAAGAATTTCGCTGCTCCAAACTCCTCATGACATGCCACTGAACTAATCTTACCCTTAGCTCAGCAAAACCTGGTATGTACACCCCTGCTAGCTAGCATACTATCCACATACAGCAACAGAATGATGTTGCAATCACCATCCCCCTGGTAAGTCAAATCACAGTAGTTACCCTGACATTGACTGAAGCCATGCTTCGTCCTCCACCTGTCAAAAAACATTTACCACTGTCCTGCAGCTCCACAAGACCATATACCTGATCTTCCATCTCACGTATCCGTTCTCTCCATTCTTCTACTAAGGTATCCATTCGTCTCTGTGCTTTCATACCAGCTGGCAACCCTACCAAAACAAACCTGTCTGGTTCTCCTCCAAGGAATCACATCCTCATCCATGCCAAGCTCACACCTGTTTCCTAGATCCTTCCTGCTCTACAATCAGCAACATGTATAAAGAAGAGGAACAACGAATTTGAGGGCCTACTTACGCCTTCAGTCCTTCGTATGGGTGTTTGAGACACCTTGACAGCTTGCTGTCCACCCAAAATCCGTTACAGTGACCGACCTCGGTCACTCCACAGTCTGCATCCGACCGACGTCGGTTCCATGCGTCTGTACCTGACTACCAACCTACCTGCGCTGGTGTCCCTTCTGCCGACGTTGGTCCTTCTAACCGACATCGGTCTTACATACTGCCGATGTCGGTTCTATGACCGACATCGGTCTTACCCTGCCCGACATCGCCGGCTTCGGTCTGCACATGACCGACATCGGCATCTGTCTGTTCGACGCCGGTTCCTCCTGACCGACATCGGTACCTGTGTTCGCCTGTGAGTGATGACTTTTTACCCGCGAGCTTCTTTGAATCAAAACCTATGTCCAAACTACCCTGCTCAGAAGTATCTAGCCACATCCACTGGGTTCTGTCCGCCATCTCCTCCATAAACACCAAGGCTTTCCAGTTCTTAAGCCTGTCAAATATATCTGTCTTCCGCTTAAGAACATGCATCTCCTTCCTGCTCATGTGACCAAGCCTACGAAGCCACGTCTCCGCAACAAAAGAAGAATCAGTAATATAAACAAGTAGATAAAGGATACCTGTTTTCTTACCACCAGCTAATTCAAGTGCATCCGCTGTGAGAGTTCTTGTGCATCTCTCATCACCCAATCTTTTTGAAGAAATTAGCCATATCTCCAAACCTGGGACCTGCATGACCTTCATCAACACCTGTGTGTTGGCCGCCTGCAATTTCAGCTTCACTTCCCCTTTGCCAATTCTTTGGCAGGGCTTACCAGCTCCTCTACCTGGAACTGCATGGAAAGAGGCAACCGAATATTTTATCCAAGATTCAACTTTATCCAAGAAACCTGCAAACACATCCTATGCAACAACACCTGCTACATCTGTATCTTCAGTTTCTTCATGCTGATCTGTTACCAACCAACAATAATCTTTTACCTGCTCTTTCTTTCCATAGGACCGTGAGTGACCGTCTGTGCTTTTCAACTCCTCCATTCTTAGCTTACTTTGATCTACCGTTGCTCTACTCCCACTCGATCAGAAACCCCTGAGAGTGCCCTGTAACCAAACACAAAACCTGCTTCCTCCAACCTCAGCTCAGATACCACCTGTTGGTATCAAGCTCAAGAACCTACAACTAAGGCTCTGATACCACTTGTTGGGAGGATGGGTGGATTAAACCGGAAGCACACAATTTGATTACTAAAACCAAGCAACTTAATATGCGGAAATTAACCAGATTCACCAAGTAACTAGAATTCAGAATAACACAGCATATGAGAGACAATACCAAATTGTATTAACACTTTATACAGAAAAGAATACAATAAAGAAGATGCCACTTCTTCTCCACCACCTTACAGAGGTTTCCCACACCTCAAGTGAACAGTAATTCTTCTCCCCAAAGCTCTCCCTCTCACAGGTCCCAACACCCAACTCAAATACAGAGTTGGTGTTCACCTCCCGTGCTCCACGCACACCACAAGTGCTCCACGCACTCCACAAGCACTCCACGTGCTCCACAAGTACTCAAGGTACTTCAAGTAGATCTCCCATGAATCTGCAACAACCTGCAATTCAATAGACCATACTTATGGAAGGAACTCCCTTGCCTTCCTCTTGCTCTATCCGAGTACACACTTGTACTCCAAGTAGATCATGCCTGATACTGCTCCCTGTTGTGTTGCTGTCTATATGACCTTGCACACCTGCAAATCAAACAATGGTTCTATTCACCTGTGAACCTCGACCTTGCACACACATACACCTGCAGATCAACGATCTTACTTACCATGTAGATCTCCTATATAGGCCATGCAACTGTGACCAAGATCCTACACTCTTGAAGAACCCAGCTGGCTCTCCAATCCAGCACCAACACACCTGGTACTGAGGCACTAGGAGGAACGCACCATAGCTCTACCTCACACACAGAAGGAGCTTATAATTATGCTCTCTTACTCCCTAGCACACTTTTCCAATACAACCATGAGTCTATTATATAGATCTCATCCAAACAATGATTAGACATCTAATTACAATAATTAGATCTGCAGCTATGAGTCTAAAATTAGCACTCATCATGCAAACTCTTGGTTCGTTAGCTCACTGCCCGTAATTGACTCGCAGTCGAACTACACAGGCGATCGACGTCGGTCCCTGTCCGCCTAGGGTCGCCGACGCCGGCCGATATATGACCGACGTCGGTTGCCTTCCTGTCTTACCTTGCCGACACCGGTTGGCCAGACCAACGCCAAACACTTCTGACACTTAGCAACTCATTCTGCAACCTCCTCCATGTCTGCATCAGTGAAGCTTTTAGCTCCACAATCCTAACAATCCCAACCACTCCCCACTAAGTTATTAAACATTACATGTGTTCCAAGACTCCAATGAGGGTTGAATATACATGTAATTATCCCACCTATGTGTATGTGTGCTCAATCATGTTTCAATATAATGCAATTAAATGTTTTATCTTGTAACACTTTATAAGATGAAACTTTGACCTTTCCTTATTTTTTTAACTTGGGTTTAGTGTTTTTCCTTTGACATATTTTTATATTTGGATGATTATAAATAATGTCTTAAGGATGTTTAAATATTTCTCTCAATGTACAAGTGTTTTCACTATAATTTCATATTGAGGAATACTTTGGGATTATAATATATTTATATATTACCATTTGGATATCCCCCACATAACTGATATGTGAAACAAGTTTAGGTTGACCCAAGGGAGAGATTCAAATATGAAAAATATTTGATGAAATTTCCTAGACATTATTGGTAGAGGAGGAGACCTATGGTAATCACTAGAATATGAACGTTGTTGATAATGTATAGAGAGGGAAAATCAAGGATATTGAATATTTTGATAGTTTTACTAATATTATAGATTATTTTAGTATAAACTATGGAGATCTTAAATATGCATGAAAAAATTGGGTTGACCAATTCGTTAGATATACTAATGGATAGGGAAAGTATGTATAAAATAAATGTATACACATAAATAATGTATGCCAAATATATGTAAAAATTGATGTTTCTAAGTGTCTAATACTGAATTTATGTTTGTCTCGGATGACCTAAGAAAACTTGTATTTAGACTTCCATTCACATGATCTGCCAAAAATACATATTAGTAGGAGAATTAATTATGGTTTGAGATATATTTAGAGTATTGAAATGTAAGAAATTATTGGCCATTTAATGAGAGGTGGATAAGGTTAGTACAATCTAAATTTCTCACCCATTTTTCAAGTCATCTTGGAGTCAAAAGTATAAACTAGTGTTTTGAATCAAAACAAAGACACATGTATAGGGATAAAGGTAACTGAATGTATACACATCATCTATAGGCATAGATTTATCGATTTGGACTCAAAAATAATTACATAGACATCATAGGCACCTCAATAACTTTAAAACACTTACACATTTTCTTTCCTTACCTTATCAATGTAATCAGGCCCATCAGACACTTCAGGCACTTATTAAACCTTGCATAAATAAGATTGCATCAAGATTATCAAACTTTATTAGCACTTTGGAGAATGTTAAGCCTATCTAGGCACCATCATTTTCATTAGGTCCATCAATCACCATGGGAACTCTGATCACCATAATAACTAAGACCAAATCAAGCCTTTTGGTGATTTTTTGCACCTCAATAACCAAGACCAAATTGGGTCTATTGGGACTCTGTAAAACCTTAAGAACTAATACTAAATCAATATTTTTATCCTAAAAAATAAAAAGGTTTTGAGGTAAAATTCTAAATTTTTATTCCAAGTGTTTATAATGAAAATTGATTAGATTGACTTAGTCTATGCAATGAAATAGATAAGAGCTTATGATGAAAATTAAATTTTGGTAAAACGTACATGAGATTTGACTAAGTTTTCCAAGCCTTGTCCATTGGTATATGGAGTTAACATATTTATTATATAAAATTTGAACTTCCCTTATCCTTAATTTAGCTCTAATTGAATTTTAGGAGTGCAATTGGGGGTGTTGTTATGAAATGTAAATTTTCATGATAATAATAAGCTTTGATTATCGGACTGCATTCTCTAGTAGAATGCATGAGAATTCAAAATTATTTGTTCATTGGTGCCTTCACTTATATGAATTTATATGATTAATACATACTTACATAGCTTGATTCAACAAAATGATATCTAATTCTCCTATCTCAATCTATTAGAAATGAACACACACTACTAAGCCAAATCATTTATTTAGATTACTTTACATGTTTGCATGCTTACCTAAGGAGACACATGAGAATATTTTCTACCAATATTAATGTATTAGGAATAAACATCCAGTTTAACATTATACCCACCTAGATAAAATTATTCAAGGCCTTTCCTACATGCCATTCTTGAAATTAAAGAATACTTACACTTGAATTGGTTCACGACTCAACTCAAACTTCTTTGTTGTTACAAGATTTGGGAAAATTTTTGACTTGATTTTTTTTGGTAAAAACACATTTAAATAAGAATACAATCCACAAATTAACATTTTAATATATCTAATTCATTAAATAAGGTCATGTTAAACCATTAAAAGATTATATTTTAAGGTTTATGAATATATTATATTGTTTAATATATCAACTAACATATTTAGAAAAACAAATCATCTTTAGTAAAGTTCTTTTACATCCACTTAGGGAAATATCACTTTATCATTCTTATCCTTTTGTAGATACCAAAGTTAGAAGTGATCCTTGTTTTTAAAATTAATTTCATGTGAATTTACATGCATGGACTCAACTTGTGAATAGGGTACTTATTAGTACATTTGTCTTAGCATTACACCTTCTTGTCTACATTGTTTCATTGGGTAGTCTTCTATTTGGGATTTATATATAATTTTTGAGTCTATCACAGTTATCCTTGATCCTATCACTTTTGTCACTAGTTTTTTGTGTTCAAGACAATGCCAATAAGGTCTAGACTATGCTATTTATTAACAGTGTCCTAACACATCTTTCAGTTTTATTTCAAGTATGCCACCATTTGGGTCATTTTATTTTATCTTTTTGGGTATTGTTAGGTTGGCTTATTCATGCTAATATTTTATAAATTTAAATTTGAGAAAATTATATATACAAAACCCTTATGATCATTTTACAGACAAGCATTAACTAAAAAATAAAGGAAAGCAAATAAAAAATAAACATATTTATATTAATATTATTATATTGTAGCATAGATCTAAATATTTGTAAAGGATAAATATGACTTCACACATCAACTACATGTTTGTACCAAAGGATGTGTTTTAACTTATTTTTGACATAGTGGATCTTATTTTACCTTATTTTTTACTATGTGGAATTAATAAAATCTAACTTTTAACTAATTCAAATTATATGGAATATACCAATAAACATGAATTTTAATGTAGAAGGTATAATCTAATTTTACCACTTTTACTTAATATAAATATAAAATACCTAAGGGAATAAGATACTTACATTTTTAATGTACTGTGAAGGTATAATACTAATGCATGTGGAAAAAGGCATGAAAATATATTAGGAGTTACTTACATAAATAATTGGGTATCAAATTTTAGATGGTACCAATTGTTAGTATCTACAAATTGATGGATTCATTTGAGTATATTTACACATGTGTTTTAGTATAGGATGTTAAGCCTAATTGTGAACCATCTCTATGTGTGATCTTCAAGAGCTATCTATGCATGTAATTATAGTAACATGTCACCTTCCATTTGAAACACTATGTCCACTTTTGACACTAGGTTTAAGATTACAAAATATGGGAAAAAGTGGGTTGATATGACCCCAAGAACTACCCAATGAATGATTGAGTGTTGCCTACATATCTAATACTCCAAAGAGGGAAATATAACTATAGATCATAGGTACAATAGAGGTTAGTTCATTTTTATTGATTCAATACCAAAAAAAATTAACAAGCATAATACATCAAACAGGATCCATTAGATTGGGCAAGGTCTAGGAGAATGTAAACAAATAAAAATACATACACCAAAAGTTATACCTTTCCCATAGATTCACTCTCAAAGCTAGATTTGAACCATGTTTTTACTCAGATTATAACCATATTTATGATTGGATTGTAGAACTATGATTCTTTATTAATATCACTTGTTCATTGCAATGACACATCCCATTTTACTAGTTTTATAGATCAATGTGAAGAATGTTGAAGCTTGTTTCTTAATTTCTACATAGTAAGTTTACACTAAAAGGCTTATCTATAATGTTAAATGGGATTTATATTTATAGACTTGGTAGATTGAATCCAACCATTGGATCAAGATCAAGAAGAGGGGATAGAATTTAGTCTAATTTGGATACTAAATGTCATTAATATTTGGGTTTGAGTTTTAATTTATTAGGAATAACTTGTATTATTACATTTATGTTGATATTTACTTGCATGTATGTTAATGCTTGACAACTTTATGTGTGATTTCATGATGATGTCATAATTTAGATATTTTTTAATATTACATAATTATAAATTTAGCTAATTTATATCGATTTTACGCTTAACTATTTGATTTTATTTTATAGGATAACTAATCTAGATAAAATTTTGTGTGATGTTTGAAATATCAAAATTTGAATATCTATTTCAGTTAACTACCCTAGAAAATTTCTCATATAATAAAAAATTACTTAAGGTGAATTAGATGAATTTGACAGTTGGTTACAGTGCATTTCCCTAACTAGGGATGCCCTAATATGTTTCAAAATATGCACATCAAGTGTGTGGGAAATTTTTAGAATTTCAATTAATTATGAGCTGATTTATAGGTTATTGTAAAAAGTTTTTATAATTGAAAATTCAACATGAAAGTGATGAAATTAGAGTGTATACACTAGTAACATGTAGTTCTCCCTCTTAAGTGTATGCATGTAATATTGATTCTTCATTGGATGTAACATATGATCTAACTTTGATACTTGGAAAATGAAAACTTTGACTTAGAATTTTAGGTGCTTTAAACTTGGCTAAGACCTAATCCTTATGATTGATGATTTAATTAAAAATAATAGGGTAGTCCCTTTGAATTTAAAAAGTGCATAGATGTTTGTTAGATAAATACTATATAGAGAATAATCTTAGACCTATTGTGCATTTATATGGGACTCTTTGGGTAATTTTTTATGCCATTGAAGTGTGAAATATAAGATAAAAATGTTAGGTTAATCTAATTATCTATTACACTTGCATATATTTTTATTATAAACATAAGGATGTTTAGATTGCATTTTACCTTGTATGCCATTTGACCACTAAGTGTTTGATATAAATGAGAGGTGTTGGAAGGAGTTTTTTCCTTTATAAGTAGCAAGGAAAAATAAACAATATTGTCTTGTTCATGTGCATAACATTCTTCCAAATATTCATTTTTTATTTATAATGCATCCTTTATCATCTTATGGAACATTTATGTAGCTGGAACCATTGAATATGTCATGAAAAAATTAACACAGTGGAAACACACATAAAACACGACATTTTTTTGATGTATAATACACATCCTACATAATTACATTAACCATTGGTTAGTGAAAAATGTGTTATGAGATGCATAATGTGTCCAAAAAAACTGACATGCCTAGATGACATGGATGGTAATGTTGAAGTGGTTTCATGGTCAGTACACAACCATGTTAGTCACACTTTATCTAATCATCCCATAAGATATCAAACAAACATATAAATTTGTAAGTTTTTTTATAGAATGCCCCACAACACCAAGGTCTAAAATAAATATTCAATTAATGTGAGGTGGGTTAGATTAACCACTAGTTCTAACTATAGTATCTAACTTTTTGTAGTTCTCAAAATAATATTTAGATGAATCTAACCATTCACAGGGCTTAATTCACACTCAAGTTGCAATCAAAATTAATTTTTGACTTAATTCATAGTCAAGTAAATATCTCAAATAAATATTTTATAGTCCCCATATGAACTCTAAATAGGTCTAAAATATCCAAAATATTCCGCTTGAGGATTGAGCACTCCATCTCAATTATTGGATTGATTCAACATTGACCATTAGATTTAGAAAAAGGTTAGGAATCCTTATAAATAATTATGTATGTAAATATAGGATTCAAATTAGATATTAAGTCAAAAATTTATATTTTGGAATGAAGGGAGGAGGTATTAGAGGATTTCTTGTTCATAGTCATCACTCCTCTCCTTCCTTAGCCTCAAAAAAATGTTATTATGGAGCATCCAAGATTTTTATCCTTTTTACACTTATTTAATTTTTAAATTATATTTAAATATATGCATACATGTTTTTTTTATAGGCACCCATATTTTTATAAAGGTTCTAAAAGGTACCATAGTCTCCCACAATTTTAAAAAAGGTATTTGGGAGCTTCAAGTTCCACCACAACCATAAATGATAGTTAACAAGGTTTAAGGTAAAAATTCCATTTTTTTTAGTTTCATATTTAAATTTTGTCTCAAATTTAATGGTACATAAAAATATCAAGGGCCTCTTTTTATGTTAGCCCATTTTTGGAATACCAAGAGTCCTGATAGCCAACAAGGCCCCCAAAGAGTTCAAAGGACAAAAAAACACAATGTGAAAATCATAAGGTTTGAATTTCAAAATAATCTTCCATGTGTAAGGTAAAAAAACATTTAGGGGGTATCTTTGGGGTTCCCCCTCCCCTAAGCCACAAGGTATCCACAATTATAGTTGTAAAATATGTCTACTAGGTTGTAAAAGATGTCAAAGGCATTTCTAAGGAGAAAGGGGTCATAATAAGAAAATCATGTAGTTTTAGGTATTAAAAATAATATCATGTGTAAGAGAATGAAAAATTTAGGGTGTTACCTTTTGGTTCCATCCCAATGCTAGGCCATTAGGTCTTTGTATTCAAAGAAATGAAACTAGGTATACTAGGTATCAAAGTTTCTAGTTTTAAAGAGTTGGTTATAGGTTTAACACTTTATAAAACTAAAGTTTAAATTTAATAATATTAATAATTGTTTTATTTTAATTAAATTATATTTCATAAAACTAACTATCATATTCAAGTTGATGGATAGATGCTATGGGAGATATGTGGTTATAAAACCCATATAACATGCATATAGACCTTCACCCCACTGATTACATGTTGTGGTTTAAAAACTATGTGGCTACCAAGCCACCCAAAAAAACATTGGTGACTTGCCCCTCATGGGATCAACTTAAAAATTGTGTAGTCTCATGGGGGACCACCACTTAATTCAAATATCTTTCCCTATGGAAAGGGTGCAGTACCCTTCTAAAGGGTCTGTATTTTTATAAACTACCCTACATGGGTGTTTAAAAAATAATAATATATTGTAATTAGTGAGGAAAAAAATTATTAAATAAAAGGAAATGGGATAAAAAAATACATAAATTCATACCAAAAATATTTTAAACCTTCCAATGTACTATTTTATTTGATAAATAATTAGGTGAAGTGAAGGCAAGTTATAAAAGAGGTATATGGGTTTTTAGTGCAAAAACTTAAAAATAATATAAATTCATCTGTAACTCTAAAAATTATACCTTAAATTGAATTAATTCCTACATTATTTATAATTTATATTACAATGAAAATTATAAGAAAATGGAATGACTTCAAGTATGTAAAAGTTATATGAATGCATATATATGCTTCCTTGGCTTCACCCTAATCAATGAATTTCAAAATTTTAGGAAAGATAAAAAATTATTTTAATTAAAATATGAAAATATAGAGAATACACATCCAAAAATAATATATAATTTGAATTTAAACATAAGATACTCACTTCATTATTTTTACAACCTGATATACTCACTAGTAATAATATGCAAGTGCTAAAGAAACATCACACTATTTATAATGACTATTAATTTTTTATTATAATATATACATATTTTAGAATTAAATAATAAAAATAACATATATCTAAAATATACAATATAATCTTTAAATATTTAAACAAATTGTTGAACAAGTTGGTCTTCAAATTAACTCCACAAAAAACTACAAGGTCAAGTGTAGGAGGGCTCACCTCCCATCATTTTTAAATCATTTAAAATATGACCTAGGTACCCCCAATCCTAATAATCCTATATTTGGGTATGATCAATTCATGTTTTAAGGTATAAAATTTAATACAAATGAGGTTTAGATGGAATACGACTAGGCAAGGAAGGCTCACTAGGAAATACATCTAGGAGGTTATAAGTTTAACTACACAAAAGATAATTTCATCTCAAAAGACATCATACAATTAAATTAAACACAATATCAAACACCAAATTATAAGTAAAAATTATCTTTTGTTTCCAAAACCAAAAAAGGATTACCAAAGGAGAATAAGAATGTAAGGATAACTCACCCTTATTCTACCATCTCTTAGCCATAGAAGGGAATAAACACATTCAAACATAATAAATAACATATAATATGGAATAAATAACTATAATTATCTCTACCAATATAAATTATCAAACTATGTAGGAGGGCATCGATATTTTGGTCCACTTGCCACTACAAATATGTTAGAGTGCACAACAAACATGAAAATTCACACAATTTTTGGTAACATAACTCTTCCATTTTAAGAAATGAAAATGGCATACAAAATAGCCAATGTTTTATGAGGGATATTACATATTGAAGATAAAATTCTAATTTAAATGACATGGTTTCCATTTTTACAATCGGGGAATACAAGTAAAGAAAGGGGGTTAGTCAAATGACCTTACACATCTTGAAAATTGAAATCAAAGGAAGGGAGAAAATATAAATCAAACTAAATCAAATGGGGCATGCAATCCTACCTTATTTCCTTCTTGGATCCACTCAATAAAACCTCTTACAAAATTGGGCAATGAATATCCTCCTCATTCTCTAAGCTCTTCCTCATCTTTCTCCTTCTCTTCTCCATATAAAATTTTCTGAATTCCAAATGAGAAAAAATACTCTCAAGTAAGGCTTTTCTTACTCATATAGGATCAAATCCATTCTATAAAAGCCAATGATAAGGTGACATGTGTCCCTTCCCATCCCTTGGCTCATGTTCAAAAAGTCTTCCCTCTCCATAACTCTATTTACAAGCCCATGTGGGAAATAAATAAAGTCCATACCTCATAAATGAACCCACTATTCCATGCCATAAAGGCCATATGGGCTTACTAAAAATTCATATTGCACTCCTAGAAATATTCTCAATTTTTTTATTGATCCAAGGACATAAAAATCAACACAAAATATCTAAAAACTAATTTATGTCACCCTCTAAAGTTGGCTCTCCTAAACAATTAGATTTTTGAGTCAAAGGCAGCCACTTAAATGTCTTAAAAAACTCTTTATGAATGAAATAAAACTTAAATAGAACTCTTAAGGTTAATAATGAAATATGTGAATAGTATATATGGGGAGAAATAGTGCTAAATAGGTTAAAGATATGTACATTTATGACTACCACAAATTATTTAAGGAGTTGTTTGGATCACAATAAGGTAAAGTAGACATGTACAAATGATTTTCTCATTCTTGAATTAGTCCTAGTTGCCTCATTAACCTTGCCTATCACTTACACAACATTACACACATAAAATTACCCACCCTAGATATCCAAAGCTATAAAATATAAATAATTCAAGTATTATCAATCCACACAACATACACATAACATATCAAGACATCACATATCAATGGTAATAAACTAATACCAATCATCTAAACATATGTAAAATCAAATTCATGCTTAATAAAAATATCTCTAGTAATATATAATTAATACACATCATAACAAAAAAATAAAATAGTGTAAGTAAACTAATTTCATAATGCATAAAATAATTATCTAATCTAAGCATATAATTATTCTTGTGTAAGAAAAGAAATGGCATCACATAATATAAATAATCTTTGTCTTAGACATAAGGGACCAAAAACACCTCATGTATCAATAAAATAGAAGGCAAGTATCAATAATAAGTGTGTACAATAAAAAATGTCTTAAGTAGTAATAAAATAGGGGCATCACAAAAGATTTATATCCCATTTGAGTACATGAAGGAAGGTATGATTAAGGGTCTTGAATATGAAGTCATAACTTCTTATATTCAAACCTTATATGAGTAGGAATACAAATACATATGAAGATCAGATATACCATGATACTACTTAGAAATGATATGAAGTGTGTATATTTTGATACCACTGATCTAGGCCCTATAAGGAGACTCATTTAACAACCTGATCAAACAAATTTAAGAGATTTATGAATGGAAGATTTTTTTTTAGTGATGGATAATATTAAAGTGAGATTCATTAAATAATAAGGAAAACAAAGGAGAAGATGACAACATACTATAACTCTAATAACAAACATTTATTATGCTAATTTATGTACAATTTCTGAGAGATCAAATGTTTGGTGTCTATATACTCCCTAACTTCATTATTGTCTACATATCTAACTAAATGTAATTGTATAATAATATATAATTGAGGTATATTAAACTTTTATTGAACCATTATAAGATTTATGAACTAATGATTTGAGTTCTATAATACTGAAACTAAAAGAGTTGTGCAATGATGTGGAAGTGGAATTTGTTCATAAATATTGTCATGTAGGTGAGCAAATTGATTCTAATATTTTTGACATTAACATAAGGTTAGATATATAACATCAATGAATTTTGGAAATATTTAGTGACCTAGATCCTCCTAAATAAGTTAACCCTCCTTGAAAAGAAAAGGTACCATTGCGTGCAATTATGGAAAAATATGTGGAAACAGATTGACAACCCACACTTATATAAACCATTTTCCCTAGGAAAGCACTTGACCTTGATTGATGATGTAGAAGATAGGTATCTCTTGTTAATGTGTATATTTTATTTGAACATGAATGAATTGATCTAATTATACTGAGATGCTTTAATTTATATTGATCTCTATTTTATAAAGAGTCTCTATAGTATATGAAGTATCCAATAGAGGTGGAAAGTAGCTGAAAAATATTTTTACATTGAACACAAGATGCAACCCAAGGTAAGATGGAATATTAAGCTCTAAAGTGTTTTATCCTAATTTCTTAGTGATGGTATAGGTTCTATACCAAAGTAGATGAAGCTTGCAGTAAGGTTATATTAGTTTTTATTTTTGTAGGTGAAACCAAACTTGATCACCAACATAGAAGGTGTGTTGTGTTTTATGTTTATCATGGAGCTGATTTTAATTCAAATTAACATGTTGTATATTGATTTGAACTTGTTTTTTAATGTTATCAATGAATTGAATAACCTTGTAAGCTTACTTTTTTATTGGAGTTGATATTATTGATGAAAAAATAGTATAACCTATGTTTATGGGTACCAAAGGTTTAAAACTAAGTAGACCTGAAAAGGGATATGTGTGGTAGAGTTTTACATAGATCTATTGTAGTTGTGATAAATAAAATTCATAATTCCATAACAAGTCTATCATTTGTTTGAATTGTACACTTTCAAAAGGTGCACTATCATCCTATTTACCACTTATATCGATCCATCAGTCAGTGGATGAAAGGTGATATATTTGTTCAAATTTGTGTCTAACATAGACCAAATAACTTTCCATAAACTAATCAAGAACCTTGTATCCCTACTATATATGATATTTTTTGGGATTTCAAAGTGGATCTAAACATATAAAAAGTACAATTGAGTTGTTTCTAGAGTTTATATTACTTTCTTACAATGAATGAGAATTTTCATCTTTGAGAATGTACTAGCTACTAAAAAAACACAATCATTACCATGCTTGGTAGTATGGTAGCCTAAGATGAATCGATGGAAATAGACTCATATGGTCTCATTTGAACTGACATAAGTGTGTAAAAACCTTGCTTCTTATTATTAGATTTGATAGTTTTACATGTGGTACAAGATTTGATACATTTGGATACATCAAAACTTAGATGTGGACATAAGAAGTACTTTTGAAAACTATAAGAGTCTTTTAAACTCCAAAATCTCATGCAATTTTTTATAAAATGACCTTCCCATATTAGTTTTTGTCTCTTTGCCTCATGTGGAATGCACAAAAGCTAAAGGTGATATAAGAGTCCATATTATAAGTACAATTTAAAAAAATTATATAAGAGTCCATAATGATGGTATAAGGCACATACCAAAGTGGATGAATCTTTTGGTAAGGTCCTATAATTTTTTAATTTTTCAAGTGTAGATAAATTTGATCACCAACATAAGATGTGTATGGTGTTTGATGTTTTTTATGACATTGCTTACCTTTTGTATAATTATTTTCACTTATTGTTTAATGTCCTTAATGAATTTAAAATATTTTTCAACTTAATTTTTAGCTAAAGGAATTTCTACTATTGATGGCAGAATAGGATAATCTACATTGATGGGTGCTAAAGGTTGAAAACCCAAGCAAACTTGAAAAGGGTTGTGTTTGGTAGAGTTATGTAGATATATATTTTAGATGTGCTAAATAAAAGGTAGTATTTTATCCCAATTTTTATTATTATTATTTTTGTACTCTCATAAGGTATACTATCATCCTATTAACCACTTTCATCTATTTATTAGTTTGTGGATCAAAGGTGGTGGTTTTTTTCAACTTTGTACCTAACATAGATTTAGCCCTTTACAAAAAATTCTCAAGGACCTCGTATCCCTATAATATAGGATATTTTATAGGATTTCCAAGTGGATTCAAACATGATGAAAGTAAAATTTAGTTGTTTACATAGTTTATATTGCTTTCTTACAAGGTATAATAATTTCCATCTTTAAGGATCTATCAACTACTACATAGACAAAATCATTACCATGATTAGTAACGAGGTAGCTTGAGATAAAATACATGTAAATGGATTCCCATGGTCTTGTGGGAACTATCATGGGTGTGTACAAATATGTTAGTTTGGAAATTACACATGTAGTACAAGATGATATATTTATATACATCAGACTTGAGATGTGGCTAGAAGATTACTCTTGAAACACTATAAAAGTATTTTTTACTCCCAAATGTATTAAAAATGTGAAAAAATGATTCTCCCATATTATTTTTTATCTATTTTACTCAAACATTATGAACAAGTGCCCATGGTGATATAGAAGTCCATCTTGAAACTATAAATCTAGAACTAAATTACCACAAATAAAGTTTTAATAGATAACTGAAAAATCCATGTCAAATGGATATAATTTTGACCATGCATTGACTTCATATCCACATGCATCACGTAAATAAAGGAAATATTGAAATTGTGGGTGGATAATATAATATACAACTAGATTTTCACTTCATTTATTGTGTTTGATGTTCAAATGGAATTGTTAAAGATAAGAAGACCATTTTTATGCCACTCTTACTAAAATTTGCTCTAAGTCTACAAGAACTGAATTATCTTGTGATCTATATGGATCATAGTTCCTTACACAAGATATAATGCTTCTAATGTTTACATGCTTAAACAATAGCATAAATATCATGATAATAGATTGGGTATTTTTTTACCATTAAGGTGAAGGTTTCATTGTGGTAAGTAACTAGGTGACCATATTGGGTGAGGACTGATCTAACTACAAAGTTAGAGGCATCTATCTTGAGCTCAAATAGATATTGAATATATGGTAATTTTTTTTACTATGTGGATTATTAGATTAAATTTTATGTAACACCAAATTTAACTTCATTCAGAGGCCAAGTCATGTGAGAAAAACAAAGTAAAAATATCCTATCTAAATTTTATAATCCCAAGAAATTATGAATATCTATGATGGTTAAAGAATTTTTCAATAAATTACAAGTATTTAAAATATCTAAAGTATCCCAAAAAGTTTTTAAGTAATGACATGATATTTGTTTTTAAATGCTGGGTGCAATCCAAGGTAAGACAAAAGATTTATCTCAAAATCATTCTCTCCTACTTGTTTGGTGATGGTATAAGGCTCATACCAAATTGGATGATGCTTTTGGTAAGGTCATGACAGTGTTTTATTTTTCAAGTGTAGAAAAACTTGGTCACCAACCTATAAGGTATGTGGTGTCATATGTTTATCATTATGCTACTTGTATTTCACATTATCCCATTACATAATGATTTGCACTTACTATTGAATGCATTAAATGTTATTGATGAATTTAACAACTTTTTTAAATTCATTTTGAGTTGAGAGAGTTACTAATATTAATGGTGGAATAAGATAAACCATGTTGATGGGTTACAAAGGTTAGAAACCAAAGCAAACTTGAAAAATGGTTGTGTGTGATAAAGATATGATGAGCTTTATTATAGTTATACTAAATAAAAGGTAGGATTTTATTGCAAGTGTGTTACTTCTTAGAATTGTATACTCTTAGAGGTTACAATATCATCCTATTTACCATTTCTATCTATCCATCAGTATGTGGATGAAAGATGGTATATTTTACAACTTTATGCCTAACATAGAACAAATTAATTTACAAAAATTATTAAGAATCATGTATATCTATCATATAAGATAGTTTTTGGGATTATAAAGTGGATTAAAACATGTTTAAATTAAAAATTGGATGTTTGCATAGTTGATATTATTTTCTTACAAGGTATGATAATTGCCATTTTTATTATCTATCAATTACTACATAAAAAAATCATTAACATGCTTAGTAGTAGGGTATCCTAAGATAAAATTCATGGAAACAAATTCATAATTTCTTGTTAGAACCATTATAATTGTGTATAAACTTTATTTCTTGTTATTCGGCATGGTAATTACACTTGTGGTAGAAGACTTGATATATTTGGATACATCAGACTTGAGATGTAGCTAGAAGAAGTACTTTTGCAACACTATAAGAGTATTTTCAACTCCAAAATGTCTTGAAATTTTGATAAAATGAGCATACCATATTATTTTCCATCTATTTGACTCATGTATTATGTACAAGTGCCTAAGGTGATATATAAGTCCATCTTGAAAATAAAAATCTAGAATTGAACTACTACAAAGAAAGATTTAATAGATATCTATAAAATCCATGTAAAATGGATATAATTATAACCATGTGTTGATTTTTGTCCACAAGCTGAACTATAATATGGATTAGATAAATATGTAACTATATTGACACTTTCCTCTTTATGTTTGATGTTCATATGTAACTATTGGAGATAAGAAGATTGTTTCTAATGCTACTCTTGGGAAACTTGTTTTGAATTTGTAATAACTAAAGTGGACTATGATCTATGAAAATAATAGTCTCCTTGACCAAAATATAATACTCTCAATTCTTACATGCTTGAAAAATATCATAAAAATTTAGATCATAGGATGGTTATTTTCTGATTGGTGTAGTAAACATTTTGTTATGGTAAACAACTGAGTGACCATATTGAGTGAGGATTGATCTTGTAAAGCTAGAGGTGTCTATCTCTAGCATAAATAGATGATAAATATCTTGTAATGTAAGTACTAGTGCATGAAAATTTTTAGATTTCAACTCTTCAAATGATTTCTATTGTGTATCTTCCCAAATGAACTTTTCTTTAACACTACCTTTGGTAACTTAGTTTAAATGGAAAGTCACATTAGAGAAAGCAAGTACAAATCTTATGCCAAAATTTTATAATCCTAATAATTCATGAAGATATATGAGATTATCTGGTTGTGGCCATTTTTAAATGACTTTCATCTTAGTTAGAACCATGTGCACTCTGTGTTCATCTATTATTTATCCTAGATTATGTATCTCTTGCATAAGAAATGAACATTTATCCATGTTCACACATAGCTTGTGTTTTCACAAATGTTAAACATTTGATTTATATGGTGAAAATGCTCATACCTTTTTTTTCAAGATTATAACACTGTCAAGGTAGAATAAAAAAATAAATTAGTGAATGGATTGAAAACTTGATTCATCATTTTCATAAATTTAGATGGTGTATTGTATAAAATGAATGGCATGAATAACGATTTAAACAAAACTTCTTTAGACTTATCTTCCATACATCTATAGGCTCAACATGAATATGAGGATACCTATACTTAAGATTGATTTTGTGAAGAATTTTTCATCATGGGGTTGGTCTAGCAAGTTTTGAATCCTTAGAAGAGGATAATAGTTCTTCACTATGATTTTTTTGAGTGATCTATAATTAATGCACAACCTCCATGTGCCATCCTTATTTGTCAAAAGTACAATGGGCTATTAAAAGGGGATAAAATAGTCTTGATATGTCCTTTGTCCATGAGTTTATGGATATATTACTTGATTAATTCATTCTCTTAAAATGATTTATGGTATAAATATGCATTAGATAGAGGTAGTCTAGGGATCAAATAAATAATATGATTCACTACATAGTGTGTAAACATTTCCTTTGGTGATTGATAATATATTTGTATTTATCCAAGTTGAGATTCAACTTTAATGATTTTGATGTTATCTCTAGAATAACTATACTATGTATTGATGTCGTAAGTATGTTTTTACATTCATATCTTACCATCAAATGCATAAATTTTTTACTAGACATGAATATTTTATTACATTTCTTGGTACTAATGAGTGATAGTTTGAGGATTAATTATAGTATGCGGTATATCTTATCAACAACATATATGACAAAATTTATAGTATTCTCCTCATAGACTACATGTTTATGGTAAATATATGGTTGAATAATTAAAACATCACATACCTATAATGGAGTGATGTCTCAAATGATTATATCTTAAAAATGATTGATGTTATAAACCAATTGACATTTTTGAGTGATGTGTTTCTTAGATCTTGTATTGAACCATATAATAGAGTATGGTTGTGGGTTAGGTGTTAATGGAAAGTTAAATCTTCAAACTACTTTAGGAAAAGTCATGATCTTTTGACTTCCATTGGTAATGATGAAGTGTACTAGTTGAGAATTGATCCACATTAGAGTATGAAACAATATTTATGCTTCCTATATTTCTATAGGGATAGTAAATATGTTTTTAGTACCCACCATGACACTAGGTTTATTTTATGTGATCTACTTACCTTTCTCTAATGAGGTAGTGTTTTTAATAGTTGCTTCAAGCTATGAAAGTAGAGTCTTCCTAGAATGATAATATTCATTGGAATGACTACTAAGACTCTAAACTGAACACCACTTGCTATTTTTAGACTAATTATTATAATATTTTAAATATTGTTTCTTATTATATGGAGGGTTCTTAGAGATATTTCATAGTTTGGAATTCTACTTGTAAGATTTAGACTACTGCTTGGTGTAAGACTTATAATCTTCTTAGTCTTGGCCTTGACCTTTGCTTAAAACTTACATGCAAATATTTGACATATTAGATTGAATATATTTATAATAAATCCATATCTGACTAGATTTAGTCTCAAGATTAACCTATATTTCAAAAAACAATTTTGTTATTAATATTGAATCCTAAGTTTAGACATTGAAATATGAAAAACATATGTGTATTGATACACAAATTGATCATTGCCTTAGCACAACTGAGATAGCTTGATGTGGTCATCCTAGTTTCTAATAGGGTAATAGATTTATTTGAGTACTTATACAAGACCATTATATGTGTCTATAAACATGTCTAAGTAAATTCATCTTCATGATTCTCATGTGAAGTGTAATAGTTTTCCCATCTTTCATTTACTAATAAAGAAAATTTTAGAAGAGTGAATGTAATACTTTATTAATTATAAAATTAATAAACTATAATATGAATAGATTAGGTTATAAAAATTATCTAGTAAATTTGTATCTAGTTTTACTTCAAACATAGGGACATATAGATTGACTTGTACCTTGTATGGTGTTTGACCACCAAATGATTGATGGGAATGAAAGTTGTTGGAAGGAGTTCATTTCTTGAGAAGTAGAGATAAATGATCAATAATACTTGAGAATCCACTATGAACTCTTTGAATCCTATAGTTTTTTCCAAAATTTTAATTTTATGTCCCTCAAATCTTGCATCTCAATGAAAAGTGCACTAATATAGCCTCCTAATTTTGAGGTGAGGGGTATATCCTAAAAATTACTCATCTCAAAATAAATGAGTTAACCACATCATGTTATGTAAAAATATGTAATGACTTATAAATACATTTTAATATGTGGATAATATATCATTATATGAATGAATAAATTTTCAAAGCATAAATGAAACATGGAGTGCAAGGCATATATATGTCATGTCTAGATTGGTGTAGTAATTATGCATGTAATAGTAACCATCAATGACATAATAACTTAATAATGAAAAACACTAGAAAGGTGCATGATATGAATTATGGCACTAGAGATAAGAATAAAAGTGTGTGATATGGATCTTAACACCCAAGACTCAATAAAATCAATAAACTCAAAAAGTTCAACACATAATCCTAGATTTATCCACTCATAAGCACACATTGTCATGGCCATGATGCATATAATATAATCAAACACAATATCACTCTATGTCACATAAGGCCAAAGGATGCATACAAAGAGAAGTCCAAAAATTAAGAACTCTATGAATAATAGTTGTAAAGGAAATAAAGTGCTAAAGAAAAGTCATTAATGAAAACTTACTCGATAAATAACCATGAAATAAGTCCAAGGGCCAAATAAAAAAGCATATAATTATACACTTAATCCAAAAAAATTCATAGACTATCATAAGAGGCAATCAAAGATTGGTATATGATTAGGCTATAGGAAATTAAATATTATCAATGAAGCATACAAAAAGTTAAACTAGTCTACTAAATCAATCTATGTCAATGTCACAATGTAGTAAAGTATCATATTCATGAAATGTATAAATTTAAAGAATATAGGTATGATCAAGATGTGTAAGAAATAAAAATGATAACTAGAAAGGTCATAGAAAGATATAACCTATAACAATCTAACATATAAAATGAGATTTCCCTAGCATTGACATGACCCCTAAGTATAATAATGTCTTGCATCTATGCATCTATGCATCCATGCATTATGTGTAACCTATATGTCCTTCTTCTCACTCACATATGTTATAAAATGTATGTTTATGAAAAAGGATATGTAATATATCATACATGTGATAAATAAAAAAATGAATAATGAAAACTAGCAAACATGTCATGCTTAGGCTCTTTTTTAATTTTTGGAAAATTTTTATCTTTTTTTATATTTTTGAAACAAATTCTTGTGTATGAGATTAAATGAGCCAATAAATTTTATGTGCCCCAATAATGTCCCAGATCATTCAAAACAAACATTTTTTGATTTATAATGAATTGGTCCTCTTGTGCACTTTTGATGCTAGACTTAATTACTAACTCTATTTCATGGGTGCAACTATTATATGGATATTAATTCACTAGACTTAAAGATTTAAACTTTGCTAAGGTTTCATTATATATATTTATTTTATTTTAATAAATATGTTTATAATTTTTTTCTTATTTTGAATATGTATTATTAATTAAATTTTTTTTATTAAGGGTTAAGCTAGGTTTTTAACTAGGAACCCAACCCTATATAAAGAACATGCAAACTAGGCCCCTAAGGCCAAAATAAAAAATATATACTAAAGCAAAGAAAAATACAAAATCAAACTAGAAATAATAGGAAAACCACCTAAGAACAACTAGAAAAAAACTAAGAGTTACAACCTCATAAGGCCTCCTCCTAAATTCTAATACATCTTTTTAGGTTCAAATCCATCTATTGAAATGTTTGGGGAAATAGTCTACATGTAATTAGAAATGTATCATGTCTGTAAATCAATCCTAACTAGAATAATATAGATCATAACATACACTTTAGATTGGGGATACATTTATTAAGAAATAACATGACCAATATGGGGATCTTCTAGACTTGATTAGGGGATTTATTACCATAATACACCATGCTAGGGAGGGTTTCAAATCCAAAAGTATAACACAATCATAAAATAATCCTAAATGGGTATTGAGTTTTGATATTTCACCTAAACTAATAACAGGTAAAAGTAAATATAATCTAGTGCTCACTAAAGCTTGTGGCATAAAGTGGGGGTTAGAAACAATAAAACTAAACATTCATAGAAGATATACACTCATGACAATGTATACAAAATCCTAATACATGGAAGAGAAGTAAAAATGCATATCTATCTACTCTTATAAAGGAGAAACAAAGTTAGGAATACTTAACTTTGAAGATGAACCTGTCAAGCCTCAATCTCTCCCTTGGCATAGGTACTTCATAAGAGGTTGTTGTGGTATGTAAGGATGACAAGGATAAATCAACTCTAGGATACACAACCTATCAATGTATCCAAAAAACTTATCCACAAGCCAAAAACCATATCTCAAAATAAATTATGGAACCATAAGCTTTGCTTCTCAAGTAGAATGGTCAATAAGTAGATGTTCATTTGCTCTTACTTATTCTTCTCATAATAAATTATGGAAATGAACTTGTATATATAGGAGGATTTTTCCCTTGACCCTTAAAAAAATCTTGGATAATAGGGTTGACCCAGTTGACCTAGCATAATTTAGGATAATAATTCACTAGGTCATGAGCTAGGTCAACTGAAGGACAAACTAATTCCTAAGTGGAAATATATTGAAACTATACACGATCGACCCAATTGACCTAGGACAACTAACTAACAAAAAGGGATTAAGGTGAGGAATAGGAGGATAAAATGTAACAAGTGACTAGAAAGGGTAAAACAGATAAGAACAATCTTAGGGATAATGGTTCTAGGAGATAAGTGTGTTGATAACAAGGGGCAAAAGGGATAACAATCCTATGAAGCACTAATGATATGCCCACCCCTTTCCCATTTCACCCCTTAGGGTATGCACTCATAGAGATTGAGACTTGATGGGTTATTGAAAGATAAAAAGAGTTAGTAATCAATAAAATTTTGAAAATATTATGTGTATACATATAACCCACTTGAAGCTCATCACGTGTCACATGAGTGTAACATGGGATGGTGCTTTGAGAATAGAACATGATAACACATAACACTGATGCTAAGTAAAGTATAGTAATTAGAAAATAAGATAAATAAAAGGAGAAAATGAAAAAACACATACCTTTACTTACCTTAGTGATGTAGATAAAGAAGGAGACTATAATATAAGTGAAGGTGTCTAATGTGAAGAACATTAGGCAAACTTGTAGAAGTTATTGCAAAAAATATCCAAAAATAAAAAGTTTTGAAAGATAAGCATATAGTAATGGAAAATATTCTCTACATAATCATAATTTCATAACATTTTATGGTTTGAAAAATGGATGAGTAAAAATAAAGATAGAGGCAAAACAAGGAATCTGATGGAAAGGATTTGAAAGTTTAAGATTTTTGAAAAGTTTCAATAATGTGAAATAAAAGTCATTTGTTATTTGTGACTTATAAGGAGCGAAAAAGATCTTTAGGAGACCAAATGATCTAGGATGGAAAGGAGATGATGGGATAGATGAGAGGGACCTCAAGAGGTAGAAGCTGGTGTGTTATAGGTAGGCAACTGAGAATCTTAAGCTAGTTTTTGAATATTGTATTGATTTTAAGTGTTTTTTTAGAAATTTTTAATTTAAATAATTTATATAAATATAAATGAACTCAATAAATATTCTAAAGGTAGGAAAAGCCATTTAGGGAAATGGGTTTGAAGGGTCTGGGGAAATAATTATTGGAAGGCATTTATTTTGCAAAATGTAAGGGGTCAGTAGGGAAAAATAAATAGGTCAACCTAGTCAACCTAGTAGGCTAAAAAGTTTTAAAATCCACATTGTTGACCTAGTAGGTATGTTCTAATGTAGTATGTTTTCTAGACTATTAACTTAGTACATTATTGTTGACCCAACAAAAAAGTCTAGTATGACAACACAACACTAAGAGGGGAAAACTAAAGGGTTTGACTTAGATTTTTAAGTTAATCAAGTCAAAATAGGGAAATTTTGGTCAAACTAATGTTTGACTAGGGAACTAGAATAGTATAAAAATGTGTGCAATAGGCCAAAAGAGTGATATAATGGCCTAGAATGACCAAGTGAAGGCTAAAAGGGTTGACTAGGCTAAAAATAGGTCCAATTGATTAAAAATGATTGGATGAAAGCAATTAGGCTTGTTTTTGTATTTGAAAAGAATGTATTTCGATTATACATGGCATAGAATATCTAATACATTTTTTGTTATTTCTTGGTTGAAGAGGAAACCAAGATTGTAGTGTTTTGTGGATGCATCATGGTTCTTGAACTTATTAGAGTAATTATCTATAAAGGATAGAGATAGATTAATTATTTTAGGCCTAAGAGGTATCATGAAGATGTGTAGGATACCACTTAGCTCAGATTTGCTAGTCATGTTCTTGGGATGCTAGGAACAATTGACTAACACATTCAAGTGGGAGGTGGAGGACGAGACCATAGATGTGGGGATCACCTTTGAGGATGTGCATTCCATCCTAGAACTACCCATAGTAGGGATACCCATAGTCACAAGAGTACCAGATAGTGAGGAGGAGAGGAGAGCCTTATCCATATGGGTGATGGAATCAGTGATGATACACCCAAGATTGATGGTGAACATGTTATATATATATATATATATATATCATAAATTATAGATATTTAAAATGATGTGAAAGGACTTGTGACAACATAGGTGATGTGTCACAAGTTAATTGCCAAGGTACCACTATTTGTGGTAGCCTTGAACCAGACAATATTAGAGGATGGGGTGTTATGTGACTTGGGATCTATCATTTGGGTAAAATTAATGTATGACATGTATAGAGTGTTTTCCAAAGGCTATAAGTTAGTGGGATTGATTATATTATTGACATCATAGATATATGAGAATTTCCCCATGTAACAGCTAGCTAGTTTGCCCCATGTAGTTGATGATAAGTTACCTCAAGTTTAGAGATGGAAATAGGACCAAGTAGCATGGGTCATGCTCCATGTTCTAGTGCTAAAAATAGTGAGATAGGTAGATATTATATGGTATCTATATGGGCACATAATTATGATATAGCCTAGTTGGGAGATAGTTACACCAATTTTGGTATAGATAGAGGTGATAGGGCACTATACCTGGTGGATGAAGCCATATATAATGGCATGATTACTAGGATAGATGTGATTATCTCACCTAGAGATACCTATAGTGATTCCCACTTTTGGGGCCCATCATGTGTGAGAACAACAAGGGAGGGAAGGACCCACTAGTTACTAGGTCGATGCTTAGACCACTTCATGAGAGACCATGGACTGGTCAAACATGATAAGAAGTAGAGTAGGAGGATATGGATGTGAAGGTAGGATTAATAGAGATACCACCACCAAATCTATAGTAGGAGTAATGACCATCATGAAATAAAATTGATAGAGTTAATAGGAGTAGGAGAGAGTAGATATTATCACCATCTTAGATGACCCAACAAGTGGGAAATGATAGAGTTAGATGATAAAGAGACCATTTAGGCATAGCTTGAGATGGATACAAGTGGTGATTCTAGGATTTGTTTTTAGGTGATGACCTATAAAGGGGATTCTCAAAGGCTACACAAATGGAGATATCATGCTCAAAGGTCACATAAATAATGAGATAATAGTGATCAAACATAAATAGGTAATAAAAGATAGTTAAATTTTTACTTAAGTTATTTGGAAATAGACCAGAGATAGATTTTGAGTTATATCAATGATCTAATATTTATCTAGTGTGATTTTTATAGGTATTCTAGAGGATGAGGAGACAAAATGGGGATCCCTAGTGATAGGAGCACTCCACGATATCCTAGATGAGATGATGATGTCATACGACCCCACTACACTGGAAGATCCTAGGGTACCATCTACCCCAACTTAGGTAAGCTAGTTTAGACTACCTGGAGAAGATCCAAGGTAGTTGTGAGTGCACAAAGAGGAGATAAAACCATTAGAAGAGGTAGGTATAAGAGAGAAATGGTATGGTAGGCCCTATTTGAGGAGAGAGCCATGCATCTAGTGACTATGACATAGATAGGATAGGCATAGGCCTAGGAGAGAGTGACACATGTAGTAACTCAAACCCACATGACACAAGTATAGGAGTAGGAGAGGGTGGCACATCAAGTGACCTTGGCCTAATTAGCATACGTGTAGGCTCAGGTGGCTCATCTATAGGGGTAGATATCAGGACTAATATCTTAGATAGCCTCTGTATACCATTGTAGTTAGAGGGGTTAGATTAAGGCATCTATAGGAAATGTGGCTAGGCCACGAGATAGGTAAGATAAGGCCCAACCATAGAGCTGGAGATTTTGTATATGGTTGTATTGTGTATTAAAACTCATGCTATATATAGAGATGTCTCATTTGGGTAATTAAATATTGATTGTATGTTTTTTCATTATGGTTATTGTTGTTGATGCTTGGACATATTTCTTTCTATCATATGTATTTAGATATTTGTTGTATATGCTATGGGAAATATATGAGTTGTGGTTTCTTTTCTAACATTATGTGGGACACATGCATGGTTAAAAATAAATAGGAAAAAAAGACTTGGTAAAATATAATCAAATAAAAAAAAATTATTACACACTATTTCACATTGGGAAATGTGTAATAACAAGAAAATGACTTGGTATAAATCACCAAAAGGAATATAAACAAGATGGTAAATTTTTTGTTTTTAAACCAAGAATTGGCACTAAATTAAAATAAGTAAAATCATAGTAAATCACGTTAGGAAGTATGAAAGTAATGTAATAAAATTGAAGATATGAAAAATGACAAATGGTATAAAAACAAAATCAATTAAATCAATCAATCATACTAAATCACATTGGGAAGTATAAAATAAAAATACAATTGGAAAAAATTGGTATTAAATTTATCACATTAATTTAATCTGGGAAGTATGAGAAATTCAAGAAATGGTTGGATTATTACATGTAATTAGAAAATACGAAGATAAAAGGGAAAGAGAAATGAATTAAGCATAAAGCATACTAAGTCAAGTTGGAAACCATATCAATGACATGTAACTTCATAATCATTCACATCTTATCTCATATTTGACACATGTAATTTTGATTGTGACTTGGATTATTGGAAAATTTTGTGAAGAAGGCTAGGTCCTATCCATGGTCTTACACTACAAATCACAGAGGGAAAACCAATGAGGTGGAATAAATGTGAAAATTTGGAAATAAGGTATGTTGGTAATAGGAATGTGAATTTTTTGTAATTTGTGAGGAAGGCTAGGTCCTATCCATGGTCTTACAATGCAACTCACAAATGGAATCCCAAGGGGAGTGATCAGTGAACAAAAAAATATTTCTTAAGATGAAATATGAGGAATATAGTGGGTGAAAAATTAAATGTAAAAAACATAACTGAGGTGTCTTATGAGAAGATCTTAGGAGACATGTGGCATACTAAGGACATGTGACTAGTGACCATCAATGTACAAAGGAATCCTATTTGCTATAGACATAAATATTTGTAGGCAAATAAGTGTGTTACTAAGATTAAATATTGAAGGTATATTGGTACAAGAAAATTAGTGGACCTACCTTCCCATGACATGTTCACTATTCCTTAGGACCCCTTATAGAGTCATCCATCTACTATGAAGATTGGGTACTTGAGTGAGAAAGTAGGTAGCACTATTTTTTTTTAATTCTCCTTTTCTAATCTACTAGCCTACCACAACCCAATAGACCTTGGCTCTATCGTGAGGCTAATTTTGGAGTTTGAGCTTTGACTAAAAAAGGGAGATGTGTTTTGAATCATGTCTTTTATTGTGATTTGACTTTTAAGAATTTTGAAATGTTTTTTCCTATTATATCATTACCTTTTGTTAAATGATTTAGATTTTAAATGTTCTTAAGGATTTTTAATATTCCTCCTCCATACAGACTTGGAATGATTAAATATGAGAGATAGAGTGATACACATGAATGAGATGTAGGCTTAGGCTAAAGGAAGCTAAGTAACTAAAGATAAGAGTGACTAAAACACTTTGGCTTGATTATAAACCAACATGTTATCTCAAGTCTCAACCATGTATATGCTTAGTTTTTAAAAAGGGAAGAAAGGGATTAAAGGAGATCCAAAGTGGATTGCTGAAAGGAGATTATAATGAGATTAAGTGTTTGCTAATTGATCACATGGTAAAGAGGGAATGAATAAAGGGAACCATATTTTTATAACTAACTCACAATTATAATTATTCATGAAAAATAGAGATAAGAAAGAAAACAAATCATGAAAATAAAATAAGGTATTTTTAAGAAGGAAAATCAAAAAGATAAAGAAAAACCAATGATAAAGAAGACATTCACAAGCAAATATAAATGATAGTATAAGTAATATAAAATGCAAAATATTTGATAAATAAAAATTTGACACAAAATAAAATGATATAAAAAAATAGATAAAGATAATATTGGAGCACACATCCTATACAAAATGAAAATGTAAGAAAACCATGCACACATTCATAAAAATTGATAGATTTTTCTACATAAATTATCTAGAAAATTTGATAAGTATTTACGAAGCTAGACATGAATTGATGCTAATTTCTCATCTATCTTCAATAAAAACTAGGAAAATACTTCTAATCTAATATCCTCAATATAAAAGGTACGAATGCTTGATAGATCATATTTATGAGGGATATTAGATAAAGGATGCTCAAAACAATGAATGGGAGTAGACTCTATGAGAGATGTAGGAATCAATGGTGGGGAAGGATCCACATGTGAGGGACTCATAGGTGGAGAATGATCCACAATTGAGGGAAGGTCCATGGGTGAAATATTCACAAGTGGAGGAATAGAAGGTGATGAAAGGACAACAAGAGGGGATGGAACCACTAGAGGTGGAACCATGGGAGAAGGGGGATCCTTCTTGGGGGAATGACTTGTAGGAGGAATGGTAGAAGGTCCAAGAATAGATATAAGGTGATTTTTAAGGTGTTGTTGAAGGATGTGGTAATGATTAGTGTGATGGGTGCCACATAGGTTCTAAAGATGATACACCTCTCCATACATAGGCATATAATTAGGTAGTACATTCAAGGGAGGTATGGCCTTGTCTAAGGACTGAGGGATAAAAGGATGCAAATTGTTAATATATTGTCATAGTTTTTAACAATATATGGATGAATTATTATCTAGTGCTATGGAAGTAATAAATATGCTTGTGAGTGGGATTGGTAGAAGTAATCATAGGAGGAAGTGTAACAAAAATGGAAGGATATTGTGAAGGCTTATTAGACCATTTGGTGGGAAATAGAGCCATTGTGGTGAAGGAAGCAAACCATCACCAAGAGTAGGTGGTGTTGGTGAAGGAATGAGATTAGTCTCAATGAAAGGAACAATGGGATTATAATTAAGAATAGATTCATCTAAATTATAAGGAATGGGCTCTGAAGAGGGATATACTAAGGGAGGGGTGGGGTCTACAAAAGGTTGAATGAGGGTTGCATGCATCTCAAGGATAAACAAGCTATATGGGTATAAGTACCTAGCAAAGTGGTAAGGTCTAGTCATAGCATGATCTATAATCATATTCCTATGTGGTTATTCAAAAATTGGAGGCATCTACACCATCTCTACCCTATGATAAAGAAGAAAAATACTAAAATTAAGAACTATAAATGATGAAATATGAGAAGATACATGAAAATAATGAAGCAAAGAATAATGATAATAGATAATATCAGCATCATGGGCCTAAACAAGACCACCTAAAAAGGGATTGTCTAAGGTATAAACATCATCATAATTAGGTGTATGAAGATCAATGATGTAAGTATGGATGACATTGTCATTCGATGAGGTGTGATGAATGGAATTCCTAGTCTTAGTCAAGACAATGGTGATATCATCACAATGTGGTTTATGAGAAGGAGGATATAAATAATTAGGAAGTTGAGAGATGAAATGAGGTGAGAGATCAGAAGTTGTAATCTTTAGGTTGATCTCATCAAGTCCATCATCATTGAAATCTAAAAGGTTAGGAGGAATATTCCTAATGAGCTCTATATGATTGTTGTAATCTTGATTGGAATTGATGATAAGTTGAATAATTGAAACTCATGGAATAAAACACTAGAAAAAGGTTCAAGAGTAAGAATCTTGAAGATACCTTGGTCTTGAGATTGTTCAAAATTTTTAGGGTTAGTGTCATTCTGAATCATATAGATGGCTCCATTGTGAAGGAATTTAATGCATTGGTAGGAAAAAAAGCAACTATTCTTATATAGTGATTCCATGGCCTACCAAAACATATGTTGTAAGAGAAAAAAAGTTAAAGATCATCACTTCACATGAATGGTGACAAGTAAGATGGTAATGGGAAGCCACACACAACCTAAAGGAGGCATTTTCTTTCAATCATATCCTTAGCATGTGTTATGTGTGGGTTTTATATTGCATTCAAAATATCTAAGGGTTTTGATAAAATCAAGAGAGGCAACACAAGTGTTGTAACCCTCATCAATCAAATCATGATTGACTTGTATATCACCTATTTAGAAGCTAATGAATAGAGGAGGATCATTCACATGCTGTAGAATCTTATTAATAATCATAGAAGTGATGGAAATTTTTAAGGAAAGAGAATTGGTTATTATTTATTCAACATGGATGGACATCTCTTCACATTATTTTAATATACTATCTTCAGATCCAGATAGGTTGATTTGTGTCCTGCTAGAGGAGGACAAGGGATATTCATTTCAAATAAGAGTTTCATAATATGGTTTATATGATGCAAAGAGGTCCTTATAATCTCAAGGAATGGAATTTAAGATGGGAGATTAGTTATTTTTATGATGGGATCCCACTCATCATAACCCATGAGAACATTGTTAGAAATAGGTTCATAGTCATTAATAAGGTCCTCAAAAGGAGGAGCTAAAGTGCATTACAATTTGTGTTAATAATAAGGATAATGTTTAGAACAAGGTTGTAAATTATGTTATAAAGATGAAGCAGTTGGTTCAGGTCAGTGTTGAGAATCAGTAGAAGTGTTGATATAAGCTTGATTATCATTAGTGTTAGGTAAAAAGATGGAGAGATGGTAGAAATAGAATGGGAAGTGTTATCCAAGGGAAGAGTTGGAAGTAGTTCATCAAAGGATATAAGGTCATCTAGCCCTAACTCATTTAAGTGAGTTGGAGAAGAATCTTGTATAACATAAAATGTTCAAGACAATGGAGGAGTGTAGATAGGTTGAAGATCAATAAAGGTAACCACCCTTCACATATTAGTCATATTAACAAAATTCTCTTCAAAATTGGGGTAAACAAGACTTTATACATTATTGGTGGAAGGGGTGGGCTTGTCTTGGGTATCTTGATGAGGTTTATTATTAGGAAGAGGGTATTTATAGATATCCACATGAGCATTAGCTTGATTCAAGTCTTGATATTTAGTATGTGTTTAATGAGCCTTAAAAGCAATGTCATATGCTTGGTGACATTTTTTAATGATAGATTCATGATAAAAATTAGGACCAAGAATAAAATCCATAATTAAATTATGAAGCTACCTATAGGTCTCATGAGAATGACTCAAACTAGCATGAAACCAATAAAACTTGTTGGGATCATAACTGGATTTCATAGGATGAGTGGGATCAATTTCCCATGGAAGAGTCTTAGGTAGATGTTTTAGTAATTTAGTTGAGGATAAAGGTTTGTGAACATTGATAGTATTAGGTGAAGAGAAATGAGGATTGGTGAATTGTTTAGAAGGGGGAGATGGTTCTAAAGTTTGGTTAGGAAAAACAAGTTGAATAGTTTGAATGGTGTCATAAGAGTCTATGACACCATCATTAGTAGTATTACAATTTTTTTTAATTAAAATATGAGTACTCGTATAAGGTTGGGGTGGATTAGATTAATGCATAAGGAAATCTTGATGTTTATCTTGGTCAATATCCTCTTCCAAGGTACATGAAGAGCGAGTGTGGACTCAATATTAAAACTTAGGAAAAGAGCATTGGTAAAGAGATGGAAAAGGTTATCATCGGCCATGGTATGTTCACATTTATTGGACAATGTTTACACCTTTTAATAAAAGCTTGGGAAATTTCATTTTCAAGGTGTTTATAATTTATAAAGTGAGCCAAAGTTTTCTTGGGAAGATCATTAGTTTGGAACTCTTGGATTAGAGAATTTAGTAAATATTCCAAACTAGTAATAGAATGATTCTTAAGTTGGTTGTACCAATCTAAAGCATCACCCATGAGATTTTTGGCTATTATCTTGGTAGCAACAAAGGTGTTTAATTTGACCCAATCTTAATAAATATTTCCAAATGTTTTGAGATGAATTGTAAGGGTGATACCTCCTATATCGATATTAGTAATTTGAGTGGTAAGAGGTTCATTTTAAAGATTTTTAATTGTCTTGTTGATAATAGGAGGTTGAAGGCTAAGATTTCCATGGGAATATTGAAGAGGAGGAAGGGAAACATTTTGATTATGCCTGCCCCAAGGCATTGGTTGAGGGTGGGTTTGAATATGGAGAAGGTGATTTTGTATTCTCATCATTTTATTTTTATTATGAGCTTGAAATGTATTCATTTGATTAAGTGCTCGTAATAAGAGTTGATGGGTTTGATTGGAATTGTTACCATTAATTGAAGCATTATAGTTGGTATTAGCAGCTTAAGTAACACTATTGGTATTGATAGAAGCTTGAGAAGAACTATTAAAATGTGAGGCACTAATGGAAAAATTTGCTTGTATGGAAAAAGATGAACTAGTGAAGGGGTGACAAGAGGAAGCACTAGAAGCATGATTACCTTAGGTAGTAAATAATGCACTAGAAGAAGAGTTAAGGAGAGTGGGTCTTGGGAGAGGCTAACTAGATGTAGAACCTACCATGTTAGTGGATATACTAGGCATGGAGGTATAAAAAGATAAAAAATACGTCATGGTATGAGAAGGGGTCATAATAGAGGGAAGAGGCTGAGAATAAAAGAAGGTAGTACCCCCAAATACTTATGAGAATATGGGAGAAGGTGAATGAGGATATTCAACTTTACCACTAATAATGAGGTGGTAAATGGTAGAAGGATCCTTTCTTTGATTTTGAGGAAATTTAGAGTAGGGGTATACTCTAATTTGGGTTGATCTTCAATTGATAAGTGAGGATTACACAATGAAGAGGAATGAGGAGGGGTCCCATAGTTCATTTTGTCAGTGGATATATGAACATTAGTCTCATCCAAGAGAGGAACCCTACTCTATTTATGGGAGACCCTATGAGGGTTGTCAAAACTCATCATGTCTATTGAATTCAACTTAGTATTATCTTTAAATAGAAAGTTCATGATGAATGAAATTTATTAAACAAGGTAAGATAAATGCAAAAACATGGAAATAAGAAGTGATATAAAAATTTATAGAGTAAACTAAGTCAGAATAACATAAAAATAGGGCGTAAAAACTATACAGAGTTGACTAGGTTGACCTAGCATAGAAGATAGAGGTTAAAAATGTGTACAAGGTCAACTGGGTCAACCTAGCACAATAGATAGGAAAAAAAGACAATCTATGAGAGACTATGTCGACATGAGCAATGGTGTACTCAAAAAAAAAAAATTACAAGTACTTTTTGAAAGAAAGAAATGAAAGGAAACACATAATAAATTGGTTCAATGAGGTTTATCCAATTGAGGCATAAAACATAAAACCTTACACCAATGCTAGATAATACATGTTTTTACAATACAACATACAATTGAGAAAAGAACAAGTAGTCATATTGGAATGTAAAATCTAACTAAGTGGTCAACCTGAATGTTGCTTAATTATTAGAATGACTTTAGATGTGACGGGAAGTTAGCTATAAGTAAGGAACTAGAAAACAATCTAAGGTTGGTTTTAGGATGTTTGGGATAAAAAGGATCTATATTGGTAATGGTACTAGCTTGGTATTAGGGCCTAACCCCTCACTTCACACACCATAATGATAAGGGTGTTAGGTTCTTATCCAAAATATACCATTAAGCATGTGTTTATACTTAGATAGAAAACCAAGTCAGTTTCCCCCTTGGTGATGCAATCTAAGTAGATAGGCCTTAGGCAGACAATTGTTAAAATGTATTTTAAGATTTTATGACTTGGTAGTGTGTGCATAAAAAATAAAATAGTGTAACTAAAATATATATTAAAAACCACCTAATTAGACTATGTGATCTATTCTAAGCATGCAAGCAACAAGAAATGAAAGTGTGAGCTAATTACTAACATATAAGGGTTAATTCCAACTTTAAAACATAGTATAATGTCAATTTAATTAATAGTGTATACAAATAATATATAAAAAGGTTGACAAGGTCACCTCTATATGGTGGAAGCAAATTTTTTGAAAGTGAACTACATCAATATGTAGACTTAGCATTTTAGACTTAACAAGAATACAAAACTACATCAACAGGGTCAACCTAGTTGACTATATAGGGGTAGTTTTAAATACTATAAATTATAAAAAATAGAACTAATAAATTTTATAATTTATAGATAAGGATAGAAATGAACCTTGGTGGGTTGGAGGATGCAGAGAATTGAGATTATTATTGAATAACATTACTTTATACTTACAAATTATGCTAACTATGTCAACTGGGTCGACTAATCTTTGAAAAAACCTATTATTGATAGCCTAAAAATGTACAAGGTTGACTAGGTCAACCTAGTAGTCTGAGTTTGATGCATAAAAGTGTAAAGGGTCAACTAGGTTGACCTAGTAGTCTAAACTAGAATTTTGAAAAACTTGCATAAATAGAAAATAGTCATTTTGATGTGACTGTGTGCTAAACATGTGTATAGATGTTAGTACTATGTCGATATAGTCAACCCAACATTACAAATATATGAAAAATAAAATGATGAAATAAGTGAATAAAAACCTAAAAGGGTTAGGTTCACATTAGGTTCACTAAAATGTATGCAATCATAAATGTATCATGTCTATAAATCAATCCTAACTTGGAGAAGATAGATCATACCATACACTTTTGATTGGAGATACATTTTTTAAGTAGGAACATTACCAATATTGGGATCCTTTAGACCCAATTTGGGTATCTTTTACTAAAATACACCATGCTAGGGAGGGTTCCAAAGCCTCTATTCTAACAAAATCATGCAATAACCCTAAGGGGTCTTGAATTTTGATATTTCACATAGACTAATAACAATTAAAATTAAACCTAATCTAGTTCTCACCAAAGCTTGTGGCACAAAGTAGGGGTTAGAAATAATAAAATTAAACATAAATAGAAGATATATACTCACATTAATTGTTAAGGTGTGGAGCCTAAAAGCTTCACCAAGGAGCGCATTTTAACAGTTGTAGGTTTACACAGTCACCGGCGTCAGTCAGGAGCAATCGACGTTGGTCAAGAGCAGTTGAAGAGACGCCGGCGTCAACAGGGATCGGCCGACATCGGTCACAAGCAAGCAGGCAAGAACTAGCGTCAGTTACCTGTGCGTCTAGAAAGCTATTTCCGAGGATAGAACCAAGTGTTTGCATGATGAGATTAAGTTGTAGTCTTAAGTCTGAGTCTCTATTATTAACAAGACTATTTTTAGAGCCCTTGTTCAAGAGGCTTAACTATTGGTTGTAAGTGCATGCTCAAGTTTCCTAATTCTATATGTAGGAAAGATCTTCTTAGCTTATTGTAGTAGTAGTTCATTATGTGAATGTTGAAGAACAGTACATAATTGTATAGGTGAATCATTCTAGGCTGTTGGAGTTGATTGTACTTAAGAGAGAGAGATCTTGAGGGAAAGAGATCTAGAGAGAGATCTGTACATCTGTGAGAGGTGTGGAAGAAAGAATTTTCTTTAATTGTATTCCTTCTGTAAAGAGTTTAATACAAGTTTTCAGGGTGGTTTCTTGTATCTCTTGTTCTTTGTTATTTATCATTCTAGTTACTTATCTATCTGATTTAATTCCATAGTTTATTGCTTTCATAAGTGTAATCAAATTATTGGTTGATCCCCAACAAGTGGTATCAGAGCCTTGGTTGTAGGTTTAGAGCTTGATCCTAAATAAGTGGTATCAGAGCTCAAGTTCACTAACAGGTGGTTCAGATCTGTGTAGTGTGTATTGATTACAAGTTGCTCACAGGGTTTTCTGTAGGGATTTCTGTTTGAGTGGGAGAAGCAATGGCAGAAGAAAGTAAATTGAGGATGGAGAAGTTCAATGGCAAAAATTATCAACATTGGAGAATGCAGATAGAGGATTATCTGTATCAGAAAGATCTATACTTACCGTTAGGTGGGATTGCAAAGAAGCCCATAGATATGGATGATGAAGAATGAGAAGTTCTTGATAGAAAGGCTCTGGGGTCTATAAGACTAAGTCTGGCATCCACTGTGATATCTAATTTATCACAGGCCAAAACAATGGTAGAGTTGATGACTACTTTAGAAAATTTGTATGAAAAACCCTCTGCTTCCAATAAGGTATATCTTATGAAGCAGTTATTTAATTTGCGTATGCAAGAAGGTGGATCTGTATCTAATCACCTGAATGATTTCCATGGAATTTTTAATCAATTAAGTTCAGTCAATATTGTATTTGATGATGAAATTAAAGCTCTTTTAATATTATTTTCTTTGCCTGAAAGCTGGCATAGCTTAGTAATGGCAGTTAGTAATACTGCATATGCTTCAAATATTTTAAAAGTAGAGGATGTTGTTAGTGATATCTTGAATGAGGAAATTCGTAGGAAAATCACAGAGGAAACATCAGGGAATGCTTTAAATTTTGAGAGCAGGGGAAGGCAAAAAGAGAAGAGCAAGAGGAGATCAAGATCTAAGTCTAAGGTGAGAGGTAGATCCAAATCCAGAAATGATAGGAGGCCACAATGCTGGAATTGTGGAAAGATGGGGCACATAAGCAGAGATTGTTGGTCAAAGCCTAAGGAGGACAATCAGCATGAAGGAAAGGAAGAAGCAAAGGTTGCAAGTATTGCACAAGATGCTTTAATATTCTCTTTGCATAATAACATAGAATCTTGGGTTTTAGATTCTAGTGCATCTTTTCATGCTACCCCTAATAGAGAATATTTTAGTGACTATATCCATGGAGATTTTGGAATAGTGTACTTAGGGGATGATGAGCCTTGTAAAATTATTGGCAAAGGTAAAGTGCAGCTGAAAATGCAGAATGGCAACACATGGGTGTTGAGAGATGTTATGCATGTTCCTAGCTTGAAGAGGAATTTGATTTCTACAGGAAAGTTAGGGGATGAGGGTTGTACAGTAACTCTCACAGCTAAATCTTGGAAGGTGACCAAGGGTGCACTTTTAATGGCCAGAGGTAAGAGAGTAGGTACTTTCTATTTATGTAATTGTGTTATTAATATTTCTCCTTTTGTATTATCTACTTCAGATGTGGATGCTAAATTATGGCACTCAAGGCTTGGCCACATGAGTGAGAAGGGGATGTCAATTCTTAAGTCTAGAGGTAAGCTTTCAGATTTGAAAAACATAGATCTAGAATTTTGTGAGCATTGTGTGTTTGGAAAACAGAAGAGAGTGGGTTTTCTTAAGACTAGGTCAACAAAGAAGAAGCATAAGTTGTAGCTTGTTCACACAGACGTGTGGGGACTGGCTCAGGTAGCTTCTATTGGAGGATCATAGTACTATGTTTTGTTCATAGATGATGCTACAAGAAAGGTATGGATCTATTGTATTAAGAAGAAATCTAATGTATTTGAGACTTTTAAGATTTGGAAAGTTATGGTTGAGAATGAAACACGTAGAAGATTGAAGTGCCTGAGATCTGACAATGGTGGTGAGTTCTACAGCCATAAGTTCATAGATTATTGTTATATGCATGGAATCCATAGGCAAAGGATGGTTCCAAGGACACCTCAGTAGAATGGAATTGTTGAAAGGATGAACAGAACAATAATGGAGTGCGCAAGGTGTATGATATTGCATGCTGGTTTGCCCTTAGAGTTTTGGGCAGAAGCTGTTGATACTGTAGTGTACCTGATTAACAAAGAACCCTCTATAGCTCTGGATGGTGGAATTCTAGAAGAGGCATGGACAGGTAAAAAGGTAGATCTCTCATATCTCAAATTTTTTGGTTGTGAAGCCTTTGTGCACGTAGATAAGGAAAATAGAAAGAAGCTGAATGCTAAGTTTATGAGGTGCACGTTTATTGGCTATGGCTCAGATGATTTTGGTTTCAGATTTTGGAATCTAGGAACTAACAAGATAATTAGGAGCTGTGATGTTGTTTTTAATGAAAAAGTGATGTATAGTGATCAGATGAAGAAGTTGAATCAATCTGGGTAGAGCAATGGAGAATTGGATGAGGTGACGGTCCAAAATGAGCTCGCGAGAGAAAGAAATAATCACTTGCAAGAAAACACAGAGACCGACGTCGGCATGTCAAGAACTGACGTTGGCAGAATAGAAACTGATGTCGGTCATACAGAGACCGACGTCGGTAGGACAGGCACCGACGTCGATCAGGCAAAACCGATGTCAGCCAGTAACAGGCCTAGAAGTGACCGAGGTCAGTCACTATCAGAGAATTTGGGCGGATAGCGTGTTGTGAATGAGTCTCAAACACCCATCAGGAGGTCAGAAAGGGTAAGTAAGCCTCCAATTAGATATTCTCCTTCATTATTATATTTATTGCTAACTGATGGTGGAAAACTAGAGAGTTTTGAAGAAGCATTACAAGTGGAGTCCAAGAGTCAGTGGGAGCGTGGCATGGTTGAGGAGATGGAGTCCTTGAGAGAGAACCAAACATGGGATTTGGTTGAGTTCCCAGCTGGTAAGAGGACACTGAAGAATAGATGGACCTACAGGTTGAAGGAAGGTGAGAATGGATAGATGAGATATAAGGCTAGGTTGGTAGTGAAAGGATTTGCACAAAAGCCAGGTATTGATTTTGGTGAGATTTTTTCTCCTATTGTTAAAATGACTTCTATTCGAGTTGTATTGTCTTTGGTTGCTATTGAGGATTTGCATCTTGAGCAGCTAGATGTTAAAACAACATTTTTTCATGGAGATTTGGATGAGGAAATATACATGGAAAAGCCGGAAGGATTTGAGGTCAAGGATAAGGAGAAGTTAGTGTGTATATTGAAGAAAAGCTTGTATGGCCTCAAGCAAGCTCCTAGATAGTGGTATTTGAGATTTGACAGGTTTATGAATGAGCATGGCTATAGTAGGTGTCAATCTGAACATTGTGTGTATTTTAAGAGATTGGATAATGGTAGATATATTATTCTATTGTTGTATGTAGATGATATGCTTGTTGCAGGATCACACATGCAGGATATCTCTGAGCTTAAGGTGAAATTAGCTCAAACATTTGCCATGAAGGATTTGGGAGCAACAAAGAAAATCCTTGGCATGAGCATTAAGAGGGACAGGAAAAATCACAGGCTGATTTTTTCTCAAGAGGATTGTGTGAACAAGGTGTTGAAACGGTTCAATATGTAGGATGCGAAACCGGTAAGCACACCTTTGGCTGGACATTTTAAGTTGAGTAAAGAACAATGTCCTAATTCACATGATGAGGTAGAGTACATGAGTAGAGTTCCATATTCTTCCATAGTAGGGAGTTTAATGTATGCAATGGTGTGTACTAGACTGGATATTGTCCAAGCAGTGGGAGTTGTAAGCAAGTATATGGCCAATCTAGGGAAGGAACACTAGAAAGCAGTTCAGTGGATCCTTAGATATCTGAGAGGAACTAGCAGTAGGCACTTGTGCTATGGAGGTTTAGATACTTCTCTACATGGTTATGTAGATTCAGATATGGTAGGTGATTTAGATGGCAGGAGGAGCACCACAGGATATGTTTTCACTATAGGTGGAACAGCAGTTAGCTGGATATCAAAGTTGTAGAAGGTTGTTGCCTTGTCAACTACAGAAGCAGAGTATATTGCAGCCACGGAGGCTAGCAAAGAGATGATATGGATGACACGGTTCATGGAAGAGCTTGGAAAGGATCAAGAGAGTTGTAGACTATACAGTGATATTCAGAGTGCCATTCATTTGGCTAATAATTTGGCCTTTCATTCAAGAACAAAGCATATATAGCTTAGGTACCACTTCATAAGATAGGTATTGGAAGATGGTGAGTTGAAGCTAGAGAAGATCCATACAGATAGGAATCTTGCTGATATGTTAACCAAGCCGGTTACAAAGGAGAATTTGAATCTTCATTCAACTTCTGTTGGTCTTCATGATTGAGTTGAAGATGGAGGAGCTAGAAGATGTTGTTGTACAGGTACTGGTGCAGCTATTTATCTCCAAGTGGGAGATTGTTAAGGTGTGGAGCCTAAAAGCTTCACTAAGGAGTGCATTTTAACAATTGCAGGTTTACACAATCATTGGCGTCAGTCAGGAGTAGTTGAAGAGACGTCGGCGTCGGCAGGTATCGGCTGACATCGGTCACAGGCAAGCAGGCAGGAACTGATGTCGATTACCTGTGCATCCAAAAAGCTATTTCTGAGGACAGAACCGAGTGTTTGCATGATGAGATTAAGTTGTAGTCTTAAGTCTGTGTCTCTATTATTATTAAGACTATTTTTAGAGCCCTTGTTCAAGAGGCTTAATTGTTGGTTGTAAGTGCATGCTCAATTTTTCTAATTCTATATGTAGGAAAGATCTTCTTAGCTTATTGTAGTAGTAGTTCATTATGTGAATGTTGAAGAACAGTATAGAATTGTATAGGTGAATTATTCCAGGCTATTGGAGTTGATTATACTTGAGAGAGAGAGAGAGATCTTGAGGGAAAGAGATCTAGAGAGAGATCTGTACATCTGTGAGAGGTGTGGAAGAAAGAAGTTTCTTCAATTGTATTCCTTCTATAAAGAGTTTAATACAAGTTTTCAGGGTAGTTTCTTGTATCTCTTGTTCTTTGCTATTTATCATTCTAGTTACTTATCTATCTGATTTAATTCCGTGGTTTATTGCTTTCATAAGTGTAATCAAATTGTTGGTTGATCCCCAACATTAATGTATAAAAAATCCTAATGAGTGGAAGATAAGTATAAATGCATATCTATCTACTTTACAAAGGAAAAACAAAGTTAGGAATACTTACCTTTGAAGATGAACCTACTGAGCCTTAATCTCTCCCTTGGCCAAGGTGATTTTCAAGAGGTTATTATGGTATGTAAGGATGATAATGATAAATTAGATCTAGGTTACACAACCTATCAATACATCTAAAAGACTTATCCACAAGACAAGATTTATATCTCCAAAGAAAGTATGGAACCCTAAGCTTTACTTCTAAATTAGAATGATCAATAAGCAAATGTTCATTCACTCTTAATTATTATTCTTATCATAATAAATGATGGAAATGAACCTATATATATAGGTAGATTTGACACTTAACCCTTCTAAAAATCTTGACCAATAGGGTTGATTCAGTCGACCTGGTAAAATTTTAGATAATAATTCACTAGGTCATGAGTTATGTCGACTAAAGGCCAAACTAATTCTTAAGTGAAAATATATTGAAATTATACAGGGTCAACCCAGTCCACCTAGCACAGTCAACTAAAAAAAGGGATTAAGGTGAGAAATAAGAGGATAAAATGTAGCAAGTGACTAAAAAGGGTACAATAGAGAAGAAGAAGTGTGTAGATAATAAGTGGAAAAAATGAGAACAATCCTATGAAGCACCAATGGTCTACCTCTTGGTGTACCCCTTGGGGCATGTACTTAGAGATATTGAGACTCAATGGGCTTCTAAAAGATATTGTTGATGCCTCCAAATGTACCATAGGTATCCTTAATGTTCAAAGAACACTTCTCATTTTAGAATTATAGGAATTTAGAACATGAGTAGCAAATCTTGAAAACTTATGTTACCTATGGTAAAATAGAGGTAGAACAATGTTTAACTATCCCACAAAATTTATATTAATTGATGGTTGGGAGCCACCATGAACCAAATATTTGTAAAGTGTATGTATCTATGCTAATACTAGTGAAGCATGATCAAATCTTACACTACAAACTAATTTAAATGGACATTTATAGTGAAATCTAAACTAAAGTGATCTAGTTAAAAAAGGAGCAAAAGAGAAGGGTAAGGAAAAAAGAGAATAAGGGATTATTGATCTTAGCCTCAAACATTATGACAAAGTTTCAATTAAAATTGAGTATGCATTTAACTAGTATATATTGCAAAATAGCATAAGCTCAAATCTCACTACACACTAGGTAAACCTCCAAGGATGATATAAAGAAGTACAAGTAAGAATTGAATTTACTTTAAATATTTGTTACCATACTCTAATAGCTTTTATACAATCTAATGCAAAGAAAATAAAACAAATAAAATTCAAAATAATTCAACTAATCTAATATAAGCACAAATTAACAACCCTATAATCAAAGATGTAACTCTAAATTCATAGAAACTATTCAAGTTTAAGACTTAAGACTATAAATTGGGAGAAAATCCATGTAATAATTGACAAAAACAAACTTGGATAATCTTTTCAAAGTTTCTTGATTGTATTAACTACTAAAAGTATACAAATTTTGCTCAAAATTCTCTCCCGTTACAAGATGGTAGTACTACCTTTTATAAGAGGATAAGTTAGTATACTAGTCAGCCACAAGATATAAATGTACAAGAAGTAAGGATAGTTGTCCTTTTTCTACAAGGTTATAGAATAAACTTGAATTTATAAATTAAACTGACCTAGAGGCAAATATGCTAATAGAATTTGTAAAATTCTTACTTTTATGTTCCAAATGGTCTCTTGGTTAATTATTTTGTGCTCAAATTACAATTAGACTCTCTTTATCTGAATAGTGATCTATCTGAGCTCAAATTAGGGATTTTATGCAAGTTCAAGGCTCTCCTAAATCTTTAATGGCGATGCATTATTTGGACTTCAAATCATACATGCCTTTTAGAGCATCCAAGATATTCATTTTGTCATTTTTACTTGTGTGGCACTTATTTGGTGTCTATCTATCAATTTGGCATTTTTCATAAATGTATTTAAAGCACCAATCATTATTTTTTGAAAATTACCTTTTAATTCACACCATTTGATCAAGATCCAAGGATCAATATGGGCCATTGATAATGATTTGGGCCCTCCTATGTCATTGGCCATCTTTGTGTCAAGCCCTGTAGTTGTGCCACTTGGCATCCCCATGGGATTTTTTATCTCTATATCCTACACCAATCATATATTGAACATGCATCTACCACGTGTTGATCCCACATGCTCTTGGAGCTCTATTGAATAGTTGTCGGTGATTTCACATTGTTGGATCATCTAGTCCTAATGAAGTGCAAACCATTGATCCTGCAAGGTGTAAAAACTTTAATCAATACATGATTATATAAAGGAACTTATGTTAAAATGATTTTAGCTAAGTCTATTTCATATTAATGAATATGCCATAGGCTTATATTAAAGCATTTTATGCTAAGTTTTGAATCATAATATCAAATGACCCCTCGAATAAAACATGTCCCATTTGTCTAAGTAAAATGTTCAAAGAAATTGAATTTTATGGCCCCATAGACATTAATTATGGCCTCATAGATGTCAAATGATGTTCACAAAAACATTAATTTTAAGATCATGAAGTTATTTAGGTTTGGTGGGATTAACTTTGATAGTCTTGTGGACATCAATGACAGCCTCATGAGTGTCAAATCATGATCATGTGATCATCAATTTTAAGCTCATCAAGTTCTTATATTCCATGGATCTTGGATTCAATTCAATCTATTCGATCATGAGCCATGATGAAGTGAGAGCCATTTGATCAAGATCCAAGTGAGTGTATGCCATTGGTTCATTCAATCCTAATGGCTACAAGAGCACCACATGGTATCTCTATAGGGATTCTTGGGCCTTTTGAATTTTTAATGCTATATTTTATCCCTTAGATCTAGATCCATGAGTGATCATGAAAAGTTGATTATGATCTAAGCACTTGTACATGATTGGTTCCTTTGAATATGGGAGACCTTGTGTTATCTATATTTGAATGTGGGAGCACCACATGATGAGCTCATGGGCTTCTTGATCCTTTTGAATTTTTTTCATTGCATTTGCTCCATTTGATCCTTGATCTCAATGATGTGAGAGCCATTGATCATGATTGGTCTAAAGGACTAAATGCACATGATTGGTCTGAAGGAATAAATGCTTAGGTTTGTTAGGTTTGCTCAGTTAGATCAAGAGTCATGATGAAGCCTGTACCATCAGATCTGCAAAGAAGCAAGGTATTTAAGTGAGGACTCAGGATGAAATTAGAACCTAGGCTAAATCATTAAATCTAAGGTCTCATTCATGTTAATAAATATTAATGGGGCATTAGGGTTAAAAATTTAGGCTCAATATTTAACAAAGGAGACCATACTAAAATAAAAGGAACCTACCAGTATAACATTAGACTTAGTTTGAATTATAGGAAACAAAGGGGGAAAATATAAGGGACCAAGTAGGACTTTCAGGTTAAGGTTTGGTTGTGTTAAGAAATATGATTAAGCCTTAACATTAAAATTAAACTTAAGTCTAAAGTAATTTTAAATGTTCCCACTAATTTTCTCCCACCAATATTTGAATCAAGGACTTAAGCTAGGGTTTTCTAAAAATGAGTCTTTAGAACATGAACCCAGGCTTATATTTTCATAGACCAAAGGCTACTAAAATCCTAAATGAACATGAACTATGAGGAGTCACACATGATCCATTCATAAGGGCTCCATGAAACCTATAATTTATCACATGAATGGAAACTATTAGCAACATTAGGTATCCTTAAATCAAAATCACAAACAAGTAGGCAAACTTTATCAAAGTGAATGACCTTCAAATTCTAATAATGCTCAAAACATGCCATGTTTTCAAAGTATCTCAAGGGTCCCAATTTTAAAAAATGGAGGTATTTTAACCTTAATAAATGGTGAATTCTAGGGGAAACATAGAAATATTATAGGACATAGAGACTCTAGGTTAGACAAAAAAACTAGGTCATCCACTCCTCTATATTAATGGCATTATCCATATCAACTTATAGTTGAAATAAAAATTACACTTGAATAGTTAGGGTCAAACATCAAGACATAGCCATGTTGTGTGTGTGCTTTGATTCCACTTACTATTTGCATTGGGATTTAGGGGGAAACTTCTAGGTTTCATTTCTTTAATCATTAACACTGACTTGGAGCATGTTTAGATATTCATTAAGAATCTACTTCTAATTCAGGGAAGGATTGAGCATTGCTCTACCACTAGCCATGTATCCATAACCCCGATAGAGATATCTTTGGATCCACTCATGGCCTTGCTCCACTGCCAGCTAGGCATCCATAGTTCTGACGAAGATTAATAAAACCATTTATGCTTGAAAAGCTTTTGATTTTTCATTGAATTTTTATTTTTATAGTTTTAGATCTTTTATGGTTGCAGTAAGGTTGGGAACCAGGGTAGCCAACTTTAAATATCTGGTCAAGTGTTTGATCTTCAAAAAATCACCTATGGATGAAACCATTATCCTAGGTAAGGATGTTTATTAAGTGTAAGCATGACTATTTCTCAACGGATTAAACTTTCATCCTACAAGTAAAAATCTTCTTAAAAATGAATTTAGTTCAAGATAATGTTTAAGTTATCATGGAGTAGTTGGCCTCTTCCATTGGCCTTTATTAGTTTCTTCAAATCACAACATTAGGCTCACATTTTAGACCCATGGTTAGCATATGTATAAGGTTCATACCCACATTCTTGAACTTTGGAGTTTTAAGTAATCTAAATAAACTTTGAACTGATGGTTGTCTAGAAGGACTTATTGGAAGCAAGGAACAAGGCAAAAAAAGCAAACACATAATAAAAGTAGCAAAGCAAAAAGACAAGAAGAGAAACAAACAAATATATACATGTTTATGTATAAATAAGGGATATGAAGGAAATAACTAAAGGAAAATAATTAGCCTACCTACACTAAGTCTAACCATCTTACTAATTTACTCCATAAAGACCTTGGGGCAATAAACAATGAAGTAATTTTTGAGGTACTACCCATTGGTGGGTAGTGTGAACTTTGCTCCTTGTAAGTCTTTGATTTTAAGTGTGTTGTCTCCTAGTGTGTTTATAATCTTATAGGGGACAATCAACATAGGTGTGTAATTTGTGTGTTTACCCTTAGGCTTAGATGTTTTGTCCCAAAGGAGAACTAAATCCCCTTGTCTGAACACCTTGATCTTTCATCTCTTATCAAACCATCTCTTCACTATGGTCTAATGTCTACTAAAATTAGAAAAGGCTTCTTCCCATGCATCTTCCATCTAGATGATGTCTAAAAAATTTGAATTTTCAATCTCCCTGCCTTCTTCCATATACTCTTACATGAATTTATATGTAGGCAACTTGAGAGTGATAGGGAAGATAGGCTCTTGGCCATACACCAATAAAAATGGTGATGCCTTTAATGCTTGACTTATCATTATCCAATCTACCCATAGGGCATACTTAAGAATCTTATGCTAAGTCCTGGGCTTGTCTGTAACAAACTTCTTGATTGTTTTTATTAATTTCTTATTGGTGGACTCAGACACTCCATTTCTTTGAGGATAATGGTTAGATTAAAAATTGAGATAAATGTCATTATCATACATGCATTATATCATCTCTATAGATATAAATGTAGATCCATTATCACACACCAAAGATACTAGAGTTTTAAATCTAGTACTTATGTTCTCTTCCAAGAAATTGATCACCTCTTCAGTTTTATGTTATTTTGTGGCTACAGCTTCAGTCCACCTTGTGCAATAATCTATGGTAGTCAAGATATAGTTGTGACCTTATGATGAATTGGGGTTGATTACCCCTATGAAGTCTAACCCCCATTATGTAAAGGGTTTATCAACCATGATTGGTTGCAAAGGCATTACTACCTTTGGTTGTTTGGTGATAAATATTTGACATGAGTGATATTCCTTCACATGTTTATGAGCATCTTTAAAAATAGTTGGTCAATAGTAGCCAGCTCTGAGGATCTTGTGGGTTGTTGTCTTCCTAGATGGGTGTCTACTACCAAACTTCTCATGGAAAGTGCTCATTATTTGGGTAGCCTCTTTTTTTAAGACACATCTCAAGTAGACCTCTTCAAAGTTATTTCTATATAAAACCTCATCTTTGATAAAATAATGAGCTACCTTGAGCTTTAGGGCCATATTTTACTCCCTAATTATTCCTACAAGACAAGTACTATTAATTAATAAATGAATGATGGAATCATACCACTCATTAGATTGAAAGCTTTACTGATCAACTTGCATAATAATTAGCTTAGGGATGGTATTAACAATCATTTGAATTAGGCCTTGAAACCTTATCATATTTTTAGTTTTCATTTCTATGTCATATTCTTGCAAAACTAACATCTATTTACCTCTACATTCTCTAAGTTCATTATGGCTTAGCATGAGCTTTGTGGTAGGGCCAAGTAGAATATCATGCACCTTATTTCTAAGTATATAGTTCCTAAATGTCTTCACTACCTTAACTAATACATATGATTTTTTATAAATCAATGAATAGTTCAATTCAAAACTCTTAAAATTAGTACTCATGAAATCTATTCATTGATCACACCCATCAACCTTCTAAGTTAAAACTACAGCCATAGTATGGTTAGATGAAAAATATTAGAGAAAGAAGTATTTTGAAAAGTTAGGACTTATCAATACTATAGCTTGGTTATTTGCTTCTTTGATGTCATTGAATGCCTTCTTAGATTCCTCATTCCATGAGACCTTAGAATCCTTCTTTATCACGTCATTCAATGGCTTGACAATATCTACAAAGCTAGAAATGAACTTTATTATAAAATTTTCCTTACCAAAAAATTATTTTAAATCTTTTCTACTATTTGGAGGATCTATCTTAGATATAGCTTCAACTCTTTTAGGATCTATAGAGATCTCATCTTTAGTTATGATGTGGCCTAAAAATTTGCCTTCAGTAACACAAAAGATGATTTTCTTGGAGTTGAGGGAGATTACATACCTTATACATCTCTCAAATAATTGTTGTAAATGGATAAAGTGATCTTCCCTAGTTTTATAAAAAATGGTTCGATCATCCATATATATAACGATACACTTACCAATCAAACCTTGGAAGGCATGATCCATTTCCATTTGAAAAGTAGATCCAACATTTATTAATCCAAAAGGAATTATTTTGTAGGCAAAGGTACCCCATTTAATTTTGAAATCTATCTTCATTATGTCCTCCTTATCAACCAACACTTGGTTGTAGCCTAAAAAACCATCAAGAAAAAACATCACGACTAATCTTGAAATAACTTGTATTACCTAGTCAAGAGAGGGAATAGGATAATTATCCTTTTTAGATGATTTGAAAAAATTTATAAAATAAATGCATAGCCTAATCTCACCATTCTTATTTTTGACTGGCACCAAATTAGCCACCTAGTTAGAATGCCTAATGGGAAACACATTATAACATCTAGCAATCTCTTGACTTCTTTGAAGATCATTGGTTCTAAGATAGGGTTCAAAGGTCTTTTTTTTGCTTGAAGGGTTTAAAAATTTATTTAAGAGGTATATTATGGGTGATGACTCTTGGATAAAATATATTTAAGTCATCATAGTACCAAGTTATGACATCTTTATACTTTGTTAGCAGTTCTTTAGCTCTATTAATCTTAATGTTAGTGCATGATTTTCCAACATTAAAAAACTAAAGCTGATCTTGAGGACCAAGATTAATTGCATTTTAATCCTTCCCACTTACCTTGGGAATATTAAAAACCTCAACCAACTTATCTTGATCAAAAAACCTCTCTAAGGTAATCATGCCTTTACAAATCTTATTTTTATTCACCTGAATGACTTTACCATCAAACTTGCCTTCTCTAAGTGCATTTTCATTAGTTTCATCAATGATATAAGTCTCAAATTCCCATAAAAGAGGATTGAAGTTCAATATTTTTTTATCATCACTAAATACCTAAAAAAGATTCACATTATCTAGGACCGAAGGAAAAGGTATTGGCTCAATATTGAAGTTGGGAAAGTCTTGGTCAGGCATGAGGTTGGCTGCAACAGATGCCAACTCATCAACAACTTTTTTCTCCTCTATAGGGACGGAGACAATGTTAAAGGCATAAAAAGATTCAATTATATCCTAGACCCTAAAATTATACCTCTTAAGGTATGATAGTTTGTATTGATATTTTTTATTTATTTGGTTGACTACTAGTTCTAAATTACCATAGACTAATAGTTCCTTGACTTTGTTTTTGATAGAAAATTGTAAACCTATGATAAGGGCATTATATTCAGTAAGGTTATTGGTGCATGGAAACTGGAGCCTATAGGATGCATGATATTTCTTACCAATAGGATCAATTAGGACAATACTGACCCTAGACCTAGAATCAGACCTAGCACCATCAAGATGTATTTTCTATAGTCCAAGCATAACATGAGTACTTTTAGGATCACATACCTTTATAGTCTATAAGGTGAAAACCACTAAGTCTAAGTTAATTATGTTGACCCTTTCATTGACATAATTTTACTCAGTGATCATGTGCTTCATCCTTGACTCTATTCAACCCTGATCTGGTTTGGAACTCCTTTCCAAGGTAGCCATAAATATGAACAATTCGTGGACATGTATCCATTCAAATATTTGGTCCATTCCCTACTTAATAATATCTTATAAAAATCACAAATTTAAATAACTTGGATATCAATAAATTATTTTACTCTAAGATTAGAGTCTAATTTCATATGGACATTTAATATTCCCTAATCACCTTAACTCTAGATTTGTCTAATTGAGTAACAACTATATCAAACTTGATATGTCTCACGCTAAGTTGTTTGAAAATACTTGCTAGTATGATATTGATAGATGCACCAAAATCTAATAAATAATTGTGTAAATTCTTACTAAACATCTTGTCTGTGAGCAAGAAAGGAGGAGATTATGCCTTTGCTTTGTGTATAGCCATATTATCATTGTTAGTTTTGGGTGGTTTGTCAGATTTATTTGATAATGATTCTAGTAAGAGGTCCTTTTGTTCTATGATCTATGTTAATTCATGCAATGTGATGTTAGATTTTATCCTTTTCATGTCCTCAACAATATTATAACCAATCTTATTTGAAGAACTAAGAACATCAACATTATTCCTAGAAGTACTCCCTTTAGGTGGTATGGATCATTGCTTGAAGAAGTGTTTGGAGGAGTTCTAAAGTTATTTGGAGGTGTTGAGGTAGTCAAGGGTTGAATTTTCTCTCTATTCCTTAAAGGATACTTCTTCTTCAAGAATTTTTGGAAGGCTTAGATTTCCTCAGGGACATCATCAGGTTCATTATCCTCTTGAAAAGGGAAATCAAATGTCTCCACCATGAAAGTTTGATTAGTAGACTTGAACCCTAAAGTACTGGCACCACTATCCTTATTAGGGACCACTTCAAATGTGTCTAACTCTTATTGGAAAGATTTAAAATCCTTAAAAAAATTAATTTAATAAATCTCACCATGCTTGGATGTATAATGTACCCTACAATAATTAGGCAAAGCAATATCAATAAAATCAATGTCCATAGTCCTCTTTTCAAAAGATGGTTCATTGTTATTATTAATGTGGAAACTATACTTTTGGAACCTATTATTAGTCCTATTAGACCTTTGGAATGAGAAGTTCCTACAAGAGCTCTCTTTCATTGTTTCCAACTTATTTTTGTAGCTGAAGGAAATCAATGCTTAGCTTTTGGACCGTTTTTTAGGATAGACTCATTCTCATCATGGGAGTTTTAGAATTGGGAACCCAGTTATTATTAGTACCAATATTTGGTATTAAATCTAGTTCATCATTTATATTGAATCATTAGTAGTAGGATAACTCAATAATCCTAAATTTTAATTGGGAGCAACATGACTCAAAACCAATTGATTTAGATTTAGGAGTTGATTCAAGGATAAAACATTCTGATTGTTGTTGGGGAAGATATTTAGAATGGGAAAATGTAGATTGATATTTAGGATAGAGTAGGCCATTTTTCCTTGGAGCTGCATTTGATCATTATTGATCACTACTTCAAACTAAGCCCTAGATAATGAAGTTATAGCTGGAAGAGATATTTTTAGAAATACAAAAGTCATAGGATCTACTGCATCCTTGTAGATTTATAGATTTAAAACCTCATTAGGTTTATAAGGGTCTATGGTCATGTTATACATTTTTTAGAACCTAACATTAAAGGACTTTATGTGGTTTCTTACATCCTTCCTGATGGTGGTGAACTGGTGGTATATGACACATGGAATAACAATTTTTCCAAACTAGTGTAGTCATATAAAATGCAAAAAATGGTAACTTGATTATGGATAATGACACCCAAACCATAGGTCCCTCTTTCTTGCTCTCATGACCCTCTTAGGATTGTTTTCACTAATTCCCAGTCATTCATAACTTTTAAAACTTGATCCCAACTAATCCATGACCCTCTTTTCATACCAATCCATCCCCTAGGTCCTATTTACTCAGGACAATAGCACCACACTATGAAAATAGTGTTAATTACACCCTTGTCTACTTTTGGTGCTATTGTCTAAGCTCATTTTTGGCTCTAACAATCAATTCCTTCTCATTTCCCATCCTTATCCTTGTTATCATAACACAAGCAAATTCAATCCATGACCATTAGATCCCTATAAAATCCCATTCAAAGATCATTGGAAAGGGTTGGAAAATATCACTAAGCAAGTAATAATACAAGCAAAACTACTCAAGAACACTTCTTTATTCTCTACATACAACCATCTAATAATATTTCAGGCTTGTTCAAATCCAAACACTAGTCCCTGGTCATCTCAAGTATACCAGTTTAGTATTTCCTTGCATTCTCATATCACAATTATACCAAGCACCTTCAAAGGGAGAACTACATACGGCTTGATCCCTCTTCAAAGTATTGGTATGTAGGTAGTGTGCCCACACAAGGGGTGTGGATCTATGTCTATTGAATCTTATACACACTAACCCCTCCCTTCTTATTCAAAATTAATCAATGTATAATGGAGTATAGGGTTTGAAGAGAAAATATATTCTACAAGGAGCTCTATAGACTTCTAACTATCAAAATTTTAGAGACAAGGTCACATAGACTTGTCGAACAAAACACAAAAAGCTCAGACTCTTAGGATAATAGATTCAAATAAGGACTACAATGTTGGTTCCACTGCTATCCACTTTTAGTGCTCCTATCTAATCAAAAAATGAAGTACAAATCTTAGTTTGTGATAGTCTCCTAGTCATACATAGTCAATATCAACCTTTGTCTCAGTCGGATCAACATAGTTTCAAGCTAAGTTTGATTTCTCTCTATTCATTTGCTAATTTTAGAAAGACTAAAAAACAATTAGAATTAACAAATCAATAGGTTAATTATGGTACAATTATTTAATGATTTTACTACTCAGACCATTTAACTAAATTAGGAATAATACCCCAATATTCCTAAATTTTTTAAATCATTTGGTGAACCTAACTTACTTCATTTACACAAAAAGACCCTAGAAACCTTAGGGTAAAATTCCTAATAATTTTTCTTATAAATTTATAAATTTTTACTTGAATATTTAAATCAGAAATTCATTTCAAATTTTAAAATTTACTAGTAAATTTTAAAATAATTTTCTTTCAAACCCTAGTTGCCCATACTAGGTCCTAGTATTTTTCTAGTAATTTTCTAAATTTTTACTACTATATTAAAATCAAAAAAGCCCTTCAAAATCCAAAATTCAATATTTATTTCAAAATATATATTTTTCTCAAAACTTTAGTTACACATACTAGGTCTTAATCGATAATTTTTCAATAATTTTCCAAAATTTTGGTTACATATCTAAATTAGAAATCCAATTTCATTTTCAAAATTCCATATTATTTTGTAAAAATATCATTATCAAAACCCTATATGCATATCCTAGGTCCCATTAGCTTATTGAGGTATCACCTTACATGTGTGTGAATATTGTATCCTTTTTATGCATATTATAGTTCCTTGTTTAGATTACATATATTTAATATCTTCTACTATAATCCAAGTTATTTCCTTATGCCACCTAAGTTCCTTTCATCTCTTATTTTGAGATGAAGTGCAAGACTTAGTGGAAATCCTCCTGCATTCACCTAGATTCCTGCAAATCAGCCATATACCATGGATAAACAACCAACTCAGGTTTCTCACATAGATTCTACACATCTAAATTACAATAATTTAAATAAAAATAACTTTTATAATGAGTATTATAAAAATAATAATGATGATGTACACACTAATGCTCATGCTCCACCTCATTGGATTACTAATCCGGTTCCACCCATTGTTGATAATAAAGTATTACTCAACAAAGATTTGATCCTCTGAATTTTTAGAGAAAGACTCACGGAAAAACCTCAAGATCATAATCTTATATTAAAATATCTCATGGAAATAAAAAAGGCTAAACAATTTGAGTTTTCCATTCCCACATAGCAACCAATTATAAATGACACTATGGGGGTAACTATGTCTCAACAACCCCCTATAGCAGCCCAACCTACCTCTATGCCACCATCTACAACTAGTACATCTTTGTCTCTTAATGTGGTATCCCTTGTGCAAGAGATAAAATATATTCAAGCCAAGGTACTACATCTTTAGCAAGGTTTTTATAAAACTACACAGGCTTTGTATTCTTTTGCTCTACTGCATACACCATTGGCATGCCACATTACTTCCATACCCTTGCCACAATTTTATTTAACCCAAGATTACTCTTTATGATGGTAAGGGTGATCTGGAGACACATTTGATAGATTATCACATAGCATGCTTGGAATATGTACCAAATGACTAGTTACTTACCAATCTCTTTCCATGGAGCCTAGAGGATTACACTTTATAATGGTTTTATATTTTACCAAATTAGTCTGTCAATGCATTCAATCCTTTAGCCAATATGTTCCTATCCCATTTCATCATTGAAATTACTGATAGGGTCTTATATGCTCAAGTTTCACAATAAAAATGAAGGTCAAATGAGCTTCTCATAGATTATGCTCTTTGATATAAGACTATCTTGGCTAAGATGACTAGCCCCATGGTTGATCAATAGTTACAATATCTATTCAAACATAGTCTCTTACAAACTTTGCATGAATCAATTATGTTTAAAATATTCTCTTCCTTCACTGAATTGTGTCACACACTAAAGGAAAGAGAAGTTAAGTTAATTTCAAGGGGTAAAATCAAGTACATAAGTATCTTAGAAATAACCAACAAGAATAACAACAAAGTCCCATACAAGGTCAAGGTCAATGATAACAAGACTCAAAATAAACCTATAGTTAATTTTGATTTAGAGCCCCATCAACATGTGGTTTTATTAGCACCTCCTCGAGATGCATTTACTAATCTACCAGTTCCTCCAGCTAGAGTTTATACAATATTTATTGGATTGTAACATCATATCTCTCCCTCCTATTAGGGAAGTTGACCTAACAAAGCCTCTTCCATGGGGTGTTATTAGCATGCATTCTATGATTTTCATAGTGTTGACCAATTTTTGGCTCTTCAGGCCAGAATTAGTCACCCCCTATCTACAAACTTAGCCACCTAAGTCTATATATTTGGTCAAGTCTAATATACAGGAAGTGTTCTATACAAGCCACATCAAATTTATAAGTCTAATTATTTCATAAGATTTGTTTGTCTTTTTATAGGTGTTTATTCTTTTAGAAGTCTTATTTTTGGGTTTTTTTAAGTGTTAGTATTCTTTTAGACAAATTATCTGAGGCAAATTTTCTGAAGATGAAGTGTCGAGTTCCTTTAGACAATTTGTCTGAGATAAATTTTTTGAAGGTTATGTTTCATTTTTTTGAAGGGTATCTTTTGTCAATAAAATTATCCATTTCAACTTTTTTGAATGCCATTTTCACTTTTCTAAAAGGTAATTTGCAAATTATTTAAAAGGGAACTTCAACTTTCTCAAAGGGATGCTTTAAAAAAGTTTGAAAGATTTTTTTGATGGGAAGGTGGACCATTTAAAAAATCTGAAGGGTATTTTTTTCCTTTTGGAAGGTCATTTTCATAGGCTAGAGGGACACTTTCAAATTTTTTGAAGGTTCATATTCAACCTTCTGAAGGGACATTTCCAAGCATCAGAGGGTCATTTACATATTGTTGAAGGACCATTTATTTTGACTGAAGGGCCAAATGGAAAGTTCAAGGGATTATGAGGGAAGATTGTCTATAGAAATGGCCAAAATTAAAGGCCCAAATTAATTATTTTGGGAGAAGTCTGAGCCCAAACAAAAGATCTAAAACATTTCCTTAGGGAGAAAATATTGAGACATTGCTTCAAGAAAATTAGTTTGAAGTAATTATCCTAGAAGAAGGCCAAAAAAAAAGTCTAAAGAAAATTCCTAAAGGAGTGATGGCTTGCAAAATATTAATTTCAAACCATGGAAAATAACCATTAGTGTTAAAAGGTTCAATGGGAACCTGAAAGCAAGTATAAAGGTAATAAATGGTATAATGTCTAAAGAATTTAGTGTAATTATAATAGATTCATTCAATTTTAACTGATTCATTTGGTGGCATGGCATAGCTCACCCACCTCTCTCCCACATGCAACTATAACTAATTTTCACATATGGACACATGTCCAAGTGACTCTTGGACTCCCTTTGCTTGAACTCCCTCCCAAAGGCTATAAATATGGATTCTCTTGGCTCATTTGAGTAGCCTCCATTGGTTATGGTGAAACTCTATCCATATTTGTACTTGAGGAACTCTTAAAGAAATATACAAGTGTTGTTTCCACTCATATGCTATAACAATGAGTAATGAATTAAATCTCGTTGGTCTAGTCTAGTGAAATATTATTTTTTCTAGCTTGTACTCTTGATGGTCTACCAATTTACAGAAAGGATATTGTTGCAAATCTTTGCTAGTATTATTTTATAAGTGTAGAGATATATTAGAAGTGATTCATGACTATATATTTTTTTTATCATTCATTTCCTTCTTAAGAATCATATACCTTCTCAAATATAGCATATGAAACATTGATGCAGTAATAAATCTTGAGTTAGGAGTCTTGTGTGAAAAATACCTTGTTTTATCTTTACATAGTGGTTGCAGTCAATTGGGAGGACAATATACATTAGTTCATCACCATTTTATTTTTATCTATTTTACTTTACCCTTTTCATACATAATTAATAGGTTATAAAGAGCTTTAAAGGTTCATCAAGGGGAGCTAGCCCCTTATCTAGAGATTCATCTTAGCAAAATCATCACCCACATCACGAGAGATGTTTCCATTGTGCCACTTGGATGAGAAGAATTGAGCATCTCCTCAAGGGTGAAAATACAAGTGTCAAAAAATTTTGGCATGCTTGGTGGGACTATTTGTCCAAGGTTGAAGAATTCTTGGTGTGTTCTTCGACTAATCAGCCTTTGGAGGCATTTCAATCAACACCAATGGTGACTCTAAGTTAAATTAGCTAGTGAAGCAGCCCTAATGCATCAATAAATCATATTTGGTATGTATAATTCCATCATTGAGTAGTATATACCTTGTGTTCCTTCATATTGTTTTGATTAAGCTCATGTTGTTCATGGAATCACCTCAAGTAAATCTCCTAATTTCCCTTCTCCTAGTCAATCCAAGAGTGTTAGGGAGAATGTTGGTGTTTGAGAAAGAAATACTAGAGATAAATATGTTGAATGAGTAGAATAGGTATTCACAAGATCTTATCTATAAGGAGGAGTGCTTATTTAGGCAAGTTTAAGCCATGCAAACCATGAAGGAGAAACTAGTAAGATGGAGGAGTCAATCTGTTCAAGGTAATCAACCTTGTATACTTTTTTCCATCCCAAAGAAACCTTATACTATTCAAAATAAACCCTCATTTTTTACATCAAATCCTTTCTATCAATTAGCACTTGATCACCAAAATAAAATGCGCTGACCTTCTAACCCATCTAATACATTAACTACTCTTATTATTAATCCTTTGTACCTAACAATCCAACACCAAAGGATATTAGAATAGCCTCTATGGAATTTAAGTATTTAAATTCCTTATATTGTGAGCCCTCCTTTGAAATAATTCATCCTATTTCCTCTGGAAAACAACACATACATCCTCAAACAACTCTTCCTATGCATGTACAAACTCTTCCTAGTCTCCCTCAACCTCTTCAAGTCCTTCAACATGATGTCAATATCCCATGTTGGAGAAGTGTCTATCATGAACCAATTAAGGACCTTGATAAATATGAATTTGTTGCTTATTCTCAAGAAGGGAGTTCCAATCCTGAAATCATGAGTTGGAATGAAATAGTGAAATCATGGGGTAAAAAAGAAGAGAAGATTATTGTTCAAGAGTGTGAAGTAGAGAAAGAAGCTACCCTTCCTCAAAAAACCTATTATTTTCCATGTAAAAACTCTCATACTCCTCATCATTATGATGCATATGATCTCTAAGAAAGACTCTTTGAAAAGAATCTAGCCAAGCAGATTGAAGAATTAGAGTCAAGAATGAGGTTGCTTAGTCAAGGTGTAATAGAAGGTTTAAACCCAATAAAAGATCCCATGTCTAAACACACCCCATCTACACCCCTTTAAGAGATTTATCAAGCTACATCTGATATGGATGGAGTGTTGGTCAATTGGAATGAAGAGAATCAATTGATTTTAGACCAAGGTTTACTTCCTCTTCCTCATGAGCTTCTCAAAGAACACTCCACTTCTCATTCCCAATCTGATTTCAAGCTCACTAGTGCTCACCTCTTTTCAAATTCCAATCCAAAGTCCTCTCCTTCATCTAACACTCCATTTTCACTTCCTTTCTCTTCCATTACCTTCCATACTCCAAATCTTGCATTTCAAACTCATGATCCTATCCATTCACCCTTCACTTCATTCCCTTCTAAAGAGGAGCCTATTTTGAGGGAGGCAAGTGAGCAAGAGAAAATACATTTTTTAGTTAATTAAGAGAGTATTATGAGTGATGATGAAGATGAAATCATTATAGGTAATCCCCATGAACATCATCATGGTGATCATCATCGTGAACATAAGGTGGAAGACATTATCAAAGATGAACAATGTACTCAAATCATATTTCAAGAGGTGGTTATTTTTGGAGGTTTTCATGAGAATAAAGTTGAATAAGTGACTCTTTAAAGCAACATGATTAAAAGAGAAGATGTAGGTCAGAAATACATGCAAATATTATATCAATATGAAGATGAGATTGGCAACTTCACTTGTCAATGTTAGATGGAGAATGTAAGTATGGTGAGCTCTCTTTCCCTTTGTTTGATGAACCTTCTTATTGGTTTGATGAAGATAACAACTAGGCCATGGGACCTGAGTCAAATGAGGTTCAAGAGAATGTTTTTGAGTAGATAAATACTCTTGTTTGTGAATAAGAAGGAGAGGGATCACATTGGTTTGATAGAATCATTGAGGAAGGAGTTCTTGAGCAAGAAAATGATGATTTTTGGAATATGTTAGAAAGATTTTAACTCAACTCAAACATCACACCAGACACCCTTCCCCAAGAGAGCCATGAGGAAGAAAGAGATCAGTTTGACAAGCTTCTCAAAGAGATAGAAAAGAATGACTTGGTCCATGATACATACCAGGAGAGCCATGAGTCAAATGAGCCCTATAATGATGATATTATAGCCATTGATGCCTTGATGGACTACACCAACATGAAGGACCAGCATGAAATATAAATTAAAGAATAATATGAATACATAGATGTGGAAGATATGTTTGAACCTAATGCATTAGAATACATTCCAATCAAGATGGAAAACAAGAAGGGTGAGTCACCAAGTTTCCATTCCAATAAATTACTTGGTTACCGCCATGAGTTTTCTTGCCATGAATGAGACCTAAGAAGTTTCCCCTTTGATCTAGGAGGAGGAGAAACATATCATGTTAGATGCACATATTAGTTTTCTTTTAGTTGTGTCTTGTTTTCCACTAAGTGCATCTACACATGTGTTTGTCTTGTGTCTTGCTTTGCTTTGTGTCTTGTTTATTTTATTCTTGTTTCATGTTGTGACTTGTAGCATGGATTTTCCTTCTAGTCTGGTGTGTTGTTCAAGGTATTGAGTCATAGCCAATGTTTCCTTGTTTAATTTTCCTTAGATGACTCCATGACCAATGGATTAATTTAGCTACTGGTTTGGTCAATATAGCAGGCACACTACCCCGATGAGTCACCAATTTGTTGACCAATTTTTTGCTCTTCAGGCCAAAATTGATCACCCCCTATCTGAAAACTTAGACACCTAAGTCTATATCTTTGGTCAAGTTTAGTATACAAGAAGTGTTCTATACAAAAGACAATAAATTTACAAGTCTAATTATATTAGAATATTTATTTTGGTCTTTTTCTAAGTGTTTATTCTTTTGGAAGTCTTGTTTTTGGGTTTTTGTTTAAGTGTTAGAATTCTTTTAGACAAATTCTCTGAGGCAAATTTCTTGAAGACAAAGTGCCAAGTTCCTTTGGACAATTTTTCTGAGATAATATTTTTGAAGGGTATGTTTCATTTTTTTAAAGGGTATCTTTTGTCAGGAAAATTATCCATTTCAAAATCTGAAGGGACACTTGCAACTTTTTTGAAGGATCATCTTCAACCTTTTAAAGGGATATTTCCAAGCACCATAGGGTCATTTACATATTATCGAAGGACCATTTCTTCTAGATAAAGGGCCAAAAAAAAATTCCAAAGGGATTGTTTGAGAAGATTATCCATAGAAATGGCCAAAAGCAAAGGCTTGAATTAATTCTTTCAGGAGAAGTATAATCCCAAATAAAAGATCTAAAACATTTCCTTTGGGAGAAAATCTTGAGACATTGCTTGGGGAAAATTGGTCTGAAGTAATTGTCCCAGAATAAGGCCAAAAACAAAAGTCCAAAGAAAATGCTTGAAAGAATGATGCCTCACAAAATGTCAATTTCAAACCATGGAAACTAGCTATTGGTTTCAAAAGGCTAGGTGGGAACCTGAAAGTGAGTATAGAGGTAAAAAATGGTAAAATGTCCCTATCATTTGGTGTAATTGTTAAAGATTCATTTAATTGTAATTGATTCATTCAATTTTAACTGATTCATTTTGTGACATGGCATATCTCACCCACCTCTCTTCCACATGCAACTATAACTAATTTTCACATATAGACACATGTCCAAGTGACTCTTGGACTCCCTTTGACCTCCCTCCCAAAGTCTATAAATATGGATTCTCTTGGCTCATTTGAGTAGCCTCCATTGGTTATGGTGAAACTCTAGCTAGATTTATACTCGAGGAACTCTTGAAGAAATATACAAGTGTTGTTTCCACTCATATGCTATAACATTGAGTAATGACTTGAATCTTATTAGTCTAGTAGAGTGAAAGATTGTCTTTTCTATCTTATATTCTAGATGCTTTAGCAATTTGTAAAAAGGAGATTGTTGTAGGTTTTTGCTAGTATTATTCTCTAAGTTTAGAGATATCTTAGAAGTGATTCATGACTTTATCTTTATTTGGATCATTCATTTCCTAATTAATAATCATATACCTTCTTGAAACTAGCATATTAAACATTGATGTAGTGATAAATCCTGAGTTGTGAGTCTTGTGTGAAAAATACCTTGTTTTTTCTTTAAGTAGTGGTTGTAGTCAATTGGGAGGATAGTATACATTGGTACATTACCATTTTGTTTTTAGATACTTTCCTTTACCATTTTCATACAAAATTGATAGGTTATAAAGAGCTTTAAAGGTGCATCAATGGGAGCTAGCCCCTTATCTAGAGATTCATCTCAACAAAATTATCACCCACAACAAGAGAGATGTTTCCATTTTGCAAGTTGGATGAGGAGAATTGAGCATCTCCTCAAGGGTGTGAATCCAAGTGTCAACACATAGGTCACCAAGCCATATAACAAATAGATTCATTAGTTTGAGACACAAGATACATGATTTGATAGATGGAAATCATATTGATCTTGGTACTTTAGGTGAGTCTCCTCAAGAAAATCAAACATAAGATAAAGTATTGAAAATATTTGTAGATCCTTTTCCATAACATTACAAATAGGAGACCATAGATACATCAGGGGTTCATCATGCATATCATATATATCCCTCATCAGATACATATAGGGAACCTTCAATTGAGTTACATCCTTTGAGCAACATGATTGGTGTATACAATTCTAAAGTTCCAACTAAACCTTCCATATCCTTCTCAAAGTAGGAGATCATTGAGGATTATACAGACTATCATGCACTCTCTATTAGATATTACATTCATAATCATCCTATTCATAGTGTTCTTATCAATAATGGATCCAATCTAAGCATGTGCACTATGACATTACTACAACATTTGGGATACTCAAAGCAAGATATTACCTCGATGGACATAGTTATCAGTAGATTTAGTGGGAATATATAGATTTTATTAGGTGATATTGTACTTATTCTATAGGTTGGTCCAACACACATGGCTAAATCATTCACTACAGTTTTTAGTGTAGGAGTTTTTGATATGTTACTTGGTCAACCATGGATTCATAAACTTCATGAAGTACCTTATATAGTTCACAGATGCATGAAATTCATTCATGTTAATCAAGTTATTATAGTTGGTGGAGTTTTATATGAGTTACCACTTTGTACTTTAGATCCATCTTCTATAATATAGTCACCAATTCCAGTTCAACTTCCAATTCTAGTTTTTCCACCAATTATAGTTTCTTTACTAGTTCTAGTTTTTCCTCTAGTATAGATTCAAACATAGTTGAGGCATCCATTACCAACATAGAAGGTTTATACACCTCTATAGCTTTAGGATTCTAGAAAGTTTCTAGATATAATTTTCACACCTAGAGAAATCTCATTGAGATATCATGCATGTACACATAGAGCACATGTTCAGAGAGATTCTTCTACTACCAAATGGGTCTCTAAGAGCCCTAAAATTTCATCTACTTCTTATAGTTATATGGGGACCCCAAAATTATTTCTCACTTCAAATACTTTAGAGAATTTTCAGTATATATAGCTTTTAGAGCCACAGTCTCAACATCTCCATCATGTTTCTCAATCATGCATGATTCCTCTCCTTGATACATGATACCATGATATGAAGTCTCTCATGAGACTCATCAATTAGTATCACACTTTCCTATCTTGAATTTACATAGCTTATTATGATTTATTGTACATAATTTATATCAAAAATACCAAAAATAATACAAATTTTCAAAATATAAAAACATTCAAATAATTCAAAAATATAAAAACATTTCGATTGTATATATCATCCATGCTTTACATTGATACTACTATGATATAATTAAATTTGTTATTCTATGCTTATTTTTTGTTGATTTATCTACATTACCATGATTTACTTGATCTTCCTTTGAGTGTGCACAGTGACATCTAGCTCTTTGATTGCTTCACTCTACCCATTAAGGGGGGCATCCTACTTCTATATCGAGACATACATCAATATACATACCCATTGGGGTAATATTCTATATGACTACACCATATACGTTATGTAATTCCTACACCACACACTCTAGTTATCATGTTGATGTGCATTATTTATTATCTTACATAAATTACTCTATCAACACTCACTAGTATTTAACACTTGTGTATTTATTTGCATATATCTAGTCTTGTACTCACACGTCTTGAATACTTTCACTCTTGATTTGATTAGTTATATGTGCTTCCATTTACTAATATTTACATGATTTATCTTCTTGCTTAACATAGCTTGATGTGATTTCATTACTAGTTCCTATTTGTATCTTGTATGTGCCTTAAGACATTTTATAATGTCCTTTACTTCTATGTCTTGTGTGTGCCTTAGGATTTTTTTCAATGTCCTTTTATTCCATTCATGTGTGTAACTTTGGACATTTTCCAATGTCCCTTACATGTACTCTCCTATATGATTATGGATTTCACACCAACCTTGATTTTTTTAACTATATATGTATGTAGCATTTAAACATGCCTTGTATACTTATTTTGCAGTTTGAGTGACATGTGCCCATGTCCCTTGTTTGTTTGGCCCCTTGGCTACTCTTGTAAACTTCTTATTGCCTTGTGTGTTTATTTTTTGATTGCTTTTGATTATTTACAATGTCATTATCCAAATCATGCATTATATTTCTTTTTTGATGCCATGGTGGACATCATACTCCATCCCTCCATGATAACTACCAACTAACAACTAACAGCTAACACTTCCAATTCTAGTTCAGTACATTGCATATAATTTTACATTATTATATCTATCTAGATATAACCCTATTGATCTAACAATCTCTTAATATAAACCATGTTATATATTGGGATATCTTATCAATTATAATTGCTATATCATATATATTGTAGCATAACACACTCGTATAGCTCTTTATTCTAAGGGAAGTCATTGTAGGGTAACCATTCATACCCTCATAAGAGAGGGAAATTAATAGTGGTTTTTTTCATGGAGATCATATCTCCTATCAACCAAAAAATCCAATTTTAGAACACTTATAACATCAACTAGACATCAAACTAGTCTAAACAAACTAGGTACATAGTCAAAAATCTAGAAAAATCATTAGATATGGCCAAGGATAATAGTGTTGAGATTGGACTACAAATGTTGGTGGTGCTGCTATCTATTTCTAATACTCCTATCCAAATAGTATAAAAACTAGAATTTTTAGAAGTAGGTAGAAAAGTAGGTTCAACTATAGATTTACATAGCCGTACCAGTTTAGAATCAATATTTTTAGTACACATTTTTCTCAGATAATCTAGATATAGGGGAATCATGAATGACATGATGGATCTCACTTCCATTTTCAGATATAGTAGTTGGTATAATTTCTAGATCATAATCCATGTTTTAAACACCAGTGATTGGAGGAAATGTGTGGGACACATTTTTTTTCTTTCTTTCCAAGTTCAACATTACCCAAGCATTCTTAGTAGTTATGTGCCTTACTCCATCTACAGGTGGTTGGCATCATTTTGGTTTAGCTTTCATACAAGCCTAACTTATGAGTTCTTGAGTGGCTTCCACATAAGTTAGATTCCTAGTTTTAGAGTGGCTTTCATATAAGGCTAATCTCCATCTTTTGGAGTGGCCAAGAGTGGCCTAGTTTCTAGCATACATTTGGATATCCATGCCAACATTGTTAGATCATAGTAAATTCACAGGCTTCAGGAGCCATCTAATATGACATACATTTCATAGCAACATCAGTTCATAACTTCACTTCATAAGGTAATGATGGATACAAAGGTCTAGCTAGCCTTTGTATTCTTGAGCCAACTATTCATAGGGATTATACACATAGTCCAAACATATATCAAGACATGCATGACCACCTACATTCACTTAATAGGTGATAATGGAGCCAAAGGGCCAACCTTTGTATTTTTGAGCCACTTTTTGGAGAATTGAGCACTCATCTCTATTCATGATATTACTCTTAGTACAACATCATCAAACATTACTTAACATCACTTAGAATCACAATATGTTTTATATCGGTATGCATACCTAGTGAGGTGTATTCATTCCTTTCTATTCCTCTCTCTTACCTATCTTTGTACATTCTTATTTTTGATATAGTGTATCTAGTAAGAATTGATCTACTCTTTTTTTTCTCTTACAAATTTACACTTCACAACATTTTCTCTTTATGCACACCCAACATCACATAGCTTTATGAGCTTCACCCTTATAGGTAAGTTTAGGTACACTTTCTATTTTTCCTTTATCTTAGTATTTTGCTTTGCTACATCATGTGAATAAAGGGGGAAGGGGTAAATGTAGTCATATAAAATGCAAAAATTAGTAACTTGAGCATGGATAATGACACCCAACACATAGGTCCCTCTTGCTTTCTCTCATAACCCTCTTAGGATTATTTTTACTAATTCCTAGTCATCCATAGCTTTTTAGACTTGATTATATATAAGCCAGGACCCTCTTTTCATGACCAATCCATCCCCCTATGTCCCATTTGCTTAGGATAATAACACCACTCTAGGAAAATAGTGTCAATACCACTCCTATCCACTTTTGATGCTATTGTCCAAGCTTAATTTTGGCCCCAATGGTCTATTCATTTCAATTTCCCATCCTTATCCTTATTGGCCTAACATGAGAAAATTCAATCCATGACCAATAGATCCTTATAAAATCCCATTCAAAGATCATTTAGAAAGGGTTAGCAAATATCACTAAGCAAGTAAGAATACAAGCAAAACTACTCAAGCACACTTCCCTATTCTCTACATACAACCATCCAATACTACTTCTAGCTTATTCTAATCCTTACATCAATCCTTGATCATCTCAAGTATACTAGTTTAGTATTTCCTTGCATTCTTATATCACAATTGCACCAAGCACCTTTAAAGGGAGAACTACATATGGATTGATCCCTCTTTAGAGTATTGGTATGTAGGTAGTGTGACCACTCAAGGGGTGTGGATCCACGTCCAATGAATTTTACACACACTAAACCCACATCTTATTTTAAATTGATCAAAGTATAATGTAATATAGGGTTTGAAGATAAAATCTACTCTATAAGGATCTCTATAGACTTCCACCTATTGAAACTTTAGAGATAGGATCACACAAACCTACTAAACAAAACCCAAAAAAATTAGACTCTCAGGACAACAACACCAGAAAAGGAATACAATGTTTGTGCCACTCCTATCCACTTGTATCACTCCTATCCAATTATAAAATGAAGTTTATATCTTATTTTGCGATAGTCTCCTAATTCTGCATAGTCAATATCAGCCTTTGTCTCAATCAGATCAACATAGTTTCAAGCTAAGTTTGGTTTCTCTCTATTCATTTACGATTTTTAGAAAGTCTAAATAAAAATAAAAGTTAATAAATTGATAGGTTAATTATGGAATAATTATTATCTAATTTTACTACTCAAACCCTTTAACTAAATTAGGAATAAAACCCCAATATTCCCAAAATTATTAAATCAATTAGTCTATGAAAACATTAGTGAAAAAATCCTAGCTAGTAATATAATTGTTAGGAAAATTAAGAGACCATTTTTTATGAAACATATTTAAAATTAAAGTGGAATAATTTTTATGCTACATATTCATGTATGACATTGAAAAACCTTAAAATATCTTTGAAAGATTTAATGTGCTCTTCAATAGTTACAATATGAGTTGGAGTAAATTTTGGCAAATTCTTTTCAGGGTTACATGGGAGATCATGTACCACACCAAACACATTGATTGAATAATATCCAAACAAATCCATACCTAAATGAAGGTTTAAATTAGGGGTAACTTGAATAGGTGAGGTTGGAAAATATTTGTAATGTCTATGCCTACCTTTATCTCATTTGGCTCTTTTATGGATTTGAAACTCAAGCAAAGGTTCTCTTGTCTCTGAATGTGATCTTGTTTGTATCCTTGGTAATTCTAGATTGAATATTCAATATCCTATTTTAAATATAATTTGTAAAGTTAATCTTTATAAATAACAAGGATTAAACCTACACATTAAGCTAATTTTGCAAAGATTTGTATAAAAATAATAAAGGATGTCAATATTTGACTAAGCTATCTCAAATATGTGTCCAATTATGTAAATATGGTCTATATTTATAATTATAATCTCAAATAAACCTATATCTATAAAAAAAATATAGCAATATTTGATCAAAACAAGCTATTATTACCTCAACTACCATGGATTTTTATATCTTAAGTTTTCTTTACCAAAATTAAGCATCAAACTTCAAAGAACTATGATATTTGTCAAAAGAAAGGATAATGATATGTTAAATACCACAAAGGTCAATGATATTTATGCTTATGAGAAAAGAATTATGAAAAAGTGTAAAGATAACACCAATCTTAGATCAAAACACTAACATTACAACTAATTCACAAAGAGGCCCTCTTTCTCATTATAACGGTGACTTGTTGATGCCTCTAAATGTACCACAAGTGTCCTTAGTGTTTAAATAAAATTTATCATATTATAATTATGGAAATTCAAAGCATGAGTAGTAGGTTTTGGCAACTTATGTTACCTGTGGTGAAATAGAAATAGAGTAATGTTTAACTATCCCACAAAATTTATATTAATTGATGGTAAGTAACCATGGACCAAATTTTTGTAAAGTGTAAGTATCTATGTTAATACTAGTGAATTATGATCAAAGCTTAAACTATAGAGTAATCTAAATAGCCAGTTACAATGAAATCTAAACTAAAGTGACCTGGTTAAAAAAGGAGCAAAACATAAGGGTAAGGCAAAAATAGAATAAGGGATTATTCATCTTAGCCTCAAACATTATGATAAAGTTTGATTACAACTGAGTATGCATTTAAACAATATATAGTTCAAGATAGCATAAGCTCAAATCTCACTACACACCAAGCAAACCTCCAATGATGATGTAAATAAGTACAAGCAAGAACTAAATTTACTTTAAATATTTGTTACCACACTCGAATAACATTTTCACATTCTAATGTAGAGAAAATAAAATGAAGCAAATTCAAGATAATTCAGCTAATCTAGCATAAGCACAAATTAGCAACCTTATAATCAATTATGCAACTTTGAATCCATATAAACTATTTAAATTTAAGACTTAAGACTAGAAATTTAGAGAAAATCCATGTAACAATTGACACAAACAAACTTGGACAATATTTTCATAATTATTTGATTGTATTAACTGCACATAGTATACACATTTTGCTCAAAATTCTCTCCCTTTACAAGATGATAGTACTACCTTTTATAAGAGGACAAGGTAGTATGCTAGTTAGCCACATGATACAAATGTACAAGAAGGACACTTTTCCTTTTTATACAATGTTCTAGAATACACTTGCTTTTCTAAACTAAATTGACTTGGAGGCAAATATGCTAACAAACTTTGAAAAATACTTACTAATATGTTCCAAATGGTCTCTGGGTTAATTATTTTATGTGATAATTGTAATTAGACTCTCTTTATCTCAACTATGATCAACCTGAGCTCAAATTAGGGATTTTATGTAAGTTTAAGGATCTCCTAAAGATTTAATGTTGATGGCTTATTTGGACTTCAGCTCATACATGCCTTTTTGAGAATTCAAGATCTTCATTTTTTCATTTTGTGCCTACGTGGTGCTTATTTTTCATCTATCTATCAATTTTCATGGAATTTTTCATAAATGCCTTCAAAACACTAGCCATTTTTATTTAAAAATTGTCTTTTGCTTCACATCATTCAATCAAGATCTAAGGATCAATGCGGGCTATTCATCATGATTCAAGCCCTCATATGTCATTTACCATCTTTGTGTTGAGCCCCATGATTGTGCCACTTGGCATCCCCATAGGATTTTTAAGCTTTATATCCTACACCAGTTATATATTGAATGTGCTTCTACCATGTGTCAATTCTATGGACTCTCATAGCTCTATTGAATAGTTGTCACCAATTTCATGCCATTGGATCATCTAGTCCTAATAAAACATGAGCCATTAATCCTGCAAGGTGCACAAAATTTAATAAATGCATGGTTATAGAAAGGAACTTAATTTAAAATGATTTTAGATAAGTCTATTCCATATTAATGAACATGTCAGAGACTTAGGTTAAAGCATTTTATGTTATGTTTTGAAGCATATTATAAAATGAACCCTTAAATAAAACATGCCCCATTTGTCTAAGTAAAATGTTCAAAGAGATTGAATTTGATAACCTTGTAGATGTTAATGATGACCTCACACACATCAAATGACATTCATGATAATGTAAATTTTAAGCTCATGAAGTTCTTTAGGTTTGGTGGGATTCAAGTTGATGGTCATATAGACGTCAATGATGGCCTCATGGGCATCAAATGATGGTTGTATGATCATTAATTTTTTATCTCATCAAGTTCCTATATTTCATGAATATTGAATTCAATTCACTTTATCTAATTAGGAGTAATGATGAAGTCAGAGGTATCCAATCAATATCTAAGTGAGTACATGCCATTAGTTCATTTGGTCCTGATGGCTATAAGAGTGCCACATGGTAACTCTATTAGGCTTCTTGGGCCTTCTAAATTTTCAATGTTGTCTTCACTCCATTGGATCTAAATCCATGAGTGACCACAAACCATTGATCATGATCTATGCACTTGTATTGATTGGTTCTTTTAAATATATGATACCCTTTATTATCTATCTTTGAATGTGAGAGTGTCATGTGGTAACCCTATAGAGTGTCTCAAGCCTTTTGAATTTTCATTATTGGATCTTTAAGCTTGATGAGGTGAGAGCCATCGATCATGATCCATATTCTCACACATGATTGGTTTAAAGGACTAAATTCTTAGGTTTGTCAAGCTTTCTTTACTCCATTAGATCAAGAGTCACAATGAAGCACACACAATTAGATATACAAAGAAACAAGGTATTTAAGTGAGGACTCAAGATGAAATAAGAACTTAGGCTAAAGTGTTAAAGCTAAGGTCTCATTCATGTTAATAAATATGAATGGGGCCTTAGGTTTAAAAATTTAGGCTAAAGTTTTAACAAAGGGGACCATTCTAAAATAAAAGAATCCTACTAGCATACCATTAGACTCAGTTAAAAATATAGGAAACAAAGGGATCAAGTAGGATTTTTAGGTTAAAGTTTGGTTTTGTTAAGAAATATGATTAAGCCTTAACATGAAAATTAAGCTTAAGTCCAAAGTAATTTGAAATATTCCCACCAATTTTCTCCCACCAATATTTGAATCAAGGACTTAATCTAGGCTTTTCTAAAAGTGAGTCTTTAGAACATGAACTAAGCTTGCATTTTCATAGACTAAAGGCTACTAAAATCCTGAATGAAGATGAACTATGAGGCGTCAAGCATGATCCATTCATAAGGGATCCATGAAACCTTAAAATTATCACATTAAGGGAAACCATTAGCAAAATTAAGTATCCTTAAATCAAATCCACAAACCATTAGGCCAACTTTATCAAAGTGGATGACCTTAAAATTATAATAATGCTCAAAACATGCCATCTTTTAAGTGTTAAGGTTCAAAGTATCTCAAGGGTCCCAATTTTCAAAAATGGGGGTATGTTTACCTCAATAGATACAAAGTGTCAATGGATAAAAGTTTGAAAATATTATGTGTATACATAGTCCAATCTCCTTATCACATTTACTACACTTTTGAGATTGAGAGGATGAAGGCCCAACTCCTTTTTGCATGCTACTCAAAATATTTTTAAGAGTCCTACTCAAAATATTTTTAAGAGTCCCAAAATTGTTGATGTTTTCCTTCACTGATGCTTTGCTAACCTTCACAAGAGATTATACAATTTCCTTCAATCCAACATTCTCACTTTCTAGGCTTGAAACCCTATCCTTTAAACATTTCAACTAGGTTACCATATCTTTATGCTCATCCTCAAAATTGCTTTGGGGAACCAAGGCCAAAAGAGACTTGGTCTATTCCTTCTTAGATGTGATTTCATGCATAAACCACCTAAGCATCAATTTTTGAAGACACAATTATTCCTCAATGATATAAACTTTACTTTTTCTGGTGAGAAACCCAACCACTCTATCAAATTTGAAATTTAATCCTTTATCCTAGGTAGAGGACCTATTAATGGTGTTTTGAACCTCCTCCACATTTTCCTTAGAATAAAATCACCCACTAGAGTCTTCCCCTTATTTTTAGACTTCAAAGCTTCATCCTTCAATAAATTTAACCCCTCCAAAGCCTCTTCCTCCTACACTACAATTGGATCTTCTTTAGAAAAAAAATTTTGAGGAAGAATTTACCCTTCCTTATCCAATTTTCCCTTAGAAGAGATACTTAATTTACACTTATAATTATCTAATTGAGAGCTTATAAAAACTCCAATTTTTTAAATACCTTGTTTACTAGGAACAAGGCTCTTTAGACCACTCAACTTAAAAGGATCTCTACTACCAAAGAACTTAGGTTTGGATAGAGACAAACAAAGGGGACTCTTATTTGTCCCTATATAAAACTTATAGATCATAAATTTCATAGCATGATCAAAGGTTTACTCTTCTTTCAACATTATACATCAATAATATAGATTTTAAATGAATGTAATATGTAAAAAGGGAAACTCAGGGGAACATTATAATTGAAATAATTTAGGAAAATAAAGTGAGACTAATGGACAACATTATTCCTACCTTCCAATGTGATATAGAGCATGACCTACTTTGCTACCTTACCAAATGGAGAAGGAAATATCTCCTGCTAAAATATGATTTCTGAAGGATGAAGCACCTCCCCTTTCAATAGAAAATTTTCCTTTTCTTCCTTATAATTTATTCTTGTTTTAAACATTTTAGTGCCTTCCATATCTAATCTAGTCACCTGATCTATTAGTTCCTCCATGATTTCTATAGAGATAACATTGAAAGACCACTTCTCTACAATTATAATCCATGACAAACTTTTTGGAAATGTGTTTATCATATCCTTCTACCCTTTGCATGAAATTTTTCATTCCTACAATTTGCAAGATCTCCCATAAATTAGCATCCTCTTTCAAACTTACATCTAAGATGGGCTAAATCTATCTTGGTTTTTTTCTCACCATTATAGATATATTTGAAATTATTTTTATCACCATAATAATTCCAATTCTATCTTAATTGGAGGAAATACACACAAAATTAGCCTTATCAAGTAATAATGATTTTAACTAAGTAATTGTATGGATATTACAATCACCACACACATAGAAATAAGCTTCCACAACTTTCAACATAATTTATCCATATCCATTTGATAATTGTATAAAGAGTCCAATATGTCAGAACAAGGAGTGAGAAGCAGAGGCTAGGATTACCCTTACACTAAAATGCAATAGATTAACATACACTTTGCCTATAAACACATTAAAATAGCTAACACTAGTAAATAAAAATAATAAAAGGCATAACATGAAAGAGTTATTTATCATTACACAATGTTTCTTCCTTCTATATTCTTTGGATTATCAAATTAGGAAGATTTTCCAAAGAAGTCCACCTTCTTATATTTTTTGACATCACTCCTTCATTAGCAAACTAGTTCATAGCATAATTCCCTTCTCCACACACATGTTATATGGTGACCTTATGGAAAGAATCAATAAGAAGGTATAATTCCTATATGATATGATTTATGCTACAATTTTCTAGATTCTTTTTCAATAAATAATTTATTATTTTTAGAGAATCACCTTCTATCACTATTCTATTTATCCTGAGTTATTTTGGCAACCTTAGACCCCATAGAGTAGCTAAGGATTTTTCCCAGTAGTTAGTCTGAGAATCGATACCTTGTTAGGAACCCGTGGAAGCACAATTGATTACCATATACAAGCAACTTAAAATGCGAAATTAACCAGAAGTAACAAGTAACTAGAAACAACATAGAATATGAGAGACAATACACAACTTTTATTAATAGTCATACAAAAAAGAATACAATAAAGAAGATGCCACTTCTTCTTCACCACATTTCAGAGGCTTCCCACACCTCAAGTGAATAGTAATTCTCTCCTCAAAGCTCTCTCTCTCTTACGGTCCCAACACACAACTCAAACACAGAGTTAGTGTTCACCTCCAACCAGTCAGTATCCACTACTGCCAGTACACAAGTGCTCCACGCACTCCATAAGTGCTCCACGCACTCCAATTACTCAACGTACTCCAAGTAGATCTCCCATGAACTTGTAACAACCTGCAACTCAAATGATCTTACTTTGGAAGGAACTACCTTGCCTTCCTCTTTGCTCTATGATCGAGTACACACTGTACTACAAGTAGATCCTACCTGATCCTGCTCCCTATTATGTTGCTATCCTCCCTGATCTTGCACACCTATAAATCAATCTGGTTCTACACACCTGCAAACCTGGATCATGCACACACATACACCTACAGATCAATGATCTTACTTACCCATGTAGATCTCCAAACATGGCCTTACAACACCTGTTGACCAAGATCCTACACCCCTGAAGAACCCTTTTAATTATCCAAAACCAGCACCCACACTTGGCACTGCTATGGAACTAGGAGGAACACCCTTGCTCACTTCACACACAAAAGGAGCTAACTTTGCTCAACTCAAACTAGAACACTTTACAATACAGCCCATGAGTCTATTAAATAGATCTCATGCAAATAATAATTAGACACCTAATTATAATAATTAAATCCATAGCTTTGAGTCTAAAATTAGCTCTCATCATGTAAACAACTGGTTCATTAACTAACTGTCTATAATACTCACAGTTTTGAACCACACAGGTGACTGACGTCGGTCCCTGTCTACCTGGAGGTGACTGACACTGGCCAATCCCTGACCAACGTCGATTGCCCTTCCTATCTAATCCTACTGATGTCAGTTGGCCTGACCGATGCTGGTGTCTATGACACTCAGCAACCTCTTCCAATGACCTCCTCCATGTCTACATCAGTGAATATTTTAGCTCCACAACCTAACAATCTCCCACTTAGAGATAAATAGCTGCACTGTACCTATACCTATACCCCATCTAATCTATTTCCTGGCTTGTATCCCTCTTCAAGATCAATCTTGAAGACCACCCACCACACAACCTATGGTACACCTCCTGTCATTTGAGTAACCTACCACATCCAAACCTATAAACCCATGTAGTGAAGTCCTGAACCTGCATAGCATGAATCCCTGCTGTTGGTCCCTCTCAAATACCTGAGAACCCACTTCCCTAAATTGGCTCCTAACTCTCTGACAGCACCCACTGCTTGGGCAAACTCAGGTCTATATCAGACCTCATATGATTTTAGACACTAAACTGTCCAGCCCTTAGTGTGCTCTGGTTCTACATCCTACATATTGAACCTCACCAAACACCTTCTTCACATCAACTCCCACTGGAGACAAAATCAACCTGTGATCTTCCATGTCTACCATGCCAAAGAATTTCACTACTCCAAATTCCTCATGACATGCCACTGAACTAATCTTACCCTTAGCTCAGCAAAACCTTATATGTCTTAACCTGCTAGCAAACATATCACCCACATATAGCAATAGGATAATGTCATGACTCATCATCCACTTGGTAAGACAAACACAATGGTTACACTGACATTGACTAAACCCTGCTTTGTCCTCCACCTGTCAAAACCTATACCACTATTTTGCAGCTTCCTCAAGACCATATGACCTAGCCTTCCATCTCACGTGTCCATTCTCTCTATTCTTTAACTAAGTTATCCATTCATCTCAGTACATTCATACCAGCTGGCAACCCTACCAAATCTCTTGTTTGGTCCTGCATCATATTCCTGCCATGCTCCCACTATTTCCTGGATCCTTCCTGCTCTATAGTGAGCAATGGGTATAAAGAAGAGGAACAATGAATTTGAGGCTTACATACACTTTCAGTCATCCCCATGGGTGTTTGAGACTCCTTGACAGCTTGATGTCTGCCCAAAATCTATCTCAGTGACCGACCTCAATCACCACATAATCTGCATCTGATTGACATCAGTTCTCATGCAACTATCCTTTCTACCAATGTTGGTTTTTTGATTGACGTCAGTCTTACTTGGTCACCAACATCATTTCTATAACCGATGCTAATAACCAACCTACCTGACACCATCAGTTTTGGTCTATACATGACCGACATCAGCACCTGTCTGTTCGACACTGGTTCCCCTTAACTGACGCTGGTAACTTTGTTCACCTATGAGTGATGACTTTTTACCCACGAGCTCCTTTGAATCAAAACCCATGTCCAAACTTCCATGCTTAGAAGTATCTAGCCCCATCCACTGGTCTCTATCCGTCATCTCCTCCAAGAACACTAAGGATTTCCAGTTCTTAAGTTTGTCAAACACATTTGTCTTCTGTTTAAGAACATGCATCTCCTTCTTGCTCATGTGACCAAGCCTACAAAGTCACGTCTTTGCAATAGAAGAAGAATCAGTAATATAAGCAATTAGATAAAGAGTACCTGCTTTCTTACCACCCGCTAATTCAAGTGCATCCATTGTGAGAGTTCTTGTGCATCTCTCATCACCCAACTTTCCTGAAGCAATTAGCTGCATCTCCAAGACTAAGACCTACATGACCTTATTCAACACCCATGTGTTGGCTACCTATAATTTTAGCAACACTTCCCCTTTGCCAACAATCTAACAAGGCTCACCAACCCCTCTACTTGGGGCTGCATGGAAAGAGGCAAAATAATATATTAACCAAGATTCAACTTTATCTAGAGCATCCTGTGCAACAACACCTACAACATCTGCTTCTTCATGTTGATCTGCTACCAACCAATAATCTTTATTTACCTACTCTTTCTTTCCATAACACCGTAAGTGACTATTCATGCTATTCAGTTTCTCCATTCGTAGCTTACTTTCTTCTGCCATTGCTATACTCCCACTCAATCAAAAACCCCTGAGAGTGACCTGTAACCAAACACAAAACCTGCTTCCTGTAACTTGGCTCTGATACCAACTATTAGGAACATGTGGAAGCATAATTGATTACCATATACAAGCAACTTAAAATGCGGAATTAACCAAAAGTAACAAGTAACTAGAAACCAGAAACAACACAAAATATGAGAGACAATACACAACTTGTATTAATACTCATATAGAAAAGAATACAATAAAGAAGATGCCACTTCTTCTTCACCACCTTTCAGAGGCTTCCCACACCTCAAGTGAATAGTAATTCTCTCCTCAAAGCTCTCTCTCTTACAGTCCCAACACATAACTCAAACACAGAGTTGGTGTTCACCTCTAACCAGTCAGTATCCACTACTACTAGTACACAAGTGCTCCACGCACTCCAAGTACTCAACGTACTCCAAGTAGATCTCCCATGAACTTGCAACAACCTGAAACTCAAATTATCTTACTTTGGAAGGAACTACCTTGCCTTCCTCTTTGCTCTATGATCAAGTACACACTGTACTCCAAGTAGATCTTGCCTGATCCTGCTCCTTGTTGTGTTGTTGTCCTCCTTAATCTTGCACACCTATAAATCAATCTGGTTCTACACACCTGTAAACCTAGATCATGCACACACATACACCTATAGATCAATGATCTTACTTACCCATGTAGATCTCCAAATGTGGCCTTGCAACACCTACTGACCAAGATCCTACACCCCTGAAAAACCCTTTTGATTCTCCAAAACTAGCACCCACACTTGGCACTGCTATGGAACTAGGAGGAACACCCTTGCTCACTTCACACACAGAAGGAGCTAACTTTTCTCAACTCAAACTAGAAAACTTTACAATATAGCCCATGAGTCTATTAAATAGATCTCATGCAAATAATAATTAGACACCTAATTACAATAATTAGATCCACAGCTTTGAGTCTAAAATTAGCTCTCATCATGCAAACAACCAGTTCGTTAACTAACTGTCTGTAATATTCACAGTTCCAAACCACACAGGTGACCGACATTGGTCCCTATTTGCCTAGAGGTGACCGACACCGGCTGATCCCTGATCGACGTCAGTTGCCCTTCCTATCTAATCTTGTCGATGTCAATTGGCCTGACCGACGTCGGTGTCTGTGACACTCAACAACCTCTTCTAATGACCTCCTCCATGTCTGCATCAGTGAATATTTTAGCTCCACAACCTAACATACCTCTGACATAAAATGCAATGAAATTCCTTTATCATACCTCACAATACCCCCACCTCCTAAAGCACCCAGGTTCCTTTTCGAAGCCCCATTGAAATTTAATTTCATCCATCTTAGAGATGGGGATTTCCATTTAAATTTTTTCATATCTTTAATTTTTGGATCTAAAGTAATACTAATTTGAACCTCAATCTACCAAAAGGATGCAATTTTATCTTCCTATTCATTCATGTCTAAGGAATTACTAGAGGGGAAATTTGAAAATTCTCCAAAATACTAGATTGAATTTTTTTTAGCCACTATTCTACTAGTAGTTATTTATCTCTTAAAATCCTATTATTTCATTCCTTTTCAATACCCAAATGATTTTGAATAACACTAATTTATATTATTTTTTAATCTTGTAATTATTATAAGGAGGCTTCCATGCTAGTCAAGCTTCTAAAATATAATGAGATTAAACTCAGGTGATCAATAAATTTTCAAAAAATAAACTCTAGAACTCTAAGGAAAAAGATCACCCTACAAGAAGATGCATCACTAATTCATTTTTTATTTTTATAAAAAGGACATATATTTATCAAACACATCCCTCTTTTCCTTAGGTTATCGATAGTAAATTTTTTTTCTGAATAGAAATCCATAGGAAAAGAATAATATTAGGAATTAAGTCTTTATTCCACATGCTGGCCCATAAAATGTCTTCAACAGGAGCTTGAAAGATCAATTTATAACTATATTTGACACTATAGGAGCCCTCAAAAGAATCATTCCAAATAAATCCATCATCCTTGAGCATCTAAGGAATTTTAAAGGTTTTAAGGAGAACCTAATGGTATTATAACATATTATTCTCTTCAAAAGATAGATTAGATTTGAAAAAAAAATTCCAACCTTTATTGCCATTTGTAAACTCCATATAATCAAAAAAATTATACCCATAGAAGAATTGGATTGCCAATCTAATATGTGACCATGGTTGTAAGGAGATTAGAGTTTTGTCAAATAACCATATATCCTCATAGAACCTATTGATCATTACCTATCTTCCATTTTCTCCACTTTATAATGAGATCTTTGATGGAAATAATATAATTATAGAAAGAGGAACCTCTAGTAACATGATCCTTAGTCAAGAATGTCATCAGATTTATAAAAATCAAGTATTGATCCTTTAATATTATAATACATAAAGTGTTACCAATGATTGATCTCCAAGTTAATTTGGCTATAAGTGACAAGTTCATCCACTTAAATTTTATTAAGCCTAGTACTCTAAAGCCCTTCTAAGCACAAATTATATCCCAAGACACTAGATAGAGTTTATTTTTCTCCTCCGTGCCATACAAAATAAAATTTCTCTAAATATTTTCCAGCCTATCCCTAATTATTTTTTGAATTTTAAACATAAACATTAAATAAATAGGAAGGCTTTGTAACACACTCTTAATAAGAACTAGTTTCCCTACCAAAGAAATAAGTTTACCTTTCTAACCAGCCAACCTTTTTTGAAACCTATCATTATAGGTTTTCATTACACTAAAGAAAAATTTATACTAATCATAATCATTAAAAAATAAAAGATGGGTAAAAATTTGATTTGGTAACACAATATTATTGCTATTCTAAAATGTCTATCCACTAGAGTATTGAAAAAATATTGTGAACTTTTCTCAAAACTAATTTTTTGATGAGAGGTAGATTCATATGACAATATCACCCTTTTTAATTATTTTTATTCTCATAAAGAGGCTTCAACCATAAAAATAGTATCATCCATGAATTTATGGTGAAGAGATGGTTCAAAATTATGCACATGTTTGAAAACCTTTAGCTCACCTTTTCTAGATGCTTCCAATAGAAATATACTAAGGGATTCCACCATAATAATGAAAAGGAAAGGGGAATCAATTATCCCTTCTTGATACCCATTTTACTAATAAATTAGCCAATAATAAATACATTAATTGGCATTAAAAACATAATAGTAGAAATGCAATCTTTCATTATACCTCTAATCTACCTTCAAACCCAAATTGGGTCATAAACTTATCTAGAAACTTCCAATCCAACATGTAATACACCTTGTTTATATTAAGATTAAAAATCATCCTTTATTGATTGATTCTATCCATAGAATGAATTTTTTCATGGATAACTATTATACCATATTGAATTTGTCTCCCTAAAATAAAAGCCACATTACTGAGCACCAATGATTTTATCTATTAATGGCTACATTCTCAAAGATAGAACTTTAGTAATGATTTTATAGGTAGTGTTACAAAGTTTGATTGGTCTAAATTCATATAAATTAGTAGGACCCTCTTTTTTAGGAATTAGAGTAATAAACATGTTATTAAGCTCTTTCAATATTTTTCTTAAAGAGAGAAACTCATTAACAACATCCACCAAATCTTTCTCAATGATTTCCCAAAGTAATTAAAATAAGGAAATGGGTAACCATCCAGGCCTAATACCTTGTCCTTACCCATGAAAAAAATTGTAGATTTAACTTCATCCCCTAAATAAATCTTAACAAGGCTTAAGTTGTATTCATGAGAAATAAGATGTGTTATTTAAGGAAGAAAATCTTGCTCCATTCTAACATTATTTCTTGGATTTTCATAAAATAATTTTTTGAATAAAGTAATACTTTCCTCTTTAATGAAACTCTTATCTGAGCATAGAATCCCATCTCCATTTCTAATATGTTTAATATGATTATGAGGTTGATGTTTAAATTTTGACATATGGAATAAATTTGTGTTATTATCCCATCCTTAATCCAAATAGCATGAGATTTCTATCTCCAAAATCTTTCCTCCCTAGAAGCCATCTTGTGATAGTCACAAAGCAGTTGTTTTTCTTTATAGATAGCAAGAAGATCATAACCATGGGTAGTTATGGTTTCTTCTATCTTAGACAAATCCTTCATAAAAGCCTTTTTATGAATAAAAAATTACCAAACACCTCTTTTTTCCATGCCCTAATATTATTTTTAAATAATTTTAGTTTGGATACCAATCTAAACATGGTTGATCCATCTATCAATGTGTGCCACCACTCAAAAAATTTGTCCTTAATCTCAAGGTGAAAAAATGACATATGTTACATTATAAAAGGGATCCTTTATTTTTTTATCTTTAATGATGAACTCCAGAGGATTTTGAAATGACCTAATCCTTGGAAGTGAAGATAGAAGAAAATATTTGTCAGAGAACTAGTCCAAAGAAATTAAAACCCTGTCAAATCTAACTGGGATGAGATTTTTACCCATCTACTTGTTATTCCAAGTAAATAGAGGTCCTATTATCTCAAAATAAAAAATATTATAGTTTGATAGTAAATAATCAAGATCATCCATACTATTAGTCATAACTTGATTCCCTCCCTTTTTATTCCCTAGAAATAATGAAGTATTAAAGTCTCTAGCAAGAATCCAAGCTAGCTCTTTAAAATAATATATTAAAATAGATAAATCCTCCCATAACATTATTATATCAACAAGAGAGTTAGGAGAATTGATATTTTAAAATATCCACTTAAAATCATCCTCTTAATTAGTAAAAATAATGGCTAAGTGAGACCTAGATTTGAATAAGAGCTAACCTTTAACCATCTTAGAATTCCAAAACATGATAATTCTACCAAAATCATCAATTAAACTCACATATTATAATTTATCTTCATTCCATAGTAGATTTTTATTATCAAAAAAAAAAATCATCTATATTGGTCTCTTATATGGCCAAAACATTAAAATTATGAATAAATATAAAATCTCTAAAAACCCTTTGCTTATGGGAACTATTCATTCCTCTGATGTTCCATGAAATTAACTTCATATAATACTTTTTTAGATGGTTTACCCCCTTCAAAAATGATTACCAATTAAAATACATTAGTAATATCCACTTCTATCACCTTCTTAATAGTATCATTTTTGGTTAATCTTTGTGCCTTCGTAGGGGGAGTTATAGTTGGATCTCTACCCCCACGTCTAGTAGGCATGAAAGGAGTTTCAATTCCCTTCCCCTTACTAGAGATAGGATAGTAGAATGGGGTGGATCCATCTTCTTTAATTTCATCATAGGAACCATTTTCTTAGGCAAAAACATCAAAGCCTTACTTAGAGTAAATGGTCTTTGATATTTATTGTATATGGATCAAAGTTATTATCAACAGAAAGGAGGTCTGAAACTGAATCTTCTCCCATAGATTGTAAGAAATCAAATTTATTTTTTGACAATGCATATTTTGGAAATGGGATTGAGGTAATAGGATTCACCATGTTTAATTCATGAGAATCCTTGGTCTGATCCTCTATGAAGTCTTCCACAAATAAATCCCTTACCTTCAGTTCTCCTCCAAAATTTGAAACCTTATAGCAATCTTTAGAGGAGGATTTGATTTTCAAAATGAGATTGGGACTGACTTCCTCATTCTCTAGGTCATATGAATCTTCCATGCATTCTTCCATCTCATTATTTACTTCTTGAATATATAGGTCCTTATCTTCAGTATCTAAAACATATAATTTTAAATGAATCCTATCCAACTCAATTACGGTTTGTACTCCTCCAGCCTATAGTTTTTCCTTGTACTTCTCAACCTAAATGTTTCCTTTAGGATACTTTTAATTAGGATTACCCATGGATTTAATTTTTCATAATGGACCATCATTTTTAATGGTATGAGGGGGTTTGTTTCTAGTCCTTGGTGACCATAATTTTGTCAAATGGCCCAATTTTATGCATTTAGATAAAATGAGTGTTGATATTTCATATTCAATTTTCTAACATCATTCCAATTTTATGACTATTATTATTTGAAATATTAATAGTCTCACCTTTAAGGTTAAATGTGACATAATCATGATTTTTATCAAGTGTTACACCCATTATTCAGAGCCATGATCTTCATAGTATAGAATCATATTGTGTCAAATTAGGGATAACATGAAATTTGACTGAGAATGGTTTTAAACCAAGAGTTACAAAACATTCAATGGATACAATGCATAGCTCAGATGAAATAACCTTATGCAAGTGTTTAATATCATATCCAAGATAGTTGAGAAGTGTTTTGATACATATATTGAATGGGAAAGTGCTATCAATCTTAACATTTATGAATTTATTTCCATATATATGAGGACTAATAATCATAGGATTTATAACTTAAAATGTATTTGTAGGTGCCCCTTCAAAAATAATTCTTGTGACATTTGTATTCTTAGGTACCTCTTCATTAATAAAATATGATTTATTAGTTTATTATGTCACAAGTACACTTTTTTGTTTAGCCTACACTCATTTTTACAACTTATATTTTAGTAATTTATCTTTTTATAACCTTTCCTGTAAGCATGATTTGAGTAGATTGCTAAATTGTAGGAGATTTTTTGAATTTGGTGGTCATTTAATGGATGTATCTAATGTACGATCACTAATATCAATGAAATTTTATATTTTTATCTTCATATCCAAATAATTATCCATATGATGTCCATGATTCTATGATAATCACATAGGTATTTATATATCCTTAGAGGATGCATAGGAGACAAAGTGAATAATTTTTTTCAAATCATGTCTCTTAAAGTTTCACTTGGAGTCTTATTAACCTTATGAATTTTCTTAAACCATTAGATGTAAATGTTTTCATTTTTAAACCCATTTCTAAGATGAAATATTTTGAAGTACAAAAAAATGTTGTGGGGAGGTAGAAATGCATTTGACAATATCATACTTAAGATCTTTTGTATATGCAGTCTTATCCTCAAGTGATGTAATATTTAGACACATTTACTTTTGAAGCACCTCTATGGAATCCCTAATAGTAACTATTTGATCTATAATGGCTTCAAAATCACAAACCTTAGGCACTTTTGATTGAATATGCATACAAATACCATCAAGAGGGTGCATGGGTTGTGGAGGGAGATGTGGAGGAACACTATTATGACATCATATTTTTAATAAATGATGGGTCACCATAGCTCTTGGGGTAGTGAAAAAATGGACCTAAATAAAGGAGGGATGGTATGTATCACAACCATGATGATGGATAAAAGAAGTCACATTTTATTGCACTTCTAATTTCATATGCATAGATGTATTAATAAGGATATTAAAGAATTCATCATCACTAATTTCAGCCTTATTTTTATTGTACACACATTTTACCCATTTCATTACATGGTTATGAAATATATTTCATATTTTTGTCCAACATCATTTAATTCTAAACATCATTTCTTGAATTATAAAATATACACTATGAATGTCCATTATAACCATCATACAATGTCTAGAATAAAGAACTAACCATCAAAATAAAACCATGAGGAATGTTTGGAAACAATTTTTTTTGATAAAAATAGTAGATAAATGAAACCTAAAAAATAGATTAAAAATAAATATACCCTTCATCATGTAGGTTGAATTTAATTAAAATAGTAAAATGTTAATTTTAGAAAATATGTACAAAATTTTGGCGAATAAAAATAAGTTTTTGTCCAAGGAATACAAATAATAAAACTTTTGTGTGTTTTTAAATAAATTCATTTTGATTTAGGTGTTATAAAAATAAGGAATAACCCTAATATAGGAATCCCTAATAGGTGAATAGGTATGAAACCAAATGGAAATAAATAAAAAATGCCATACTTACACATATTTATATGTAATCAATTAGTAAACCAAGTCTAACAATTAAATCCTAAGGCAAAAATATAAAACCCTAGAAAAAAGGAAAGAAATCCTAAGGGAACCTAAGATTTGACATGCTCAATATATAAGTTGGTTCACCAATGTGTTTAACTTATTTTTAATTATGTGAATTTAACGCGATATAACTTTGAACTATAGTTTTTATTATATGGAATATAAAAATGAAAATGAATTTAAATGTATATGACATAATATTATTTTATGAATTATACTTCCTATAAATGGAAAAGATATAAGGGAATATTTTTTTTTTATCATTTTAATTTACAATGTAGGTTTGAGACTGAGAGTAAGTGGTAGAAAAGGCAAGAAATCAGATGAAGAATCACTTAGATTATGAACTAGGTATTTAGTTACACTTGGACAAAATCATTAGATTTTCAATGGTACCAATTAATGTTAGTTTTTTTAACTTGATGGATTATTATGATTATATTTCACTTCTTGTTTTCAATATAAGATATTAGGCATTCTTGTAAATTATTTATATGTGTGATTTTCAAGAGCTATACATGCCCATAATTATATAAACCTATCTCTTCCTATTTGAAACCTTAGGTCCAATTTTGACACTATATTTAGGTATTTAAAATATGGTAAATGTTCATTTGATCTAACCCTAACCACTCCAAAAATAATGGCTTAGCATTACCCACACTTTAAAAATTCCAAAGAGGGAAGTCAAATTGTATGTAATTATCCTTGTTAGGTGTATGTGTGAAATAATACTCCAATGAATAAAACTTTTGATTTAGGTTTAAATAATTAGAAAATGACAACTTTGGCTTGAATTTGAGGTGTTTTATACTTGACTAATACTCTTTTCTTGTGACTGATGGTTGAATTGGAAATAATAGGGTAGTCCCTTTAAATGTGCAAAAGTGTATAGATGTTTATTAGATAAGTTCTAGATAGGGAATATGATTAGAATTATTTTTTATTTATATGGGAATATGTGGGTATATTCTCATACCACTTAAAAGTTAAATGTACAAGTCGACCCATAAGAAATATTTTGAATTTGAAAATTAATCATTACTTGGTTCAATATGACTCTCTAAAATTTGGATGAATCATGAACTTTGGAATAGTCCGAGTCTAAAAAATTCATCTAAGAGTTAGGAATACTAATTTGATGATATTAAAATGATTTTGAATATAATTTTGATTATATTAGATATATAATATGAAATTCCTATAGGTGACTGGTAATCACATTAAGAAGGTCGCACCCATAGAAATCATGTAGATGTGAGAAAAGTGTGAATAAGATCCATATGTGTATAAAAAAGTCATGCAAGGTGAAGGAAGCTCAAAATTGACATTGTAAAGTATATAATACCATATTTTAGTGTCTAAAAATTTAAATAGGCTAAAACTATTGAAATTAAGATTATATAAGATATTACATAAACTACACAAATCTTTATGCAACATAGAGATAAATTACACATACTATTTTTGGAAACGATAAAGTAAAGAGGGAAGATAAGGTGTTAAGATGATATTATGATTTATTTTTCTTTCTACTACTATTACAGTCATTTAAAATGCTTTATGTAAGCTCTATGACTACTCAGTTTAGGTATTATAGATATAAAACTTGGGCAAACAATATTGGAAAAGGAAAAACACATATAACAATTAGTATTATCTAAATTCATTTTTCTAATTTGTTTTGACATATAATGATATGTTTTATTGTATATATTATTTCTTGACCTCAGCCATATGCACAAGTCTTGATTTTGTCTTCCTTTGACTTTAAACCCTAGATCCACTTTTTACACCAAATTTACCTAAAAGGGGTAAAATATGGGTTACAACCCTAACCACTCCATGCTAAGTGGTTTAGAATTACTTATATTTTAATAATTTAAATAGGGCTCACACCACATGTACATTTCCCACTTATGTGCATGTGTGTTTAATTGTGTTCTACTAGAATGCAATGCAATGTTTCATCTTTTTGCACTTGAAAACATGCAAATTTGACCTTAAATTAGTGTTTAAACTTAGATTTATGACTATTCATTTGAGAGTTTTTTATATTTGGATGATTTTCTATAATTTCTCAAGGATGTGTAGATATATCTCTTAATGTCAAAGTGATTTTCAATGTAATTACCCAATGAGTAAGACCTTGGGTGTTTCTTGTATTTATAGATGATTATTTGGAAATTAACCCTATAAAAAACATATGAAACATGTGTAACTGAACCCAAGATATATATTTAAATTTCAAAATTATCTATTAACATATATTTTAAACTCTTGAAAAAGATGGATTATTATAGTAACCTCCAATATCTGACTATTTTTAGTAGTGTATAGATAAGTAAAATAGAGGATTTAGAATATGGAAATAGTTTGATTTAAATTATAAAGAATTATGGTAAATATTAGGGATATCCTTAATATGAATTGAATAAAATTTGGTTGTCCAATTTAATAAATATAAATATGGGTAGGGGAAAATGTGAAAAATATTCAAATATGTATGCATAAGACATATATGTCAAATATATGTTAGCACTTATGTTTCCAAGTGCCTAATATAAAATTTATGTGTCTAAAAATGCTCC